>JARWMC010000012.1:12400000-13000000 GCA_029959065.1 Colias behrii
TGGCCTAGCTTTTCAATTTTTACAATCTCCACGATAGCACTATTTTAAATTACAATTTTATCTAAATAGAATTATAGTGTAACAACTTTTCACTCAATCACTTAAGAGATTCCCCTTCACTGTAGTTTTTTCTCACATAACTATCCTCACATTGCCAGATGTATAAGACCCTCAAAAATCTGAAAATTCTATGTCATCATCCTTTTATTCCTATTTATTTTAATGAAGCAAGATTCTGCATATGTGTCACTGTTGCTAGTTCACATTAGGCCTGGTATTTGTCACAATGCAATATAGCTTTATTTATGTAAAAAATATATCTACAGTAAAAGTGTATAAAAATAAGTACTGCCAAGGCTGTGCGTTCGGTGTAAATATTGTTTAGAATCGGCTAAAGCTTTTGCCTTAAGTGTGTATATAATTATGTGTATTATAGTGGTTTTGTCTCGTTCCTATGACTTGTTTTTGTATTTAGAGGATTTTAAACGGATATAAAAGTTATAAGTCGTGCTGTCGTGACGAAGATCCGGCTCGAAGGACCATTAAATGCAATATTAAAGTATTCGAACGGGACATAACCATATTTAAAAGATTTTTATGTACAATATTTTTATGGACGTAGGTTTATAATATGGTAAAGTTGTTAGGTATGTAATTTTTGCAAATCGTGTTGAAATATTTATGTATTTTTAGTAAACTTTCACATTGTGTAGTAATTTATTAAAGAAATGTATTGTATGAATATATTTATATTACATAATACGTATATTTCATGTATATGATAATACACAGTTTATTTAATTATTTGTATTAAATTATAGCTTGTGTAGCTTCATCCTTGTAAAGTAGCGTTGTGAATATCTTTGTAAATAACTTAGAAAATTTTGATGTAAACCTTACCTTGCAAGACCACATTAGAAAATAATATACCATAGATTTTTTTAAGATATTCCGTAATGTACATAAATCCAAACACTTTCATGTAGATGATAATACGTAGATAAAGATTTTTCGCAAATATTTAATGACTTTATTTTAGTTTATTTATGAGTATTTAATACATAGGAACCTTGAATTTTTTTTTATTTTATTACAACCCTATTAAAATAATTTTCACTGAAGTTTTTGTACCAAAAAGTTTTAAGACAATTTTATGAGCAGTTAATTTACCGCAACATATAGTAATTTCAAAATAAAAACGCACTAACTTACCAGTTCCCACTTATTTATTAATTTTAACACAAAACAATTACAACCAGTTAAACATCATTTATTTTCAAATCATCATTGCATCTTACCCCACTATTAGTCCACACGCACAATCCACACAGATGTTAGTATAACACAACAACAGTTGCAGCTGTGCGACGAGGGCGTGGGCGTGGGCGGCGTGGGCGTGGGCGCCGGCGTGGGCGTGGGCGAAGGGGCAGAGTCTCCGCTCACGGCGCGGTCGCTGCGACTAGAGCGGGCGGCTAGGGCGATACACGCGGAAAGAGATAGACTGAGGACGCACTACCCGGCGCCGTATGACTCGTGAGTATACCGTGGGGGGGGGGGGGGGAGGGGACTATAATATGGTCAAGAACCATGAAAAATTTCGTATATGGACCTGGGAGTTACCAAAATGGCTTAAAGCTATCTTATTTCCAGTGTGAGAAAATGATGGCGCTATATATAGATTATAGATCTGTCATTTTTTACACTGCTTATTTTCTTAGGTATCGTGAAAAAAAATCTTTGTATGACCTCTCTCGGTCTCTCTTATGTAAAAATATGAAAATGTTTTGGGATACGAAATTCTTCGTGGTTCGACCGCACTTTATCCTACTAATCTTTACTAATATAATGAATTTGACACTGTGTTGTAAAAGACATTACTAATGGAATGCATGAGCGATTGTATTACATAAATGAAAATGGAATTGGCAATTATTTTTAAGGCTCTATAAGTAAATGGCCTAACAGCATGGTTATTGGTTACAGTTATTATTTCTAACAATATTCACATTACTAACCACCTTACTAACCAATATGTTTTTTTCCACGCTGCACAGGACCTCAATAATGTCGGGGAGTATGGCCCGGATCCCGATGCACAGGTGTTACTCTGAACCATTACTAACATCTAGATCTAAACGATACCTAACTTTGAACCTAGACCATGTGCCATGTGACTGTCAAGAGAAACTGTACAGTTATGTACCGCATATGATGTGTATTAGATCGTCTTTCTTTAATTTCAAAGATAGAGGTTACTTGTTCTATCATTTTGGATCTTCTGAGGGATATATTTAGTTTATGCAGAGATTATATTTTTATTTTTTATTTTTACATAGTTTTTTTTATATGACTTTCAAAAATTTAGTTTTATACATTACTTTTTACAAACTTGTAGCATTTTTATATCTACTTTTTTAGATTTAGATTTAGAGTTTATTTTATAAAATGAAGAACAATACTTTACATATCATATAGTTAATTTCACAAACATTTATTTTTATATCAATATTGTGTATAAGTTTTCTTAAAATCATTTTGTATTATATTTTTTCATGTGCATAATATATGGAATTACTAAGGATGTTGTTTTATGTCTACCGTCAACTAAAATTTCATTGCAAAAGTAAACGGTACGTGTTTCTGGTGATTGTATTTATTTGCCCCCCCCCCCCTTTCCTTTAGCTGCACTTTTATGGCTAAAATTACATCCACAGTAATTCCATTTTTATTTCTTGCAACATCGATTGTTTTCCCAAATGTACCCGCATAATTAAAAAAAACTTAAATTGTATGCTCTGTTACCATTAACGTTTCAGAAAATAATCGATGTAAAAATGGCAACTTATCATTTTTCATTTGTATATAATCCAATAACACATTGCGCTAATTTCGTTAATTTATTTTAATCTTTCACGTCAAGATTTTATTATACACTATTATAATTCGCCCATCAATTCATTATCTCACTTCATTTTGTAAATACTGCCGAAAAACATTGTCCCCACTGGCTAAATTGTAAATTTTTAATCACGATTTATTTATTTATTACTCTTCGTTTCTTCCAACAAAGATTTGTCTCTTTCACTCTTACTTTTTAACACTTAAAAATTCTCATTCTCAAAAAAATCTTATTATTCTTACTGTTACTTTCCTCCTTATTTAACTAACTTCCATCCTTTGACGTTCAATAAACATCTAAACTCACAATTGTCTTTTAAAAGTTCGCCAAAATAACGATTGTATAAAACGTTCATTTAAATTAACACCTTATTTCAATTGCAATAACGTTCAAAGTCTCTTGCTGATTAGGAAACTCTATCTAAAGTTTTGCTTTAGACAATCTTTAAGCACGATTGTCAGTCTAATTATGTTACATTAAAAACTTCCAAACTCTATACGATTGTGTGTCTGATAGTTTATTAGACGTCAATGCCAATATAAAAAGACGGGTTGCACTCCGGGAGTGCCGGCAGAAGTGAAAACTTGATTATTAACGTTGAGCATGTTTGATATTTTGGAATGGTATCCGTCTTACGCTTTTTCGATCAGGTCACGTGTCCTGACGCGAGTTTAAGATTTTATGCTCATTACAGAAAAAGTGCTCAACGCCGCTAAAGAAGTTTTCACTTCAAAAAAATCCTACTCCACGATACTAACCATGTATTCGCCCTACAGCAGTTCAAGCCAAGAGTCCCTCGGTGGTACGGTGGTGGGCACGAGCTGGGGGGGCGCATCCCCCGGGCTCCCGAGGGTCTCCTCTGCAGCATCAGCGGTGTCCATAGCGTCCATGCACCAGCAGAAGAAGAGGGGCATCAAGAGCTCGCTGGGCAGGTTCTTCAGTAAGAAGGATAAGGCTGGCATGCCGGTATGTAGCTGATTTATGAATGTTTGACGATTTTAATAGGGCGGTAATAATTTGGTTAGATGTGGAAATGTCCTTCAATTTAAAAGCAGAGATTTTAATGCGAGCAAAAAATTATGTTTTGAATGCGGGTAGATAGAGATATTTATATGAGAAAGACCATAAAAATGTTACGACTTCATTTTTAACATTTTAAAGGATACAATTTTCAACTGGATATTCGTTCATCATCATCATCATAGACAAACAAAAAATAATACGTAAGAAATTATACATAAATAGCAGAAACTTATTTTATAGGCCTAATCCTCGATTGTAAGTAATTAATAACAGTAATCTTATCATGATATATTTCATCCAGGTACAAGGTCAAAGCGGTCGAACGCTATCATCAGTATCATCCCTGGGTCTCTCATCACTAGCTGATGATGACAGTCAGCAGAGCCAGCTGGCTCAGCAGCCGATGCAGCATCAGGACTATGCACGGACTAAGAGCAAGTGGGTAGTCGGAGAATGGTCAAATCATAGAAATCTAAATAACAAGGCACTAGAAGTCGTAAGCACGCGTGACATTGTCGCCGCTCAGGTGACCCTCGCGCCACCAGTGCGTTCGTCGCTGGTCAGTTGCTCTCGAGAAGGGCGTGTATAAACATAGGGTGTTGCACCATTTCCCACTGCGGAAATTCTTCCACAAGTTGTAAATATAGTAATAAAAGAATAACATTTCATCGGACAGTTTTTTTTTTAGAAATAATGTCTCTTTTTCTCTAAAATTAAAGAAGAAAAAAGTGAAGGCATTGCATTAGGCTAGAGTGACACAAAGAAATTTCACTTCTGACACGTGTGCTCGGCACACACGATATTTATTGGCATGTTTGTATGTGTGCAGGGAGCGCGACTACCGGCACGAGCTGCTGGGCGAGGCGATGCGGGCGGGCACGCCCTTCGCGCTGTGGAACGGGCCCACCGTCGTCGCCTGGCTCGAGCTGTGGGTCGGCATGCCCGCCTGGTGAGTACCCGCCCTTAGCCTTGTGCACACGTGACCCGTTCGCGCTGTGGAACGGGCCCACCGTCGTCGCCTGGCTCGAGCTGTGGGTCGGCATGCCCGCCTGGTGAGTACCCGCCCTTAGCCTTGTGCACACGTGACCCGTTCGCGCTGTGGAACGGGCCCACCGTCGTCGCCTGGCTCGAGCTGTGGGTCGGCATGCCCGCCTGGTGAGTACCCGCCCTTAGCCTTGTGCACACGTGACCCGTTCGCGCTGTGGAACGGGCCCACCGTCGTCGCCTGGCTCGAGCTGTGGGTCGGCATGCCCGCCTGGTGAGTACCCGCCCTTAGCCTTGTGCACACGTGACCCGTTCGCGCTGTGGAACGGGCCCACCGTCGTCGCCTGGCTCGAGCTGTGGGTCGGCATGCCCGCCTGGTGAGTACCCGCCCTTAGCCTTGTGCACACGTGACCCGTTCGCGCTGTGGAACGGGCCCACCGTCGTCGCCTGGCTCGAGCTGTGGGTCGGCATGCCCGCCTGGTGAGTACCCGCCCTTAGCCTTGTGCACACGTGACCCGTTCGCGCTGTGGAACGGGCCCACCGTCGTCGCCTGGCTCGAGCTGTGGGTCGGCATGCCCGCCTGGTGAGTACCCGCCCTTAGCCTTGTGCACACGTGACCCGTTCGCGCTGTGGAACGGGCCCACCGTCGTCGCCTGGCTCGAGCTGTGGGTCGGCATGCCCGCCTGGTGAGTACCCGCCCTTAGCCTTGTGCACACGTGACCCGTTCGCGCTGTGGAACGGGCCCACCGTCGTCGCCTGGCTCGAGCTGTGGGTCGGCATGCCCGCCTGGTGAGTACCCGCCCTTAGCCTTGTGCACACGTGACCCGTTCGCGCTGTGGAACGGGCCCACCGTCGTCGCCTGGCTCGAGCTGTGGGTCGGCATGCCCGCCTGGTGAGTACCCGCCCTTAGCCTTGTGCACACGTGACCCGTTCGCGCTGTGGAACGGGCCCACCGTCGTCGCCTGGCTCGAGCTGTGGGTCGGCATGCCCGCCTGGTGAGTACCCGCCCTTAGCCTTGTGCACACGTGACCCGTTCGCGCTGTGGAACGGGCCCACCGTCGTCGCCTGGCTCGAGCTGTGGGTCGGCATGCCCGCCTGGTGAGTACCCGCCCTTAGCCTTGTGCACACGTGACCCGTTCGCGCTGTGGAACGGGCCCACCGTCGTCGCCTGGCTCGAGCTGTGGGTCGGCATGCCCGCCTGGTGAGTACCCGCCCTTAGCCTTGTGCACACGTGACCCGTTCGCGCTGTGGAACGGGCCCACCGTCGTCGCCTGGCTCGAGCTGTGGGTCGGCATGCCCGCCTGGTGAGTACCCGCCCTTAGCCTTGTGCACACGTGACCCGTTCGCGCTGTGGAACGGGCCCACCGTCGTCGCCTGGCTCGAGCTGTGGGTCGGCATGCCCGCCTGGTGAGTACCCGCCCTTAGCCTTGTGCACACGTGACCCGTTCGCGCTGTGGAACGGGCCCACCGTCGTCGCCTGGCTCGAGCTGTGGGTCGGCATGCCCGCCTGGTGAGTACCCGCCCTTAGCCTTGTGCACACGTGACCCGTTCGCGCTGTGGAACGGGCCCACCGTCGTCGCCTGGCTCGAGCTGTGGGTCGGCATGCCCGCCTGGTGAGTACCCGCCCTTAGCCTTGTGCACACGTGACCCGTTCGCGCTGTGGAACGGGCCCACCGTCGTCGCCTGGCTCGAGCTGTGGGTCGGCATGCCCGCCTGGTGAGTACCCGCCCTTAGCCTTGTGCACACGTGACCCGTTCGCGCTGTGGAACGGGCCCACCGTCGTCGCCTGGCTCGAGCTGTGGGTCGGCATGCCCGCCTGGTGAGTACCCGCCCTTAGCCTTGTGCACACGTGACCCGTTCGCGCTGTGGAACGGGCCCACCGTCGTCGCCTGGCTCGAGCTGTGGGTCGGCATGCCCGCCTGGTGAGTACCCGCCCTTAGCCTTGTGCACACGTGACCCGTTCGCGCTGTGGAACGGGCCCACCGTCGTCGCCTGGCTCGAGCTGTGGGTCGGCATGCCCGCCTGGTGAGTACCCGCCCTTAGCCTTGTGCACACGTGACCCGTTCGCGCTGTGGAACGGGCCCACCGTCGTCGCCTGGCTCGAGCTGTGGGTCGGCATGCCCGCCTGGTGAGTACCCGCCCTTAGCCTTGTGCACACGTGACCCGTTCGCGCTGTGGAACGGGCCCACCGTCGTCGCCTGGCTCGAGCTGTGGGTCGGCATGCCCGCCTGGTGAGTACCCGCCCTTAGCCTTGTGCACACGTGACCCGTTCGCGCTGTGGAACGGGCCCACCGTCGTCGCCTGGCTCGAGCTGTGGGTCGGCATGCCCGCCTGGTGAGTACCCGCCCTTAGCCTTGTGCACACGTGACCCGTTCGCGCTGTGGAACGGGCCCACCGTCGTCGCCTGGCTCGAGCTGTGGGTCGGCATGCCCGCCTGGTGAGTACCCGCCCTTAGCCTTGTGCACACGTGACCCGTTCGCGCTGTGGAACGGGCCCACCGTCGTCGCCTGGCTCGAGCTGTGGGTCGGCATGCCCGCCTGGTGAGTACCCGCCCTTAGCCTTGTGCACACGTGACCCGTTCGCGCTGTGGAACGGGCCCACCGTCGTCGCCTGGCTCGAGCTGTGGGTCGGCATGCCCGCCTGGTGAGTACCCGCCCTTAGCCTTGTGCACACGTGACCCGTTCGCGCTGTGGAACGGGCCCACCGTCGTCGCCTGGCTCGAGCTGTGGGTCGGCATGCCCGCCTGGTGAGTACCCGCCCTTAGCCTTGTGCACACGTGACCCGTTCGCGCTGTGGAACGGGCCCACCGTCGTCGCCTGGCTCGAGCTGTGGGTCGGCATGCCCGCCTGGTGAGTACCCGCCCTTAGCCTTGTGCACACGTGACCCGTTCGCGCTGTGGAACGGGCCCACCGTCGTCGCCTGGCTCGAGCTGTGGGTCGGCATGCCCGCCTGGTGAGTACCCGCCCTTAGCCTTGTGCACACGTGACCCGTTCGCGCTGTGGAACGGGCCCACCGTCGTCGCCTGGCTCGAGCTGTGGGTCGGCATGCCCGCCTGGTGAGTACCCGCCCTTAGCCTTGTGCACACGTGACCCGTTCGCGCTGTGGAACGGGCCCACCGTCGTCGCCTGGCTCGAGCTGTGGGTCGGCATGCCCGCCTGGTGAGTACCCGCCCTTAGCCTTGTGCACACGTGACCCGTTCGCGCTGTGGAACGGGCCCACCGTCGTCGCCTGGCTCGAGCTGTGGGTCGGCATGCCCGCCTGGTGAGTACCCGCCCTTAGCCTTGTGCACACGTGACCCGTTCGCGCTGTGGAACGGGCCCACCGTCGTCGCCTGGCTCGAGCTGTGGGTCGGCATGCCCGCCTGGTGAGTACCCGCCCTTAGCCTTGTGCACACGTGACCCGTTCGCGCTGTGGAACGGGCCCACCGTCGTCGCCTGGCTCGAGCTGTGGGTCGGCATGCCCGCCTGGTGAGTACCCGCCCTTAGCCTTGTGCACACGTGACCCGTTCGCGCTGTGGAACGGGCCCACCGTCGTCGCCTGGCTCGAGCTGTGGGTCGGCATGCCCGCCTGGTGAGTACCCGCCCTTAGCCTTGTGCACACGTGACCCGTTCGCGCTGTGGAACGGGCCCACCGTCGTCGCCTGGCTCGAGCTGTGGGTCGGCATGCCCGCCTGGTGAGTACCCGCCCTTAGCCTTGTGCACACGTGACCCGTTCGCGCTGTGGAACGGGCCCACCGTCGTCGCCTGGCTCGAGCTGTGGGTCGGCATGCCCGCCTGGTGAGTACCCGCCCTTAGCCTTGTGCACACGTGACCCGTTCGCGCTGTGGAACGGGCCCACCGTCGTCGCCTGGCTCGAGCTGTGGGTCGGCATGCCCGCCTGGTGAGTACCCGCCCTTAGCCTTGTGCACACGTGACCCGTTCGCGCTGTGGAACGGGCCCACCGTCGTCGCCTGGCTCGAGCTGTGGGTCGGCATGCCCGCCTGGTGAGTACCCGCCCTTAGCCTTGTGCACACGTGACCCGTTCGCGCTGTGGAACGGGCCCACCGTCGTCGCCTGGCTCGAGCTGTGGGTCGGCATGCCCGCCTGGTGAGTACCCGCCCTTAGCCTTGTGCACACGTGACCCGTTCGCGCTGTGGAACGGGCCCACCGTCGTCGCCTGGCTCGAGCTGTGGGTCGGCATGCCCGCCTGGTGAGTACCCGCCCTTAGCCTTGTGCACACGTGACCCGTTCGCGCTGTGGAACGGGCCCACCGTCGTCGCCTGGCTCGAGCTGTGGGTCGGCATGCCCGCCTGGTGAGTACCCGCCCTTAGCCTTGTGCACACGTGACCCGTTCGCGCTGTGGAACGGGCCCACCGTCGTCGCCTGGCTCGAGCTGTGGGTCGGCATGCCCGCCTGGTGAGTACCCGCCCTTAGCCTTGTGCACACGTGACCCGTTCGCGCTGTGGAACGGGCCCACCGTCGTCGCCTGGCTCGAGCTGTGGGTCGGCATGCCCGCCTGGTGAGTACCCGCCCTTAGCCTTGTGCACACGTGACCCGTTCGCGCTGTGGAACGGGCCCACCGTCGTCGCCTGGCTCGAGCTGTGGGTCGGCATGCCCGCCTGGTGAGTACCCGCCCTTAGCCTTGTGCACACGTGACCCGTTCGCGCTGTGGAACGGGCCCACCGTCGTCGCCTGGCTCGAGCTGTGGGTCGGCATGCCCGCCTGGTGAGTACCCGCCCTTAGCCTTGTGCACACGTGACCCGTTCGCGCTGTGGAACGGGCCCACCGTCGTCGCCTGGCTCGAGCTGTGGGTCGGCATGCCCGCCTGGTGAGTACCCGCCCTTAGCCTTGTGCACACGTGACCCGTTCGCGCTGTGGAACGGGCCCACCGTCGTCGCCTGGCTCGAGCTGTGGGTCGGCATGCCCGCCTGGTGAGTACCCGCCCTTAGCCTTGTGCACACGTGACCCGTTCGCGCTGTGGAACGGGCCCACCGTCGTCGCCTGGCTCGAGCTGTGGGTCGGCATGCCCGCCTGGTGAGTACCCGCCCTTAGCCTTGTGCACACGTGACCCGTTCGCGCTGTGGAACGGGCCCACCGTCGTCGCCTGGCTCGAGCTGTGGGTCGGCATGCCCGCCTGGTGAGTACCCGCCCTTAGCCTTGTGCACACGTGACCCGTTCGCGCTGTGGAACGGGCCCACCGTCGTCGCCTGGCTCGAGCTGTGGGTCGGCATGCCCGCTTGGTGCGTACCCAGCCTTATACACTATACAGGGTGACACAATACATGTCTAGTGGGCGCTATGGAAGTTCTAACTTTTGATGTGGTTATTGCGTAAAAAATAGTTAGAAAAATTCCTGACGCTTTTAATATATAATTCAGCAAATAGAAAAAAAAATTGATGAATTTAAACTCAATGATCATATTGCTCTTTGTCTTAGTGTTGATACAAGTGGTAGTAGTGTATATTATAACTTGAGTGCCTACCATTACAGGTACGTGGCCGCGTGCCGAGCGAACGTCAAGTCCGGCGCTATCATGTCCGCGCTCTCCGACCAGGAGATACAGCGCGAGATCGGTAAGTAGGTGCTCGCACACTTACACATATATAATATGTGACGCGTGGTACATAGATACATACATACACACGTTTGATATTCAAAGGACGTAATACATAATGATAGTGTTACACGTACAATGTACATATTATGACACACATGACATGACACTTCCAACGACGTTTCTGGTGTCAGAACACGTGTCGTGAGTGTTCACGACACGTGATAGACGACATTTCTGACACTCACGACACGTGAAAGACGACACTTCTGACACTCACGACACACATATATGACGACATAACTGACACTCACGACACGTGATAGATGACATTTCTGACACTCACGACACGTGAAAGACGACACTTCTGACACTCAAACACGTGATAGACGACATTTCTGATACTCACGACACGTGAAAGACGACACTTCTGACACTCACGACACGTGAAAGACGACACTTCTGACACTCACGACACGTGATAGACGATATTTCTGACACTCACGATACGTGAAAGATGACACTTCTGACATCCACGACACGTGATAGACGACATTTCTGACACTCAAACACGTGATAGACGACATTTCTGACACTCACGACACGTGAAAGACGACACTTCTGACACTCACGACACGTGAAAGACGACATTTCTGACACTCACGACACGTGATAGACAACATTGCTGACACTCACGACACGTGAAAGACGACACTTCTGACACTCACGACACGTGAAAGACGACATTTCTGACACTCACGACACGTGATAGACAACATTGCTGACACTCACGACACGTGAAAGACGACATTTCTGACACTCACGATACGTGAAAGATGACACTTCTGACATCCACGACACGTGATAGACGACATTTCTGACACGACACATGTGATATAGATATATCTGACACTCACGACACACGTGATAGACAACATATCTGACACTCACGACTCGTGAAACACCGAACTATCGCATTAAGGCCTATTCAAACTAGAGCTCTAGGATACCGCTCTTGTTTGAATAAGCCTTTAATTCTTTTGCTATTTGCTTTTTGCCTACGATCGTATGTTTGTGTGCAGGCATCAGCAACCCGCTGCACCGGCTGAAGCTGCGGCTGGCGATCCAGGAGATGGTCTCGCTGACGTCCCCGTCCGCGCCGCGCGGCACCGCCTGCGCGGCGCTCGCCTTCGGGGACATGAACCACGAGTGGATCGGCAACGTGTGGCTGCCCTCGCTCGGTGAGTGGGGGGGCACTGGCGGGGTTGTATCTGCAGCCCTGTCACTATGCTAAAAAATCCACAATAAGAACTTTATCGACTTCCACCACGGCTCATTCCTAAGTATTTTTAAACGAATTCCCATAATATTAGACAGATAGCTATTAAAACATTTAAAATAATTTCAAATTTTACAATTCGCCAACTAATACCACCATTTTTTTTTTTTTTTTTTGTAGTGGAGAAATCTTCCAAAGATACCCACGGCCCCCGGGGAAGGAGCCGTGGGTTATGTCGGATTCTTACCGACTAAAACCCCACTGTGTTCCGTCGAGCCGCTTTAATGATTGGGCCGCGGGTATTTGTTAGAATTCTTCCGCGACAACTAATACCACCATAGTGAAGTATCAAAAATGAACATCATATCACCTTAAAGACACCCCGCTCATTTTAATCGCCTCCATTCCAGGTCTCCCCCAATACCGCACCACCTTCATGGAGTGTCTGGTGGACGCGCGCATGCTGGAGCACCTCACCAAGCGGGACCTGCGCACGCAGCTCAAGATGGTCGACAGTTTTCACAGGTGAGTGATAAAGTGGCAGCAGTGTGGAAAATTTGATTTTGTTTATAATCATGTGTGGTCGTGTGTGATGCTGTATTATCATGTGTGGTCATGTGTGATGCTGTATTATCATGTATGGTCATGTGTGATGCTGTATTACCATGTGCGGTAATGTGTGATGCTGTATTATCACGTGTGGTCATGTGTGATGCTGTATTATCATGTGTGGTCATGTGTGATGCTCTATAATCATGTGTGGTCATGTGTGATGCTGTATTATCACGCGTGGTCATGTGTGATGCTCTATAATCATGTATGGTCATGTGTGATGCTGTATTATCATGTGTGGTCATATGTGATGCTGTTTTATCATGTGTGGTCATGTGTGATGCTGTATTATCATGTGTGGTCATATGTGATGCTGTTTTATCATGTGTGGTCATGTGTGATGCTGTATTATCATGTGTGGTCATGTGTGATGCTGTATTATCATGTATGGTCATGTGTGATGCTGTATTACCATGTGCGGTAATGTGTGATGCTGTATTATCACGTGTGGTCATGTGTGATGCTGTATTATCATGTGTGGTCATGTGTGATGCTG
This sequence comes from Colias behrii, assembly GCA_029959065.1. Taxonomy (NCBI): domain Eukaryota; kingdom Metazoa; phylum Arthropoda; class Insecta; order Lepidoptera; family Pieridae; genus Colias; species Colias behrii. Next base: position 12,412,827 of record JARWMC010000012.1, read on the forward strand.
TATTACCATGTGCGGTAATGTGTGATGCTGTATTATCACGTGTGGTCATGTGTGATGCTGTATTATCATGTGTGGTCATGTGTGATGCTCTATAATCATGTGTGGTCATGTGTGATGCTGTATTATCACGCGTGGTCATGTGTGATGCTCTATAATCATGTATGGTCATGTGTGATGCTGTATTATCATGTGTGGTCATATGTGATGCTGTTTTATCATGTGTGGTCATGTGTGATGCTGTATTATCATGTGTGGTCATGTGTGATGCTGTATTATCATGTGTGGTCATGTGTGATGCTGTATTAACATGTGTGGTCATGTGTGATGCTGTATTATAATGTCTGGTCATGTGTGACTATGTGTAATAATGTTTGATCATGTGTGACGCTGTGTAATCATCACCTCAATGAAATCACTACTCAAAAAAATAATCGTAAACTGAACAGGACGTCGCTGCACTTCGGCGTGGCGTGCCTGAAGCGGCTGGGCTACTCGGTGCGCGCGCTGGACGAGCGGCGCCGCGCGGCGGAGCACGGTCTGCGGGACGTGCTCGTGTGGACCAACGAGCGGCTGCAGCGCTGGCTCGCCGCCATCAACCTCAAGGTGAGCGCACACACACACACACACACACACACACACACACACACACACACACACACACACACACATACATACACGCATACACATACATACACGCATACACATACAACAAATGTTCTAGCCAGTTTTCGTCGCTTAGTACTTACTGCTCTGCGTAGCACCTGAAGCATACGGATTTATGTCGAATCTTGTTAACCTAAGTATATCTTTTATTGTATTTTTTTTATTGTTGTGGTAACAGTATTTTTAGTTGTTTTAACATCTTTCACACTCTAAACATTTGTGTATCCATAGAATAGGCTTATATATAAAACGTTATTAATTGTACTTGAATAATTTGTTTGTTATATTGTTGTATAAGCTATTTGGAAACTAATAAAATAAAATAAAAATAAAAATAAAATACTCATCTATACATACGCACCCATAAAAGTACACACCAATACACGCATGCACAAGCTCACGTACGTACGCTTGCGCACGTACTCACATACACACGTGTCCGCACATAAGCGCTCACACGCACTCAAACTGAGATGCAAGAAATCATCGAGAAACATTTACAAAATAGATTTTTAATGTGTATTTAGCCCTTGTGTATGATATGAACCAATTATTGTACAATTAAATAATTAATCTATTGTATAGCTTCTATCGCGGGCCTTGAGCGCGGGGACCGAATCCAGAAATTTAGTAACGAAAAACCTCACGCTCCCCACTCCGACGGGCGCGGAGGTGTGGCTTGAAGGCATAGCATGCAATAGCTTTACCGCGGCAGTCCCCGAGTGCCACACGTCTTTTTTTTTTATTTTTTTCTCAAATGTAAATAAGCACTATAACAATACATTGTATGTATGTATGTTACAGGAGTACGCACCGAACCTATCGGAGAGCGGCGTGCACGGCGCACTGATCGCGCTCGACGACAACTTCGACGCGAACAGTATGGCGTTAGCGCTGCAGATACCCACACAGAACACGCAGGTGTGTACTTAGAAAGGACGTGTCAGAAGTGAAACTTCTTTGGCAAGATAAAGTACCAAAATCATCGTGACAAAATGACGTGACGGTATTGCCATGACACGACCTTGAAATTTTACTCTCAACACGCTTAATAAGTTTCACTTCAAAAAGATGGTAAAATGAAGCACACTTATCTATGAAAACTGTGCTATTTATATCATTAATTTTAAGTCAAAAATAAATTTTAATGATTTTATTATTTTACATTTTTTATTTAATTTCACCACTTGGATTAAGACTATAATTAAATAAAGAATCTACACTCACAATAATAAAGTCAAAGTGACTCATAAGAAAACTCGAGGGAAGCTGAGTTAACGTTTAATGTACAATACATTTTTTTGCAAATCAAATAAACAATACTAATCGACCAATATGCATTAAGGAAAGGGACTGGCTCTCTTAACACAGGCTATGCCTAGCAAGATTGCCAGAGCCTCATATTCAATGTTGTATGATTTAAAGGTGAAATAAAGATTTACTGAAGTGAAAACTTCTTTAGCGGCGTTGAGCACTTTTTCTGTAATGGGTATAAAATCTTAAACTCGCGTCAGGACACGTGACCTGATCGAAAAAGCGTAAGACGGATACCATTCCAAAATATCAAACATGCTCAACGTTAATAATCAAGTTTTCACTTCTGCCGGCACTCCCGGAGTGCAACCCGTCTTTTTTTTATTTATTTAATAATGTGTAACACTATTACAGGCGCGGCAGATCCTCGAGGTGGAGTTCAACAACCTGGTGGCGGGCGGCACGGAGCGCACGGCACGCGCGCCGCACGAGCACGCGCCGCCCTCCTGACACCACGCCATCGACTAGCGCGCCGCAAGCCACGCGCACTGACGCACCACAAGCACACGCCGCATGTACAGCACACGCCGCACGTGCGGACCGCGTCTGATGTGCACACGCCGTATGTACAGCACACGCCGCACGTGCGGACCACGACTGACGTGCACACGCCGTATATACAGCACACGCCGCACGTGCGGGACACGTCTGATGTGCTCACGCCGCACGTGCAGCGTGTATGGAACAAGACGCAAGTGCAACATACACAGAACACGCCGCAAGTATGGGACAAGGCGTAGGTGCAGCAAACGTTACGAGACCCTAACCAGCTGCAAATACAACATAGGTGGCCGCACTTGCAGCGTGTACAGTTGCAACATACGCTCGTGCAGCACGTGCCGATACACTCGCATCTACAAAAAAAGCAGCTCGTGCTGTAACCACGACGGAATTAAGACACGCTGCACGTGAAACGAGCGGTTAAATGAAACATGTATGGATTCATGCGTGATTTACACTATAAACTGCGGATGTCGCAAATATAGCACCTGATGCAGGTATAGGTCGAGTGTAATTCGTGTACCATTTATGTACCACATGTGAGGGACTGATGAATATAACGTGTATTCCATATATGCGGCACCTGCCTCACGTGCCGCATGTGCCGCACGTGCGTTAGTGTTAAATAAGCGAAGTACGGCGTATTTAGTATTGGTTGTAATGTAGGTACAGTCAGCGAGAGATGTATAAGCAGTGTTTGTATTAAGGCGCGGTTGTTTTGTGAGTACAGTCAAGTATAGATGTGGATAAGGCTAGGTTTGTTTTTGTATTCGGTATATGTGGATACAGTCAGAGAGAGAAGTGTAAACGGTTTTGTATTAACTGCATGGTACAGTCGAGGAAAGTAATTTTTTAATATTTCTTGAATGTACGTACAGTCACGGTGATAATAATAAATGATGTTATACATATTTTTAAATATGTATTCTAAAAAAAATACGATAAACCAATTTTTGATGATATATCAAATTTAAATAATGTAATAATAATAAGAATCCGTTTCTTATAAACAAACTTAAGGTGGCTGTATGTTACGTTTAGAATTGTTTTTATATAAATTTTCACAAAATACCGTGCCGTGATTATTTTAGTATCCACAAGAATGTCCGAAGCTGGTCTCCGAGTGCGGTAAACTGGCAACACTGTTATTCGCAACGGTACTAACTAGTCAAAAACCGCGACGTTCGACTGCCAGTGTTGTCATGTAGTAGCGGAAAATGTTCGATAAGAATGAATATAAATAGGTTCAAATGTGTATATTATTGATAATAAAATTATAAAAAAAAAATACATAATATAGCGACGCTTTACGTATGTAACAAAGTGCTCTAACGTAGATTTCCTATGTACTTAAATAGAAATGTATTCCAAAACTTATCTAAAAACTTCGCTTAGCTGATATTTCGGGGGACGTTTTGTTGTTGTTTATGCCGCGTTGCCATGGTAACGTGTGTTCGTTGCCAAGGTGACATGTGGGCGTTGCCATGGTAACGTGTTGGCGTTGCCAAGGTGACATGTGGGCGTTGCCATGGTAACGTGTTGGCGTTGCCATGGTGACGTGACGGCGTTGCCATGGTAACGCGTTTCGTATCGTTTGACATCGTAAGTGCCTGACTATGTGTCAGTGTGTGTGTACATAGCTATATATAGATCGATGTGTGCTTCTCTATTGTATTGTTACACGTGTGTTTGGAGATGGTTAATATATATACAAGTTTGAATATATCGAATTTTTGTTCGAAATTTAAATATAATTTGGGCCGTTGAGGTTTTTACGATACAATAGCAAATTTTGTGTGACAAGGACAAAGCTATGAATTTATGTTGCCTCCTTGTCAGCAAACGTGAAATAGTAGAAAATTAGAAATGATGACGTCATAACATTTGTTTTTAACTATCTCCAAGTACAATGTGTAAATGTTTGAAAGGAATATTTAATACTGTATAACTAATAACATTTAGATAAATCTATTTATACACTATGGTATAATTTTAAATTAACATTGTATAAAATATTTAAGCGAAGTTGTTTTATATTAATTTTAATGATACGTTACTATAAGCTTAACAGTGCGAACAAACGCTTACAAACCGTTGAGGTATTATTACTACGTATAGAGAGGACACCACGAACAAAATCTGTGCGGGGCGGCTAGTGAGTCATACACTTGTAGATATTCTGCCTCTTATTACTTATAAATTAAAACCAATCAATGTAACAAAAACAAGGTTTGACATTTCGTAAATTGAGACGATTGGCTCTAACTCGTGTTACAAATAGTGTACTAGCGATGTCCTCTCTAGTACGTAGTACATAGTAACTAAATATTACAAACCGATTTTTATTATAAGCCCAGTTACAATGTTTATTAACTGTACTCACTATGTAGTTACTATTTTCAATGTTATTTCGTTTAACAAGGTTCCGAGTCTCGTATATATATAAAATGTTGTACGTGTATGTATGTCCGTTTGTACGGACACACGAATATGTTAGAAGCACACATGAACTAGTCTCATGTACAGTGTTGACGAGTTTTGTAATCTTTTATAATATATTAGCTAGGAGGTATTTTGTTAATGTAGTTCTGACATCACTTGTGTGCGCGGGTGTACGGTGGTGGCATTTTATTGTTTATGTATTGAAATAGATTTTGAAGCTTATCAATTTTGATATAGCAGTTGCGTGGTATTGAAAAATTAAATAAAATCTTAATTTATTGGTAGCCAATTTTTTATCCCAAAAAGTGATAAACATTTTTATTATTTTTAATTATTTTTATTGTTTTATAGATATGTTTCTCCCAGCGTACACCGGCCACACAATATAGATATAAAATTCTACTATTGTATAGCTAATACGTTAATTTTACCGAATCTATCGTTGTACATATAATATTTATACATAGCGTTTATATATTGTAGCAATACTTAGCTAGGACGTGTTCATACTAGACCTTGTTTTTATATTGTAACGCTTAATTTATTGGTAGACTATTATTTATTATTGGCCTGTGTTCAATTGAACTTTAAAAATAACATACATTTTCCTATCTACTTACCCCTTTTATATACTTCGGTTGAAAACTACTACGCGTTTGAAATGTATCCAAAAGTCAACTACTTTATTAGTCGGAATTAGTTGAAATTACAATTTTTCAGGTTCAATTAAATCCATGCCAAACAATTGCTTCGCAGTTATCGGCAAAGGAATACATATTACCTCATATTGTCTTATTCTAGCGGTTGTCGAGAGATCACAATGTAATTGTATGTACCTAAATAGTTGTTTTTTAGTTGGACGGTCAAGTTCAAAAGTCCACAGCGACGGCGGAAACGAAATAATCACTTTTGTATTTGACTACACCCTGTATAGTTTTATCGATGCGATGTATAAAATTATATGAACAGTATTATAATGTTTAGATTGTGGCCGCGCACGCGAAACTTAGTGAAATTGACGGGTTTACATTTTGGGGTGGGGTTTGTTGATTGGGAGTTTTGGCGCACAAGTTTACACGTATCGAGTGCTCTAAGAAATACGGAATATATATCGGAATGTGCAAAGCCAGTGACCACAATGTATCGAGTATTTTTCACTTCCAAAATATTTATTGATGATGAATAATTGTTTTATTAAAATGTTTAACCATCACACGGCTTGGTTATTTTATTCGCCCGAAATGGCCGGTGGTCACATTATATTAGTGATATATAGTTAAATTGCGGTGGCTAGTCAAATCGTCTCGGTGTCCAATACCGATGTGATTGATATTGCGTTCCCGGGGACAATGTCCGGGGACACTCGCTCGGGCGTCTCGCGCCTTATATCACTTGTACACATCATTCGTTCACGTAAAATTATATTTGTGCATATTATAAAGAGATATTTATTTAGTTCGGCGTTTCGCGAGTGAACGCGCACGTCGGATACTATCCAGTATCGAGATTGACCGTCGGTTTGTATATTTACAAGGACAAATTTGATGTACTTTTATTTTTAAAAGTATTAAAAGAATGAGGTCTCAAGGTGCGCGTTCACTCGCGAGCGCAGTGTTAGTATAGCTTATCGGTGTAGCGACAGTCGTATATTCGCGATTCCTTCTAAATTACCAATCGTTCCTCAGATCGCTGACAATCTCGCGTAGCATCCGAAACTCCACAAGTGCCAACGAACGGACACAGCTAGAAACAATAATTAGTGTATATTTTGTATCAATAGACATTCCAGAACACCCTGTGGCTCGCGCTACCAAAGAGTACAGTTACCCTCGTAAGGAATTAATGTTATATAGGACGTTAGACGAATTGTATATAATGTTTGCATGTTGACTCGATGGATAAGACATTCCAGGCTTGTGCGAGTTGCGATGTCCACTTGGATCGATGTCCGGCGATTGTGTTGACCAATGTACTCTGAACTGTGTAACCTTTGTAAGACTCGATGCGATCACGTACGTTATGCATGATCATAAGAGGTAAATACAATTTACACAATATTATGACTTGTTTTATTTCTGTGAATAATCCCTATTTGGTAAAGCTATATACAAACTATTGAATTCCTTAAATGAAAATAGCTACTAGTTATGAAAATATGTCATAATGATGATAACATTATCTAAAAGGCTCAGCTATGGCACGACAGCGTAGCACTGCATTTACCTATCAAAATTGCAAATTAAAAATAAATTAGCCCTGCATATACATACTATAAGAGTCAATATATTCTGGTAATACATACAGCCGAAGAGTTTATTCGTTTTCTTGAACGCAATAATCTAAGGACCTACTAGTCCGATTTCAAAAATACTTTCATTGTTAGAATATTAGACTTCCATTTATCGAGGAAAGCTGCTATAAATATATCATCACACAAATAAAAACAGGAGCGGAGCAACGCGAGGAGGAAATTATGTGAGTAGGTAGGCTGCACTGCAGTCCTACTGAATTAAAACATCAGATTTTTATTACATATGAGATAACCAGACATTTAATCGTAATCCCAGCTTATATGCACTATATAGCGATATAATCTATAATAAGGCATACCTAGCCTATTAGATTTAAATAGATAAGTCAAGCTTAACCTAACCAAACAAATTTCATTAATATCGATACAGTGGTTTAGCAGGAGTTCAGTGACCAAACTATAAATATAATCACCAAGAACCAACCAAAGTAATCGAACCCACGATCGCATAATAACGACTTGACGCATACAGTATAAAATAAAGTAACACAAAAAATATTATGTCTATGATATAAATGCATCTCACTATTTCGCTAATGCGATTTCCAATCCCGTGAAAGAAAGTAAAAGTAGGTACAACATATTATTATCTCTATAATATAAAAGAAAGTAAGAAAATAAATTTATTGCCAAAAACATTACATATAAAATTTATCTTAGAATTAAATGAGGCAAACGGACACAGCCTCAGCAAAATGCTGCACAAAAACAGCGCTAATTTACAGGCTGTAATATCGAAAAGTCGGGTAAATTCTATCAATTATACTTACATTCATCTGTACATATTTCGAAATAAGCATTACATAGTATAAAGAAATTTAACAGTTCAAGTTCTATAAATATAATAATCGAAAGCCATCATCATCATCCAATACAGCGTTTGAAACAAAGTTTTGAAAAGTACCTAAAAATGTATTGGCCGCATAGGATCATTCCGAAACTGCTGAATGGATTCAAAATTATATAACTAAGAATATGTTGGCGTTTTTTGCGAAAACATGCATGTTTTATTGTTAGCAGATGATGCGCAGGCTCTAGGTGCCAAAAGGCATATTTAACACCAAAGATACCATGCAATCGCAGTCATTTCATTAAACAGATATATATGTATAGACATTCATCTATATTCGGTAAATAGCAAAAAAGTCGTGAAAACAAAAATTGAGATCACTAAATACAAGGAATATAGGTAAAAAATCGGTCAAGTAGGTGCGTCTCAGACTCGCTAAACTAAAACTAAAGAAGCTAGAGCAACTGCAAATAAATTGGTCACCCATCCAATTGATAACCTTTCCAACTGTTGCTTAACCTTGATCTTTTATACAGGAACGGCCGCGGCATCGCGACAGACAGAAACAGCATCGCGACCATATCGCGACGGACGATTGATCCTTTGTGGGGGGGGGGACCACTGGCACGGCGAAACAATTAGATAGTTAATGAATATTATGTATTTGTTTAAATGTTTTACTTTATAATATGGACTTTTTGTATAACTACTAATATATAACTACGTAATGCTAAGATTTTTTTGGAAATAAAGACTTTATCAGCACTATTGACTTTTATTTATAAAACTGTTCCCCTTGTAATAAATTAAACTCTGCTTCTAATTTATCCTAATAGAGGAATATAATTATTATATATAACAGGATAGGATTTAGCCTCTATTGTATACTTCAACCCAATTCCCAATTCCCATTGTCTTTTATACCAATGCAATGGTATAAAAGACAATGGGAAAGTTTGTTTGAATCGAGACATTTTTTTATATTTTTTAATGCATTTAAGCCTAAACTACTGACTTATAAATTTTTGTCTTAACTATAGTTTAGTAATTGATTTTACTTAAAAAGATTGCTATGTTCTAGTTACTCTGCTTAATCCATTTTCAGTCTAAATCGTTTCCAAATGGTTTCGATTAGGTTTTTTGAAAATCGTTGGAGTCGTTTTTACTCCTATATACCTAGGTGTTAAATATTATGTAATAAGTAGTCTACACTGGTTTTGTTTTTTTTATTGTTTGGAAATTATTAACCTAATCCATACTAATATTATAAATGCGAAAGTAACTCTGTCTGTCTGTCTGTTACTCAATCACGCCTAAACTACTGAACCAATTTGCATGAAAGGAGAATGGCAAATTCCCATAGGACTCTGGGCCTGATCGTTACACTGATGATTTATGGGGGATTAAATAGATAAAAATATACAAATTCTATGAATATAATAATTATAGATCTGTTCTATGGGATAGCAGAGATATTGGGGTGTAAAGTAACAAAAATAAAAGTTCGTTTGCTTGAGTTAAATGAATAGCATTGCATTTTTCTAGGTCCAGGTAAGTTTATTTTCTATCTACAGTGTCTAGCTAATAATAGTGTAACAGTAGAACAGTCAGGTAATAGAAATATTGGATCCAACACATATTATTCAACACACATTTTAACTTACCAAAACATCAACAATCACTAGGTAGGTACATTTCTTATATCTTTATAAATGGGTGAATCAGGATTCGCTTTCATAATAAGACTAATCAATTCAAATAATATCTTTAGAGTAAAAATAGACGATTAAGGCAATTTTGAATATAACGTTACTAAAACTTCACTCAAAAGTCAAACAACAAACATAACAAATCACTCATCACTGACACAATTATGATTAATAATTTGACATTTATTAATGGCCAGCTACCTAAATAAAAAAAGTTTTAATTATTATTGATTAAGTAAAATATGTTTTTATTTTATAGAATGACCTAAATAAATTAAGATGTTTGTTAAAAAAGTTAGGTTTTCCTTCTGATTTTTATAGCATTTGAATTCAATAAAACTAAAAATGAGAAATAAACATTCATTCGTATTAATCTATATATTTGACTATTTTACTCCTGACAACACTGACATCTCTGCTTGATAAGACCGGTAGTAAACGTTTTATATTTAAGATTTGTTTTCCCATAGAATCAGAAGTCAATATTTTACAAATCATTATTAAAATTAACTTAATGAATTTTAAATATATTATGATTTCTGTAACAGTTAGGCCCAATTTCGCCATTCTCCTTTGGTATGGAGATATTTTGATACCCGAGAAAGGACATAGGCTACCTTTTATTGCGAAATATGTACCACGGGCGAAGCCGGGGCGGACCTCTAGTAAATTATATACCTTCGTCCAGAATCACTCTATCTATTAAAAAAACTGCAACAAAATCCGTTGCGTAGTTTTAAAAATCTTTAAAGTATACAAAGGGACATAGGGACAGAGAAAGCGACTTCGTTTTATACTATGACTAGCGACCCGCCCCGGCTTCGCCCGGGTGCAATGCTGATACTAAATACACTACAGAAAAACTGTGAACGTTGTATATAAAAACATAGCGGCCCGCTCCGGCTTCGCACGGGTATACAATTAAAATACGACGTAGCGTACCGGTACCGGCCGGGCGGCCGGTACGCTACGTCCCGCAATTTTTAAATCTGTAATATCTTCGAAAATATTCACTTAAATCATACGGTGTAAAGGGCCATATAGATCTATATTAAATGAACAATGTATTCAAGGTATTTAATTGGTTAAGGATTAATGCTGTATTGGTTAAAATCGCTTCGAAAATTAGCCATTATTTGTCGTAAAAAGTAAATAACAAAAAAAAGTTATTGTGGGTTATCCATAAGAGATAGACATATACCATCACGGACTTTTCTGTAGCCCTTCTCAATTTGTATAATACTTAGTACATTATTTTGATAAAACTCGTAGGGTTCAGCCTGCATTTGCAATGTAAGCGGAAAAAATGTAATTTTTTACGACATCACATTAGAAACCTCAAAAATAACAGTACTTCTCCACTATTTAATGGATGTTATTATACATATAAACCTTCCTCTTGAATCACTCTATCTATTAAAAAAACCGCATCAAAATCCGTTGCGTAGTTTCGAAGATTTAAGCGTACAAAGGGACATAGGGACATAGGGACAGAGAAAGCGACTTTGTTTTATACTATTAGTCCATTGAATAAAAAGTTCTAGAGTGCGTGAGTTAGTAACGTAAGATGTTTCTTCGGAAACATGTCAAGAGTCCCTAGGTAATAAACATACTAAAACCCCGGGACACTAGGAGGAGCCCCGGAGTGGGGGAGTGGGGGAAAGGGTCCATTTTTTCATTTTTCGCTTAAATCTCAAAAACGGTACATGTTAGAGAAAAACTTTCAAGGAAAAGTTGAAAGGCCATAAAATTATCTACAAGTTGTACCTAAATAATTTTTTCCTATATCCTACCGTTTCTGAGTTACACGCAATAAAAAATGATTTTGGTTCATCAAACGATCAAAAAATATTTCTTTCTTCCAAAAAACTCAAATGTGCAACTTGTGACCGGTACTGATAAATTGCTCTTAATTAGGTCTATAATTGGTAAAATAAACACATTCCTCCATGGAAGCCTTTAGGAGGAATCGATTGTCAAAATATTATATTAGGGTAGTTTGAGTTACTGAACTTGATCTTTTTATTTTTTTCTTCCAAAAAACTCAAATGTGCAACTTGTGACCGGTACAGATAGATTGCTCATAATTAGGTCTATCATTGATAAAAATACCAGATTCCACCACGGAGGCGTTTACGGGGAATTGAATTTTATTAGGGTAGTTACGATACTTGAACTTTTTATTTTTTTTCTTCCAAAAAACTCAAAAGTGCAACTTGTGACCGGTACAGATAGATTGCTCTTAATTAGGTCTATAATTGGTAAAATAAACACATTCCTCCATGGAAGCCTTTACGAGGAATCGATTGCCAAAATATTATATTAGGGTAGTTTGAGTTACTGAACTTGATCTTTTTATTTTTTTCTTCCAAAAAACTCAAAAGTGCAACTTGTGACCGGTACAGATAGATTGCTCATAATTTGGTCTATAATTGGTAAAATAAACACATTCCTCCATGGAAGCCTTTAGGAGGAATCGATTGTCAAAATATTATATTAGGGTAGTTTGAGTTACTGAACTTGATCTTTTTATTTTTTTCTTCCAAAAAACTCAAAAGTGCAACTTGTGACCGGTACAGATAGATTGCTCATAATTAGGTCTATAATTGGTAAAATAAATACATTCCTCCATGGAAGCCTTTAGGAGGAATCGATTGTCAAAATATTATATTAGGGTAGTTTGAGTTACTGAACTTGATCTTTTTATTTTTTTCTTCCAAAAAACTCAAAAGTGCAACTTGTGACCGGTACAGATAGATTGCTCATAATTAGGCCTATCATTGATAAAAATACCAGATTCCACCACGGAGGCGTTTATGGGGAATTGAATTTTATTAGGGTAGTTACGATACTTGAACTTTTTATTTTTTTTCTTCCAAAAAACTCAAAAGTGCAACTAGTGACCGGTACAGATAGATTGCTCATAATTAGGTATATCATTGATAAAAATACCAGATTCCACCACGGAGGCGTTTACGGGGAATTGAATTTTATTAGGGTAGTTACGGTACTTGAACTTTTTATTTTTTTTCTTCCAAAAAACTCAAAAGTGCAACTTGTGACCGGTACAGATAGATTGCTCATAATTAGGTCTATCATTGATAAAAATACCAAATTCCACCATGGAGGCGTTTAGGAGGAATTGAATTTTATTAGGGTAGTTACGATAATTGAATTTTTCACCTTTCATGGGATGTAGCTCGAAAACGGCTGCGAATAGAAAAAAATGATTCAGGTACAACTTGTAGATAATTTTATGGCCTTTCAACTTTTCCTTGAAAGTTTTTCTCTAACATGTACCGTTTTTGAGATTTAAGCGAAAAATGAAAAAATGGACCCATTCCCCCCCTCCCCCCACTCCGGGGCTCCTCCTAGTGTCCCGGGGTTTTAGTATGTTTATTACCTAGGGACTCTTGACATGTTTCCGAAGAAACATCTTACGTTACTAACTCACGCACTCTAGACCCCCCTTGGAGGGACTCATTCAATGGACTATATGTAGTGATGATGATGATGTTGATAATCTTTAAGACTATGTGTTACGCAATGGTTACGCATGTATACTCGTCCATTGCTTCGCTCGCTTCATATTTTCACTTGTTTCTTCCTTTAATTTTTGTTCGCAACAAAAGTAATGTTGAAATAAAATTTATGTCTAATAATAAAATTTATGTAAAGTCACACCCCGGACACTCCATACAAAATTATCGTTTTGACAGTCACACTGTAGAGACTGCAAATGTGTGTGTTAACGCTTTATGGTTGGCACATTTGTGACTAGCGTAAAAAAACATTCGCGTTTTTCTGATGAAATACATCCGTAAACAGCACAATATCTAACCATTTTCTACGAAAAACGATAATCACAAATCCAAAATAATAAAATTACTTTAAGTCAATTTGATTAATGTTGTCAATCTTCGTTGCGTATCGTCCCTGTAGAAAAATGTGGACCATTTTTAGACTGATCGTGCGGGGTGAGGTAAGTGTTTAATTTTGGCGGGAGGCGGAGAGTGTCCGTTCTGTAGCGTTTAGCTACTATTATGTATTCTGTGGTAAAGTGTAAGGTCTAATACATCTTTGTAGTGTGTACCAAATTATTTTCATCAATATCAATTCAGTGCTTTAACAATGAGAAGCTTAAAAGCTTCAGAGATATCAGATTTATATTAGTAACGACTATCCAGGATTCTTTAATTTCATCAACAACATCGCTCTTGGGGCTGATACCTTGATAAAAAAATACATATAACCAAAATTCAATGTGAAGGATAAATAAATTTGCGCATTAAAATATTATAGTAACAATCGTTTATTAACAAGAATTACATTTGCGGTTTCTTTTTACTAGATGTTTTGCTTAAATTCCTACAAATCTTCTTCTTCAACTCTTTCTGTCGCTTTATCTTCCGCCATTCTTCTTCTTCTTGCTGTTTCTTGAACTTACTTATTCTTTCCTTGGTTGCTACCCTTTGATCGCTCTTCTTCTTTTCGTAATTAGTTCTAATCATTTTCATAACATTAGATACTTTCTGTTCATATGGGCTCTTGATTACTGCTATCCGTTCTCCGAAGTTTTCTTTAGTATTCTTCGTCGATATCTTATTCTGTTTATGTTTGGGCTTAAATCTATAAGGCAGTCCTTTCTGTAAATTTTTAGGAATGACTAACGGCTTGAAAACTTTAGGCTGTCTGACAATCTCTGTGTACATTGAATCTGTGTTTGCTTCGCTCTTTATATTCTTTTCACGTTTCAGTTGTCCCTTCGTCTTCATTCCTTGCCATGCGTTTTTGTTTCCGATAGGCAGTAATAGATTAACAACCGGCGCGTAAAATTTAGTCACGTCTACTTTGAACCACGTTCGACAGAAAATTATATCGCTCATTTGTATTTTGTCCTCGAACGTCGCACGGAACGCACCTTCTGGTTTGTTCAGTGCTTTTTTAATCTGTCCCCTAATACCAGATACTGTTTTTATTCTAGCTCCTTCAAATTTGGCTACTTCGAGTGTACTTGTGAACATATCTTTAATGAACGCAGTCTTTTTGTAAATCTTTAAAGGCGTTCCGACCAATTTGAGTTTTTTCATGATTTGGGTAGACTTGTTGATTTCATTTACACTTCCGGTAGCTGCAATCCTGAAACCTAATTGTTTTATCTCATTTGTACTGTTAGTGACTGTTTGCAAAGCAAGAAAACCTGTATTTTGAGGTGTGATGGGTCCATAGAAGTGCATGTTACACGTTACATGTTCTGGCGTATATTTCAAATACCTACACTTAAGATCGTCTTCGATCTTAGAATAAATAGGCAAAGTTTGAAACCGTCGCCAACCCAACGAAATGATCAATGGATCATTTGTCTTTAAAATCTTCTTGTACCATCTGTGCTTTTTCACTTTGCATGAAACAAAACCAATGTTTTGTTCTGCCATATTTAAAGCCCCGATTAGGATTGGATAGCTCTCGTCAAAATTGGTAACAAATTCAGAAGGCATATTTTTAAACAACATTCTAACATATAATCCTGGTCTGAATCCTTCAACTTCAACTCTCAAACCCTCGTCTAGATTTTCGAAGACTGACTTGTTTAATTCAGATTGTTTTAAAGCTTCAGCTTTGAGATTTTCGTAATATGAATGATCACCTTTTATTCTATGATCATCAGGATTATCATATTCAGCATCAAATTTAGCCTTTAATTTTAATTTCTTGTCAAGAATTTCGGATTTTGTTGGTTCACCTTTTCGTTTTGATCCCGGTTCGGCTGCATTATCTTCAGCTTCTTTGGCTTCATGTTTTTCACCCGTTTCTAAATCCTCAAAGTCGCCGTACATGTCATCGTCACCATCACTAGCATCATCTAATTTCAGAAGTTCCTCAGCATCTTCATCAGCAGATCTTTTCCCAGTAACAAAACTATTAATCAATGCTTGTTTATTGGATTCACTTGTCCAATCTCTAATAGTTGGTTTATCTAATGCATAGAAAAATGAACATTCATCAACATCTAGTTGATCTTTATGCTTTTGCTTTGTCTTTTGAGAACTTGTCACTTTTTTGAATAAACCACCAATTTCTTCTTCACTCTCATCTTCCGATTCTTCTTGATTCTGTGCCTTTGTTTTGTTTCCAACTTCAAATTCGCCATACACAAGCTTCATTATATTCTTTGAAGTTTTCTGTCGCTCAAAATATGCCATTGTAGCCTTTTCACCTAGCTTTTCTTTCCATTTAGAACCGAAATCTTCTTCATTTTCGGGGTCACTATCATCATCAGAGCTATCATTGTCTTTGCCTTGTTCCTTGCCTCCATTTACTTCTTCTGTATCCATGTCATCATCATCTTCATCATCATCATCGTCACCTTCAGAATCTGACTTGTTTTCCCAAGGTAATTTTGAACTCGCCTCTTTTTCACTTTGGTCAATACCGCTGTCATTGTCTGAATCACTTTCACTTCCTGCCTCTGAGTCATCAGAACTTTCCTCTTCATTTTTATTTTGCTTCAAGTATTCATCATCCTTTAACATACTTGGGTATATAACTGCACCGCCGCTGAACAGCTTAAAGCCAGACTCTTGCATTTGTTCATCAACTGTTTCTTTTGACTCCACAACATTTTTTAAAAGTGCTTTCTTTTCATTTGTTTCTTCATCTTCTACTTTATGAGAGTGAGATCCTTTAAGTTCAATGTACACAGCGTCTTTATCGTACACAATGCCTCCAACACCAGAGAATGGAGCATATATTTGTCTTTCTCTCTCCATGAGATGTCTTTTCTTTTCTTTACTTGGCAGTGGACATGGATCTGGTAGATATGACAGTTCACTTATTTTCATGTCACCGACACCTGAAACATACATTTTGTTATTATTATCTAGACTGATATTATACAGGGCTAGGGCAGGTCATAGGGTTTCGGACTGATTTGACTATAATGTTATACAGAGTGTCCCAAGAAGTAGTGATATACTGAAGCTGGGAGGTAGAGGACTTGGAGGGCATCCGAATCACCCCCATATGTTATGCGAATTTTCGTATTTTTGGAGTTATGACTTTTTATTCAATTTTTCACTTATCGCCAAGTACGATGAGATTTCTATTCATGTAGTAAGTTTTATTATATTTATGTATTCAATAAACAAAATCGTACGTAAAATTAATAGAGTTTGTTGTAGATGATCAAAACTTTAATTTTTTAAAGAAAATTTAAAATCTTAATAAATAAAATAAATATTTCAGGACAATTTTCACACACGGCACGATCTGATCCCATAGTAAGTTTTCGCTTGTGTTATGGAAACCAGATGGCTGATAAACATACATATATAATTTTAAATAAATACTTATATAGATAATGTGGTAATAAATACTTATATAGATATGGGTCAACGTATACGCTTTTACAATAGAATTCAGAGTTTAGTAGTTCTAAATTTAAAACTTATATAAAAAATGTACTAGTTCAGAGAGCGTACTACAGTATTCAGGAATATATGGACGATAAAAACCCATGGAGGGTTGTCGCATAAAAACCACAGGACAGTTCTTTGGCATGTTATTATAATATATTATGATGTTACATATTATGTATTTTGTAAAATTAAATTGTAAAACTGACATGATGAGTTGATTGCAGGTTCTTCTCCGTAGATAATAAATAAATTTTAAAATATGTAATGACGTTTCAAAAGTGCTTCTATAAGAAGTCTAATTGAATAAATAAATGTTTGAGTTTGAGTTTGAGTTTATAATTAACACCCAGACACAGAGCAAACATCTATATTCATCACACAAATATTTGCCCCGGGTGGGAATCGAACCCACGACCTCTGGCTTGGAAGGCAGGGTCACTACCAACCAAGCCAACCGGTCAGTCAGAGTCATTTTGTTTTTGAAAATCGATTTTTTCGATTATTCACATTTAATCAATTTCTGGCTAAATACAAACAAATATTTTTCAACTACAAACCTCTAGGATCATTTATCAGTCATTTTTAACCACAGAACAGTAAAAACAAATAGAAGTTTGAAGTGGGCGTGGCCCGCGTGTCACTAGTAAGGTGAGCTCGCATACGCTGAGTACGTAAAAAATACTTATAACATTCCAGGGGTAACCTATTAAAAACTCGAATTTCTATTACCCGAATCTTAAAACCCCGAAAACGGTTGTTAGAACTTTTAAAAGACAGATGTAATGAATGACAAATTTTTAAAATTCCTTTTTTAATTTCCCAGATGAATCAATTTCCCGATGCACCAAAACCAGATTTTTAAAAAGTATTTTTTTGTTTCCCGTATTCTCATAATACAGATCTCATTATACCAGATTCTCAGAATACTTTTTTTTGTTTCCCATCGTACCATTTTCCAAATAAACTATTGCCAAATTTTCATAATCTTTTTATTTGGTTCCCATATAATCGTATAACAGATAAACTATTGCCAGATTTTCATAATCTTTTTATTTGATTTCCATACAATCGTGATTATACCTTTACTATCGACTGAAAATAAACATTGTCAGTAAGTAAATTTATTGTTTTACTTGTCCATTACAGACCGGTTTAGTGTCAAAGTCGACTCAGTAGGTTAGGTTTGAACTACGACCCCCACGCTAGAACTGACTCGCTATTGTTTTACTTGCCCATTACAGAAAGGTTTAAGTGTCAAATTCGACTCAGTAGGTTAGGTTAGGTTTGAACTGTGACCCCTCACGCACGAGCCGAGCGAGCGAAGCGAGCGTGCCGCGGCAGCGGCCGGCGAGTGCCAGAACCGACTCGCTATTGTTTTACTTGCCCATTACAGAAAGGTTAAAGTGTTAAAATCTATTCAGTAGGTTAGGTTAGGTTCGTGCTGCGACCCCCTGGAAGGATTTCGTTTTGCTGGATATCGTTTATTTTAATTTCAAAAATCTGGATATTGTTTGTCTGGATATCAATTAACTGTATTTCAAAAATTTGTGTTTTAAAAATCTGGCTTTCGTGCATATGGATTACGGTCATCTGGATTTTGTGCATTTAGATTTCGTATGTCTGGAACTCATTCGTCTGGATTGTAAAACGTCGTACAAATAAAGAAATGGGCAAATGAAATTCGGAGTTGCGATTATATGGCAAACAAAACTTCGAAATTTTAAAATTCGGGGTTATGAAAAAATGTCCAAACGTTTTCTGGATTATGATATTCGGAATATTAAAATTCGAGATTAAGATAGGTAACCCATTCCAGGAGCAGTTTTTTTTCAAATAGATGAATTCTTAAAACTAATAATGACATTATAGCACTTCTATTTGTTTTTACTCTTCTGTGTTTTTAACGTTTATAGTAATCATATACTCTTCGGAATTAGTTTTGTGTAAATAATAAAATTTTTGAAAATGAAAAATATATTTTTCTGCTGAACTACAAATGAAAAAACTGCACTACAATCAACTACAGATGTTAATGTTCAGATGTTGATCAGAAACAACCGGAAAAAAATATTTTTTGCAATTTCAGGGGACAACTTTTTTTGCTAATATTTTTTTTTGGCGCTAATGGTCACAAAATATGTGATTATTATAGTTATAGTTAGATTCAGTTTAAACACAACATAGGAGTCACGCTTTTTGCTATATTTTTTTTTTTGTTTAAAAATTTTGAAAACAGTCATAAAGCAATAAAAAAATAGAAACCCATCATTGTTCTACTAATTGTAAAATTTGAAAATATTTTGAAATAGATACTTTTTTATGTATATAGTTAACTAGCTGTGCCGCACGGTTTCACCCGCATTGCTCCGCTCCTATTGGTCTTAGCGTGATAATATAGCCTCGATAAATGGGATATATCTAACACCGAAAGAATTTTTCAAATCGGACCAGTAGTTCTTGAGATTAGCGCATTCAAACAAACAAAAAGCTTTATAAACAAACTTCAGATTTATATTATTAGTATAGATTATAATATTTTTGAATATTAAATAATTTATTTACCTGCTATGTGGACTGTGGATTCCTTCATTAACGGCACACCTCTCACATATCCATACAAAACTACATCTCTGCTAACTTTTGGATCTTTTCTTATGTTCTCTTGGTTGGTAATATCTTCCATTCTATCAGCCAACATGTAAGCATGAGTGGTTCGCCAACTCAGAGCCCTGAACTTCATAACTGATATAAATCTTGCTAAATTCTTTATCTCATTCCTCAAATACTCTCCGTGAATGATACCTGACAAGTAAAACAGCTTTGCTCCAGAATACACTTCCGTCCAAAACCTGTGCTTCAATGTTTTCTTTGTCATTTTTAATTTCTTTGCATTCTTTATCATATCCAAGTGCGTCAACACGCCCATTATTTTAGGCATACCATGCACTTGGCAAATGTTTAGGAACTCAAATATTTCCATCTCAAACCCAAAGCTCGCGTCACACAGTAGAAGAACAAGGTCTGCACATTTTGCGATGTCTATCATAGAATTCACGTCATTATTACATTCGATCAATGTTATTCTTCGTTTCTTCGATGTGACGATAGTTATAGGACCTTTAGTGCTGGTCACGTTTGTCTTAATGAAACTTTTGATTAAATTGTTTATTACCGTCGTTTTTCCCACTCGCGGTGGTCCTACAACAGCAACGATGATCGGCGGCGGCTCCAGTGGAGTTTTATCCACCTGCGGAATATGCTGCTTCTTTGCGATAACATCTTCTTTTCTGCGAAACTGTCTTTCAGCGCGAACAACGGATTGAATAGCGAATGCTTTTGGATTTCTCTGCCGCGCACTTAGGTTAGATTGATCGACTTGATTTTTCTTTTTCTTCTTTTCCGCCTTCCGGCCAGCATGTTTGGCACGGTGAGATTTTTTCTTATCAAAAATGGCATCGTCTGCCATTTTTGATTGCAGCGTGTTAATTTAATCTGAGGGTAAAATAAAAATTTCAAGACCAAAACATTTAAATTCACGTGTATTCTATTCTGTCACAGACAACATATTGCGTCATGTGTCAACTGTCAATATTGGTTTGACATTATTAAGTATTACCATTATTAAATAATACTTTTTAATGAACTATTTTCTTTCTTGAACATATGTCTCTTTTCTTCTTATTATTATTTATTCCCGGTGTGAGTGTCAGAAACCAAAGCATCCATTAGGTATTATTTGCTAGGAATATGATATATGCTCCATTTTTTCATGAGGCAAGTTTATTAGAAGATAGGCTTGTTATGTGCGGGTGTAATGAAAGATGAATAACTACGCAAAGGTTATATTTCGTTAACTACATAAATATATTCGTATGTAATTAATATTCGACCTAATGCGACCCACCCGCGTCCCGACAAGCCCGTGACTGTCTATGCATAACGCACAAACTGTTTATATACGAGTTACCGTGTGAACCGATGGTGTGAACTTTCTTAGTAGGTACTACACTTGAAATTCGGTAACTCATAAATTGGCTTGTCGTCGCTACATCATTCCCCCCTTAAAATAAAAAGGGTATACAAGTAAAAAAATCTTACAATAAAATTAAACAATAAACAGATGGGTGTATATAAAATGTCGCTGTATAAGGTTACAAAATGTTTACAATATAAAGTATAAAAAAATGTTCACAATATAAATCAATCATAACGTATACAAGTGGTTAACAGTTAACACCTAATTTCGTTAAACTATTTATGTTATTACAAAAACTTGGTTGGTTCTTCTAAGTGGCGTGCGATAATTGTTACACGTCATCTAACACTTAGTAACATTAACATTTCAAATCTCAATACGTTCTTTACACTTGTATCGTTTAATATTACAAAGGCTATTACTATACACTCATAAGCCATAAATCAAAAGTACTTAAATTTCTAAGTAGTAAACATTTCAATAAAAACTCAACACAAACATAAATTTGAAATACAAACGTTAAACATTAATAATGAACTCGTTTCAAATTTCATAAGTGCTATTATTTATTAAATACGATGTGTTGATTACTAAGTATTTATTATACATTTCTATGAAGTCTTATGAATACTTATTCTAATAAATAAATTTAAAATAGTTGAAACAATTACAAATACAATACTATTACCTAAATCGTACTGGTAATCGTATAGCTCTTCCACTACGGGTGGTAATTGTATTAGGCAATTCGCTACTTGGAATTTGTAACGGAACCTTAGTATCTGCCCCAGATATCGTATCACTATCATCATTCAAATAATATGCAGGTTTTAGACGGTCTACAGATATTCTAACTTTCCTGCCAGTCATTTGAATGTAAAATACCTTTTCCTCTCGACTCAACACACGATAAGGATCGGGGTGAATAAATTTGTTCCGTCTTACATTTTGCCTAATAGCTACTGATTGATATTTCCTAATAGAGTCTCGTAATTTACTTACAATACTCAAGACTGCTATCTATTTCAAAACTCGATTTTTTATCGTAATAATCACCTGGTAATCGTAAAGTTGTTCCGTACGTTATTTCTGCTGCGCTTATGCCGGTATCACTTCTTACTGCTGTTCTAAGTCCTAGCAACACAGTTGGTAATTCCGTAACCCAAGATGATGATATATTGCATAAACGAGCCGTCAATGCCGCTTTAAGCGACCTATGCCAACGCTCTACCGCCCCGTTACTCTGTGGGTGGTAAGGTGTCGTACGCAACTTATTAATACCTAATAACTTCATTAGTGTAGCAAATAATTGACTTTCGAATTGGCGTCCTTGATCGCTTGTTAGCTTTTTCGGACAACCAAAACGAGAGATCCATCCTTCATATATTACACGCGAAATCGTTTCAGCAGTTATATCTTTCGTAGGAAAACATCCTGGCCATCGCGTCCCCCTATCACTATGGTTAGGCAATACGTCCTAAAACCTTCGGGTGAAGTGGGTAAAGGTCCAATTAAATCAACATGAATATGTTCAAACCTATCGCACTGCAGAAACGATCCTAAACCTGACACTGTATGTCGATTAACCTTCGATCGTTGACATTCAATGCATGTTTTAGCCCATTGGCCAACGTGACGATTCATATTTGGCCAATAAAAACGATTTTGAATCAATTTACGTGTAGTCCTTATTTCGGGATGACATAAATTATGTACACATCAAAAGCAATACGTCGAATTTAATCAGTCAAATAGGGTCTAATTTTATCATTATCTAAAATATTACAATTAATAAATGTACCGCTTTCAGGTAACATTATTTTCTTTGACCTATTATTAGCGTCTTTCGAATTAGATAATTGTAACATATAAGAATCTTGTTGTTGTTCCTTAGCAAGTTCCGCGTAATCTATTACAGTGGGACAACTTATTGTTGCGACTCGTGATGACGAATCTGCAACGACATTATCTTGCCCACGCGACGTTGTGAACTCGTAATGAATATCAAGTGTCGTGTACGTCTGGGTAACTCTTTCTCGCTATTTACTTTAGAAAACGCGTAAATTAACGGTTTGTGATCCGTGTACCTACACCGTTAACTGTCGTCCTTCGACCATATTCCGAAAATGACGAATAGCTAAGTAAATTGCTAATAACTCCCTATCGTACGTACTATAGGTACTTGCGTTCAATCTTAGATGGATTCTTAGAAAAATAACCTACATGAGTATCCGATGCGTCCGTCATAAGTGCGAGCGATGCATCGGCCCTAGGGTGCTAAAAAATCTGCACCTTATAAACCAAAACATAGTTTGAGTTACCTCGGCGATAAATGACCATTTATACGGTCGCCGTAAACTAAAATCTAAAGTCATTAACTTAGTACCAAATGTCTTAATTACACTACCGTTTGCCGCGTAAGGTTTATAATCACTACACAGTACACTCACTCGCGGATCGGTTATTTTTCGACACTGGTAAAATTAAAACATTTTTTAGTCGGCTCTCCTGCTGCTTCTGCCACGCACAAGGTTGAAGATAGTACAATCTGGCGTTATGCTTAAAGCAGTAATGAAAAAACATAACCAATTTAGTTTTCTCTGTTTTGAGCTTCCTGCACGATTGTGACTTTGCGATACGGAACGATGCGTGCTATTTCCATACCTTCGACTGCTAAACGATTTGCCTCTCGAGCCTGCACATTCCAGCTGGTTTATCCGCTGCTTTAGTTGTGCTAACTGCTCGAGGTTTAACGGTACCGACGAAACTGCTCTAACTGGAACTGCCGGATTCATTTTTAATTGTTAATAAACGATATCTATGCAATTCACTATAATAATGTTCACTTTTCGTCGGGAGTCACCAATGTTGGAGTCACCAATGTAGGGGCTTGTTATGTGCGGGTGTAATAAAAGAGGAATAACTACGCAAAGGTTATATTTCGTTAACTACATATATTTATCCGTATGTAATTAACATTCGACCTAATGCGACCCACCCGCGTCCCGACAAGCCCGTGACTGTCTATGCATAACGCACAAACTGTTTATATACGAGTTACCGTGTGAACCGATGGTGTGAACTTTCTTAGTAGGTACTACACTTGAAATTCGGTAACTCATAAATTGGCTTGTCGTCGCTACATTATAATGAAGAAGTCACGAAAATAAGTACTATCAGGAATACAGTTATTAATAAAAAAACTGCATATTCTGCAATGTCACATTAGATCTCTTCATGGTCCATGTATTAATCCCAATTAATCCTCATTTTATTTCGTCGATAGCCTTAGATCATTAAGTAATGGATGGAGTACGCTGGCAAATGTTCTAACTAAACCTGTGAACTAAACTTTCTGCTGATTTTGGTGCGGGGAGGGTAACTCACACTATTGAAACACAATCACACATTCACAAAAATAATTTGTGTCACGAAAGTCGTAAAAATTTACGACCTTTTAAGCGACGAGTTTTTAAATTCAACTCTATCCCTAAGTTCATTAAGATTAAATTTGTATTTCATTCCAAGTTGTCTCGTGGGGAGTGCGGTTCAATATCGCGTTCTAAATTCAACTTTATAACTAAGGTCATAAAGATTAAATTTGTATTTCTTTAAAAGATAGTCTCGTAAGGAATGCGGTTCATTATCGCGTTTTAAATTCAACTTTATCTCTTAGTCCATAAAGATTAAATTTGTATATTTTCTTTCCATGATAGTCTCGTGGGAACGCATCAATGATCGAGTAAACATGACTCGATTATTTGTCTTGATCATATCGCTAAACGATACATCGACGATTATTAGAAATAATTGCATTTAATTAGAAATGTACGTTAAAAAAATAAAAAAATATACACAAATGAAAGGTTATTCCATCTTTTTTAATATTCGACATGTTTGAATTGCTTCTGCAAGACTTGACAGTGCAAAACGGCATTTTTAGCGGAGCACCAGTGTTGCCATATATACAGATTTATCTGTATCTATACAGATTTTAAGACCACTATACAGATTACAGATTTGGCTTTACTTTTATACAGATTTTAGGTAAAGGACACTAACTATGATAAAATAATTGATAAGCAAAGTAAATTTTATACATTTGTTAAAACCTTTTTTGGATAAGGACACTACTATGATAAAATAATCCATTATCTAAGTATATTATTTTTATACAGTTGTTTAAATCCGGCAACATTCATGGCGTACATCGGGGATTTCCCTCGGAACAAACAAACAATAATTGTATATTCTTCTGGGGATTTCCCGAAACATGTATTTTGTTAACGAATGAATGTATTTGTTTCTTTTTAATGTTTGCAAATCAATCATTCGTTCATTACGATGATTACGAGTCGACTACGTTTTCTGATTACATGAAAGGATTTTTTCATCTATTAATTTAATTAAAACAAAAACCAGGAACCATTTAGGCACCGAAACGATGGAGGGGCTAATTTTGACAAAACAATTATTGAATAACGAGCCATGTTTTAAGCTCAATGTTCACAAGAAATTGATTAATAAAATGAATAAAAGTATGTATTTTTTTAATCAATAAAGTTTTAAGTACAATCCAATGTTTTCTTTAACAAACATACCATTCAGATTTTAAACAGCTTACGGTTTGATTTCATACAGATTTTATACAGATTTTTAGACTACTATATCCAGATTTATCGATTTGGCATGTGGCAACACTGCGGAGCACTCGCAGACGTCCTTTCGATGTTTTACGAATACGCAGAGTGTTTGTAATCGATTACGCAAGTAGTTTTTATGAAAGCATAAGATTTTTCGATTCGAATAATCTTATACCTCGGCAAAAGGGGAAACGCCTGCGAGTGTTATCCATTACTTAATGATCTAAGTCGATAGCTTATTTAGCTAGGCAACATTTATAAAGCAAAAAAGTCAAACGTCAAATGTCAACTGTCAGTACAAATCTTGGAATCGCTTGGAATCGATGTTGCTTGATCTCTATTCTTTTGTGATTGTTATATTTTAGTCTAAGAAATCGTCTATGTGGAGTGTGGACTATGAAAATAAACAATATAAACATAAATGATTGCTCTCCAGTGCTAGATAAGAAAGCTTACTAAATACATTCCATTTACCATGACTTCGTCGGAATTAGAGAGCCGAAACGTCCCGATATCCATGTAAGTTAATAAATGTATTGTTGATAGTGAAAAGAGTTCACGGTTTCGTGTGTAAATTTTAATTAGTTAAAATTTCAATATCCTTCAATTAGCGTTAAAATAAATTTACAGTCGTCACTTTGGTTCGTTTGCATAAGATAACAATAACCCATGTTTACTTTATAAAGCGTTGAGTATTAGTGTGCATATTCATTTCTTATTAGCATTTACTTGAATAATTATAAAGTGCGGAAAACGTACTATGCGCCCATATTTCATATGACGACAAACATTTATATATATTTGTTATATTCTCATATTTTCTTTAATAACAATGCTTTCCCTATCGTTTTTTATTAGAGATGAAACGGATTAAGCAGTTTGGCCGGATACCGGATATTCGGCCGACCAAGTGGCCGGATAGCCGAATATCCGGCCGCCGAATATCCGGCGAAACTTAGCCGTTTGCGTAGGCGTCGCGCGAACGATAGGATGGACTCGGTTCGATTCGGGTCTTTTCGTTGATGAGAGAAGTTAACAATTGTACAATTTTATTGTTGTGTCGATTGCATGCAGGGCAGACACGTGCGTGATCGTTTTTAGGTTATAATTTTATTTGTGCTCTTATTATTATAAGTACATACATATATACATAGGTCTAAAAGATTTAGCAACGAGAAATGGCATCGGTGAAGAAAAGATCGTCTTTATGGGAATACTTTGACATAAGCAGTGAAAATAAAAAGTTAGCTCTTTGTTTATTATGCAATGTTAATATTTCTCGTCGCGGCGAAGCGAAAAAAGCAGGTAATGTATCTAATAATAAATAATCTAATTGCAATGATTTTAATACCTATCAAGTAAAATAATATCTTGCAAGTTTCGTAACATATTCAATAATGATTGATTTCGGGGAAATGTAAATCTTGCTAATTAAAGCAAATAATTACTCAAAAATATGTTTCATTTATCCAGCTATTTTTTTTTAATCGGCCGGATATATATATCGGGCGAATAGTAGCTATCCGGTATTCGGCCGGATAGTATTATGGCGGCCGGATACCGGATAGTTACCGGATATCCGTTTCATCTCTATTTTTTATATGCAATTTACGAATAACAAACATATTATAACGCAAATACTGCAATATTGTAATCTTTTGAAATGCACTGTCAGTTCTAAGAAAGTGGGAGGTAACATGATTTGTTGCTAATATTAAATAAACATCATATTTCGTTATCTCATGTTAGTCATATAAGATAATACTTGGCACCAAATAACTGTCAAACATTAACGTTTAGTACCACAAATAATTATTACAAATTTAAAGAGACACTATTTTAATACATGTGAATATACTATATTGTCTATTATATTAAAGTGCTAGCTTTCCGCCCGCTTTGTCTAATACCTAATAAATTATATACTAAAAACCATCCCCTTGAATCACTCTATCTATTAAATTAACCGCATCTAAGTCCGTTGCGCAGTTTTAAAGATTTAAGCATATATAGGGACATAAGGACAGAGAAAGTGACTTTGTTTTATACTATGTAGTGATACTGGTTATTGAACCTCAAATGCTACAGTAGGTAATAATTATTTCTTTCCACTGCAATCTCAGGGTCTGGATCCACAAATACATTATGGTTATCTTAAATACCTAACACTTCATTAATTTCTTACCTATTCAAAAATAATAATTTATAATCAAACATATAAAAATAAAAAAACTCCACATACTTCCTATCTTATAAGCTCTATAGTCTATATTTGAACTGTAGCTCTATAGTCTATATTTGAACTGTAAAAACTAATTACATGTTTTCCTCTTTTCAGGAGAAAATCAGTGGAGAATCTTGTAATATCATCACAAGATGCCATCGGTCAGAGCATCAGTCAAGCTCTCAGTTTCTCGGGAATGAGCAATCCAGTATATCAAGAAAATAAGTGAGTACTTTTTTATATTTTTCCTCTTTCTTAAATATAAGGTTTTCACTTTTCAAGTTATTATTATTACAGTTGAATGTTTTTAGTAGGAACTCAACTTGTTGATGTTGATGATGTTGTGACTTGTTGTAACTGACTTGTAACTTAATACTGGTGAAATAACTTTGAACCTTTTTTGTATAGAAAAAGATATTACAAAATCTGTATTTTCATTTTCAAAGTGACATCCTTTTATACCAATTCAAACATATGAGGATTATATAATCAATTAATTGCGATTAAAGAGATAAGATTTTTGTCGAAATTGATATTTTTGGTTTTATGGCATTCAAATGCTTTATAAATATAAATTTATAAAGAATAGAAAAATAATACTGCGGGTTCAAAAGGATGCGGGTTCGAGTCCCGCCTCGTGATCGAATTTTTTCTATTCTTTATAAATTTATATTTATAAAGCATTTGAATGCCATAAAACCAAAAATATCAATTTCAACAAAAAAGGTCACGTTCCATCGTTACAATATTGTATTCACTGAAAAGTGTTTCATATTTGTTGAGATGGTTGTTTATCACCTCAATAGATGGCGCGCGTTGTGTCCCTTAGACACATAAAACTGAAAGAATAGAATAAATTCGATTGCTCTGGCGGGTCACGAGTGGCTGAATTGGTCAGGCATCCGCCCCGGAATGGCGCGAAAGGATGCGGGTTCGAGTCCCGCCTCGTGATCGAATTTTTTCTATTCTTTATAAATTTATAAGATTTTTGTCTTCAATTTTGGATAGATAATATAATAATTGATCATATATAGATTATAAGTCATATCAATAAATTAAGACAATCATGTTGATATTATATTTGCATTGGATTTTCTAGAACAAACTGCAATAAAAGGAATAAAAACAATATTTGGAATTTTGCCAAATAGTAGAATATCTGGCATGGTTTCGGCTTCCTTAACTTGAATTATTGTCAAATCACTTGGAACGCTATGTGCTGAACAAATTTTAATTTTACAACTTGTATGAAAAATGTGGTCCCTCTTAAACTCGCGAGATTGTAAACTCTCATAAAATTGGGCTCCTAATCGTTGTCTTGCAATTTAACACATTATTTATTCTTCATTAGACTACATAAGTAGTGTATGTGCTTTTTACACTTTGCCAGATTTTATTTTTTGAGTTCAGGTCATATAATTTTTTGTCAACAAATTTTCTTCCAACCTTTTACACTTTATATTTCCACTTATGATGTAGTAGGATTTTATACTTTGTAGGAAAATGATATACACTGTTGCATGGACTTTTTTTTAATTCATTTATAGATATGTTGAAATTATTAAAAATAATTGGCAGAAAATGTAATATGAAAATTACACTCTGAAACAGATATATATGTTCTAAAGGTCGACTATTTTTTCAGTATTTTGGATTATACACAAAAATTTTCAATTCGAAATTCCTTGTTCTGTTTCTAAGCTTTATTATCTACGGATCACGGTTTGAACTCGGCGTGCAATCGTTAACATTATCATTCGCACATTACTGATTACGGATAACAATAATTGTTATTTTATTGTACGCGAATTTGCGTTGTTCACGCGTGTTTTAAATTTATATTGCACCTTAGTTCCGTCCTGTTTTTTTCGTAGCTTTTTCAAGATTGTTGCGTTTAGTTTGATTAATTTTTAAGTATAAATCGTAAGTGGAGAAGTTTAAATGCGTAATCACTATATTAAGATTATATTATTATTATAATATTATAAAATTAAAGTGTATTTTTGTGAGAACATTAAATAAATATTATTATAAGTAATTACATCAAAATGGGTACATACAAGATGTGAATAGTGATATGTGTGCAGTGAATTTTGCTCAAACAGAGTCCAAGTGGAAAGTGCTATTCTTCAAGTGAGTAGGAATAAACACGGGTTTATTATAAAGGGTTACGAAGTCATGCTTTGTTAAGTGTAGCTAAAAATGATGAATTCTAAACAATACCCGCGACCCCTTCACTGAAAGCTCTTGTATAGTAGTATAGTCCCGTAGTCCATTGTTATGTAGTGTAGTCTGACATAACCCAGGGCTAACACCCCAAGGGTCTTCAAGGGTAAAGGAAAATCTTCATAAACAAAAAGGTATATAGCTTGATGTTCTGTGCATCGCAATGAAAGATCTATTGTGCACTCGGGCATAACTAGATAATCTTAGTTAGTTTCATTAAATAAATAAAATATGATAGTATAGGATAGGATTGGATCACGTAACAGATGAAAAACAGTGTGATTATTCTCAATCCAAACTGAAAAACTTATTGCGTACTTTGGGCATATTGCTTTCTATTATTCGTTGCAATCAGCCGAGTTGTTATTATATTACTTGCTCCAGTTTTGTTTGCGAAGTATTAGTGAAGATAAAAGGCAGTCTATATTAATTCTACTCAAACCAATATTTTTTCAACTAGACTTAGTTTAGAAGCTCCTTAAAATCGAATCGGAAAAAATGCCTTCCAATGGTTGAGTCATTTTAGTCACTTAACTCATATTTATATAGCTTTAGAAAGTGTGATTTGTTGAAGATATAGCACGATCCTACTGTCTGCCATTTAACATTAAGTCGGATCTGAGGTAGAATATACCCAGAAGAATGTGTAGGTATAGAGATTTATTTATTTATTTAGGTTTACCAGTAATTGTTACACAAATAAGCAAGTATACAAAAAAATAATCTTAAAACTAAGTGTACAATTTAAGTAGGTAAACACCACATGCGTACAATTAAACTTAAAAGGTGTTATTATACAGTGAGAAAAAAAAATAGTTATACATAAATCTAAACAACAAATCAACATCCATTAGTCTAAGTGATTAACCAGGTACTTGTATTTATTTAGACTAATGATTTAGAGATGTGCGAGGATACGTAGCGAGATGGCCGTTTTCTTTGTAAAGTACATACCAAAACGGAAATTGTAGCGATGGCAGACAATGAATTTATATAATTGTATAGGTACCTACTACTTGTATAAGCAGACCAAATTGTTTAACCGATTCTTCTCGGTTCTAGTAAAATTTCAACGTGCTAGTAGCTACCTACATAAACACTTGCACATTCATAATTGACTTAATTGTTACTTATTGTTTGAATAATTCAGTATCTCACCAATTTTTGGAACAGCAACAAAATATCAATGATAATAATAAACATTGTATTATTTCGCAAATTGATCGACCCCAGTGTTATCGCCAAGGTTGGAGTTATTGACCAATGAACTGTCGGCTATCTAATGTAATCTAATTGGTAATGGCCGACCAAAAAAGGACTCTAATTAAATACTTTTAAAGAACTTGATTGAATGAAAATGATACTGGAAGTCGCTGCTGAAAATAAGATTTTATACGAATAATAGTGATTGGGAATTAGTGATTAATAGAGACATTCTCAGCTTACCTATAACCTTTTCAGGGCTACTAATATACTCTTCTAACTTCTTTACCATTTTGCTTTATCTGCTGATTCTTTTAACTAGTTAAAGATACCATGCGGAGAAAGAGGGATTTTTTTTGATAAATTTTATAACATTTTCCTATCAATAAGTTTTTGGGTTCAAATAACTTCTGCGATAGAGTCGCCAATTAGTACGTTTCGATATGGTTTATGAGTTTCTTTTTATGTACAATAAAGTGTTTAATTGTAATTATTATATTCGATGCACATCTTAAACTAACTACCTATAGCGGTGTTTTCTTATCTGACCAATAATAATTACGTCCAAAAAAATTTTAGGTGTGGATTGTTTTTTTTTTTACTTTGCGATCAGTAAGCGTAACTGAAAAGTGCTAATTTTTAGTTAGAATCTACACGACGATTTAAAACAAACACAATTTATTCTAGTCATCTCAATAACCAAAAATAAAATAATATAATAAAACTGGAGAGTTTTTTTTTTTGTTGAACGCGCTAATCACAGGAACTACGGGTCCGATTTGAAAAATTATTTCAGTGTTAGATAGTCCATTTATCGAGGAAGGCTATATGCTATGCATTATCGCGTTAACACATTAAAATGTAAAACCGTAGTGCCGGTAACAATAATCAAATTGATTACTTAATTAACTGCATCCATAATTTTGTCCAACCAATACGTATCTCTGGTAGTCGTGATTCATTTCTTTGTTTTTAATTTTGACCAAAATAAATTACACGAGTCGTTGTAAACGTAACGCCGCCGAGGCCACCTCTAAATCATTTATTGTAAAAGACTCTGTGAGTAATTGTAAATATATTTTGTAATTGTTGAACTCATGGCCGGCTCCAACATTTGAATTCGGTTGCAATGTTTAGGTGAGATTTTTTTTGTTTGTTGATAATGTACGCGCTTTTGTGTTTGTCTGGCGTGTTTTTAAAAGGAATTGTAATGTACGTAGTTATCAATTGTCATGTATGGACGTCATATAATTGTAACGGTTAATCATAAATGATAATCTTTTACAGATTGGAAACGTATAATATGCAAAATGTTTTGTGCATAGAGCAGGTAGTCGCCAGTCGGTATATTTTCCAACAAACCGGTTTTTGAAGTGAAAACTTCTTTAGCGGCGTTGGGTATAAAATCTAAAACTCGCGTCAGGACACGTGGCCTGATCGAAAAAGCGTAAGACGGATTTTTTTTTTAGCCCTTATATTCCATGCGTAAGACGGATACCATTCCAAAATATCAAACATGCTGAACGTTAATAATCAACTTTTCACTTCTGCCGGCACTCCCGGAGTGCAACCCGTCTTTTTTTTTTCTTCTCCATAATTTTTATGAGCTGTTTTTGGCATATCAGAATCCAATTGATTCCATATTGATTAGCGCTATAGAAATTATAAATCTATGCTTTATAAAAGAACGCAACGCTATACCTACTTAATATGACGCGACGATGAAGTGACCTCTAATTATTATTATAGGTTGGTACTATCATTAGGTGTCAAATTATGAACATCAATTAATCTACATTAATTAATATTATTAGGAGGAAAATTTTTAAGTATGTAATGAATGAACTCAAAAACTATTCTATCGATTTTAAAGATTAATTCAGAAAGTTACATTCTTACCGCGTTACATAGGCTATTTTTTATCACGCGTCAACCTCGGCGCAGCCGGGGTATGCAACTAGTATTTACATAATATGTCAGATTATATAACTCATACCTTCAAAGATACCACCTAAAATTTTCTCCGCTTTTTCGTTGTTAGTAAAAAATTAAAACGACTTTAAAATGACTGTAGACTTGTGGAGAGATTAGTACATTGACCGGTAGGTACATTGTATCATAAAGATATAATTATGAAAATACTCTAACATTTATCTTCTTTTTATTCAACCACTATTCTAAATTAATATGCTTTTTGTTTTATAATTTTAATTACATTCAAGTAGGTACTTCAATACGCCACAATATTAATAACAAGAATTGATTATATTTTCTTTACCTTTTGTTTCATTATATCTTAATTAATTATTTTATGTAAATTAAGACAAAAATAAATCTGCGTAAATAATATATCAAATTGATGATATGAAGGCCGAACACGCTGAATTTTGGATATAAGATTTTGAAAAGCAAAATTAAATATGTTCACCAAAATATACTTAAGCGTAAGGAGAGGAAAAATCTTCCCGCTTCCGTTTTTCCCAGAAACTACAATCTGGATTTATTCGAAAGAAATGTGAATAGGCATTTATTAGGTAAATATGCTCCACCCTAGACCACGCTTTTCGCTTTCCATCAGGCGAAGCGTTGGTCAAATGCTTGCCCAATAAACTCAGTGCCTACTTATTTTAACTGCACTACTTTCGAATAGTTCACAGCGAGCGTTTTTTGGTGAAACCTCGTAGAAAAAATTCATCAACACTTATTAATGCATATTATGAGCAGAAAAAAGGCGTGAGACTTAACACCCACATAAAGTTGAGTAACGTTTGAGTTCCACTCATGTGCAGCGGTGCTACGTGACTGCGTCATGGCTCGTTGCTCAGTTGCAGAATTACCGAATTGTCTTGCTTTTATTGTAATCATTTTATTGTTTTTGTCAGCCAATGAGTTTGGTTTCTCTTAGTTAGTTTGATCTGTTGCGTGTTCTTTTAGACTTGATGACGGTGGTAAATGTCTAGAAACATAGTTTTTGTGAAGGCAATCAGTGTTGAGCATATAATGCAATTACGAGTAATTCAGAGTACGACTCATGTTATAAAAATAAAATATTTATTACCTCTTTGTAATGGAAATACTTAAAAACTACTTTGAAGCTACATTAATCATAAGTTATGAGTATAAACAGCAATACATTTTGTTAATGACAGTTCCTGCTGTTGATACGATTCAACGATCGATCTTCCTCTATTTACCTACAATTTACATAAAAAAAATATTTAAACGTCCATCATACATTTTTTGTGTATACTATCTAAACTCCTGAATTGCATTATATTAAACTCGTGTTCGTTTTATTGCAGAAATCTGTCACGGTCACCGTCACCATCGCCTCGAATCACGGAACCCAAGCAAGAAGTTAATACAGACAGTGAATATGAGAGAGTGAGTATAGCTGTTCTTTATTCCAAGACAAATATAAAGAAAATGGTTTCTCGAACAGTAGACGAAATGAATTTAAGTGAAGAAACCATGTTGACATACAATAAACAACTACAATCACCTACAGTCAAAATTATCTATCTGACCGCCTCCTTGGTACAGTGGCTGACGCGTGAGCGTAGAACCGAGGGGTCCTGGGTTCGAACCCGGTGGAGACGAAGAAAAAAAAAATGTCTCGGTCTGGTAGGACACAGAAGGCTGATCACCTACTTGTCCCTAAAGAAAATCGATCAGTGAAACAGATGTATAATGCATCTGCCCCTTACCCCACCAGGGGACATGGGACTTCACTTATAAAATTATCCGAAGAAAACTCTGCCTGTGTGTTAGGCAGAGTTTTCTAATGAGTAATACAATGGATTTTGCACCTTACTGCCACGGAATAAGTTGATAATTCAAATAATGTTTATACACTGCTCGCACATTTTTTGACGACATTTTAATAAGTGATTGGTCTAATTGTTTACACTACATACGTCAATGGTAAAGTTGTTCGACGAAATTGAATGACATGCAAATTATGTGCTGGTAGACGAGACTGATGAACATTGCTATATCTTGCAAGTATGATGGTTTAGATCGCTGGATGTCATGTTATGGCCGTTCCCAATATCCTATCTATCTTCGGTTTGACCCTACTAAAGATAGAAAATGCTATCTATCTTTTGTTTTGGCGTCCCAATAGGCAATAACCTTACTAGCGATAAGCTAACCTATCTATGATCGCTATCTATCGTCTGGAGGACTAACTGCTTACTAGAGGTAGATTTCTCTATGAATTTGTCTATTTGAGCGTCCCAATAACGTCAAAATATTAATTGCGATGATGTTGATTTTATAATGTTACATTTTTATAAGGTACTGTTTTTTGTGCTTAGAATGAAAAACAACCCTAAAAGCGTGAAAGATTTCTGCGTAGTACGGAACGTAAGAGAGGGTCCGATAGCCGGGCCTACTTACTCCCAACCATAGATAGATACAAGCTACTTGAGAACCGTACTAGCTATCGGAGATAGCTGTCTATCTATAACCCTAGTTTGAATAGTGGGAAAGGCCATTAGTGTTCCATGCACTATCCTTAGGCTGGACGCGAACTATGTAAAAATGCATGATTTGTTATTTCGGTTACTCATGCAGCATGACAATTGTCATTACATGTCACGCTTGCATTAACGTTTCGGGACTACATGATACATTTAGTATTATTATAGTAGAGCCATTTTAATAGGCAACATTTGACAGTTCAACAAAATTCAACAACGTAACCTAGTAACGACGACATAGAATAACATGATATTTCGTTTTGTTAGAACTGCACATTTGCTTAACTTTTTTCAATTACGATTACATATTTATAATAATAATGACCGATACAAGTAATTTTAAGATTTCATTTTACTGATAAACCATTCTAAACATAATAAACAATTTCTGAATTAAAGAACTGACGTCGCTACAATTTTGTGTCAATAAACTTTTTAAATACCAGAGACGTTACTCTAAAAATCGAAATCTGACATCTAGAATCGAATACATTGATTACTTGTGAATAAAATCATCATCTACACTAATATTATAAAGAGGAAAACTTTGTTTGTTTGTTTGATTGTAATGAATAGGCTCATAAACTGGAACTACTGGACCGATTTAAAAAAATTCTTTCACCATTCGTAAGCTACATTATCCACGAGTAATATAGGATAGGTTTTATCCCGGAAATTCCACGGGAACGGGAACTATGCGAGTTTTTCCTTGAAACCGCGGGCGGAGCCGCCGGCGGAAAGCTAGTAAATTAATAAATGTGTTTCAAGTTCGATTGACAAATGTTTCAAGTCCGTATCGATTAATTCACTTTAATCGATGTTTTTAAGCAGGTTACTCTCTTCAAAGATAAAATTGATAGACTTCAAATGTTGCCTATTAAATTGGCTCGACTATAAATTAAATAGTACGTTTTTATATAATTGTAGAGCGACTTATCGCTCAGCGTGCCGCTGCACGGCGCGGGCGACGTGCCGATTGGCGTCGACGCGGCACTCGCTGCGGCGCTCAAGCCGGACTTTAATAAGGTAACTATTGAACATACTTGACTAATTAATGGTACTTTGTATGTATTTTTGACGTGACAACGTCTTATAATTCGATAGAGCCGGCTGCACGCACGAAAAAACATGACTCATGCGGCGTTACCTCGCTCTGAGGCGTTCCATGTAAGGCTTGAAGTGCAAGCGAGAGCGCGGAACGAGCGACAAAGAAGCACAATCGGACGTTGTCACGTTCAACTATCGTCAGTAAACCGACTTTACAGACAACCAATTTTTTCGATATTTCATTTGGTGTTATTTCCCCTAGGGAAGTTTTGGTGTGCACTCACATGAAATAGTTGTAGATCTATAACTAAGTACCTACTAGATTTTCTGGATTTAAGGATTAGGTATCTATTACCTATTCTATGTTATTAAGGGTGATATTTTGTTATGCTACCTGAAGGAAAAGTACTCTTAATAGTGTAACAAAAATCTCGAGAAAAAAGGGAAAAACTACCATTACTTTTGAAATTAAAAAAAATATTACACCATGCAATTCTATTGCATCGTTTTTTAGGATCAATAATTATGAGTATGAAATATCTCTAAGAAACTTGATAAATAAAAAAGAGCGTGTGTGTCGAGCACACATGTACGAAGTGAAACTTCTTTGGCAAGATTCAAAGATACCAAAATCGTCGCCCTACTCCATGACGCGATAGTATTGCCATGACGCGACCTTGAAATTTTACTCTCAACGCGCCTAAAGAAGTTTCACACACAATAATAATGTATCTGACTGTGTATGTGTGTGTTATTACTAACCAGTAATTCTTACTTACTTCCACCAGCAGCTATCCAACCCCGGTTCCCGCAGCTCTGACGGCAGCGGTCGAGCCAAGAAGAAGAGCTGGTACAACTCGCTGTACCCCACGTACAAGAGCAAGTCGGAGGACTTCAAGCGGCTGTTCAAGGACCTGCCTGATGACGAGAGGCTCATAGTAGGTGTGTTTGTGTCAAATGGTTTTGGACAGAAAATGAGTATACCCTAATTGGATTTAAAATTGTATAAATAACATCATGCGTCTTGCGCCCAATCATTTATAAGCAACCTGTCATTAACGCATTCTCTTTTCTTTTTTCTACATTCAAATTTTGACTTAAAAAATCGCTTAGTTGCACGATGCTGCCAATATGTAAAATCGAATTATTTGTGTATTGTAATCAGTTTATATTTGATCGCCTCCTTGATACAGTGGTTGACGCGTGAGCGTAGAACCGTGGGGTTTTGGGTTCGATTCCCGTTGGAGACGAAGAAAAAAAAATATCTCTATGTATCGCCTTCTGTGTCCTGCCAGACCGAGAGATATCTATTATTCTTTAGGGACAAGTAGGTACTTGTCTCTAATGAAAATCGATCAGTGAAAAAGATGTATACATAATACATCTGCTCCTTACCCCACTAGGGGACACGGGACTTCACTTTTTTAATAATTTTATAACTATGCATTATGCTATTATGACTTAAAATTGAAAAAAATCAATTCTTCATATAGACTACTCGTGCGCACTCCAACGTGATATCCTAGCGCACGGTCGGCTATACGCGTCACAGAGTTACCTCTGCTTCTACGCGAGCATCTTCGGTTGGGAGACATCTTTAACGCTCAGGTGGAAAGATGTCACAGCTATTACTAAGGAGAAGACCGCTTTAGTAAGTCATCATCATCAGTATATTCAATAATATTAACTAATACATTTTGTGTATGTTTTTTTTTTTGGGTACAATATATTACCCATGATGCAAGCTGTCCAAATTCGTGCCGAAGCAGATTTCACTAAATAGTATAGCTAAAATAAAACAAAACCTTTTTTCTTAGCATTAAATAAAAATGCTGCCTTATTAATTTGGGGGGGGCAAGTATCTCGCCTCGCGGCGGTATTGTGAAAAACTCCTTAATTTAATTATTGAAATATTTTTTCATGTTGGTTGATTTAAAAAAAAAAAAAAAACGAAAACTATAATAAATACTATTGTTTGGCATTTTTATGGTCAATCAAAGGTCGCGGTTTCGAAACCAAGGTCATTAATTGTTGTCTGTTCTTTAAAAATTTAATCCATTTGTTAATATGATGAAATGAATAAATCTACATTATTTTTACGTCAAATGTATTTATAAACCCTGATCTTCTCTATTTACCCAACAATTAAAGATATCCCATTGTTGCAGGTAATCCCAAACGCGATCCTAGTATGCACGGACACAGACAAAAACTTCCTAACCTCATTTTCTGGGCGGGACAAAGCGTACCTGATGCTATTCCGCATCTGGCAGAACGCGCTCATGGACCAGCCGCTCACAACCAACGAAATCTGGCAGTGGGTGAGTGGTATTAAAAATAAATATGGCCAAAAAGGGGACAATATTATCCTACTATGCAAAATTGGATAAAAACTTCCTAACCTCATTTTCTGGGCGGGACAAAGCGTACCTGATGCTATTCCGCATCTGGCAGAACGCGCTCATGGACCAGCCGCTCACAACCAACGAAATCTGGCAGTGGGTGAGTGGTATTAAAAATAAATATGGCCAAAAAGGGGACAATATTATCCTACTATGCAAAATTGGATAAAAACTTCCTAACCTCATTTTCTGGGCGGGATAAAGCGTACCTGATGCTATTCCGCATCTGGCAGAACGCGCTCATGGACCAGCCGCTCACCACCAACGAGATCTGGCAGTGGGTGAGTGGTAGTTGCAAGAAATATGCCTAAAAAGGGGACAATATTATCCTACTATACAAAAAGTGGGATAAAATCTTCCTAAGCTCGTTTTCTGGGCGGGATAAAGTTACCTGATGCTGTTCTGCATCTGGCAAAACGCGCTCATGGACCAGCCGCTCACAACCAA
The DNA here is from genome assembly GCA_029959065.1 of Colias behrii. Taxonomy (NCBI): domain Eukaryota; kingdom Metazoa; phylum Arthropoda; class Insecta; order Lepidoptera; family Pieridae; genus Colias; species Colias behrii. Next base: position 12,452,627 of record JARWMC010000012.1, read on the forward strand.
CGAGATCTGGCAGTGGGAAAGAGGAAAAATAGATGATTTTTTCCTGTAGAATGTGCTAGAAACAATGTTAAACGGGCTCTACAGGGTGTGCTAAAACAACGTTCTTATGTACAGGTTGGCCTTAAAAACAATGTTCCCTACAAAGTACATACTACTTCTTGCAATTCAATCTGGCATAAAGATTTAAGGAACCTTATTTGTATGTGTACTACGCCCTATAGGGTGTAGTACACATTTGGTGTATCAATAAAGAAGCAAAAGAATTTATTTGACGAGACCGTGTGACACAAAAATATAATTAAAAATATTAAAACGTAAAAAATAAACAGTACGGTTTGTTTTTTAGGGATAGAATTTAACTTTAAAAAACCTAGAACGCTGAAAATTTTGTCAATTTGAAATAGGTTTATTTTAACATATTATAATATTGTAACATTTTGTAAAATTTACTGTTGTGTACACTTTAAAAAATGATTATCTAGATAATTTAGATTTTTACTAATCTTATCATTTAGTTAGATCTTTAGCCTAAGTAGCCTCCATTAATAAGATGAACGATGAAAATATATTCAAAATAGGCCGACTTACTAACAAGCACATGCAAACAGATTTTTTTTATCAGAATTTATCTCCCTTCCTTGCTACATAACTTGTAACAGTTATTTATAAAATGCTATTTTCATAAAGTCAGAAATTCACACACACTTTAATCTTGACCTAACTTTTTTGCGATCGAAAGTGTTCAATTTCCTTAACAAAAATCAACATCGCAAATCATAAGTTTCTTCTTTACAAATGTATGCACATAATTGAGTGTGGAATATTTTGCCCGTTGTTTTGACACGGAGATATTAGAATTACAAAGTTTTCGGATCAACACACCCATTTATATGTCCTTGGAGTTATGTAGTTGATGCCTTTCGCCCTGGGTACGATCCCCGGGGCAAAAATGGTTATAGCAATGGCTAGGATATGATGGTTACATAGAAAGTATTTTTTTTTCCTATTTTTGGACTATAATCTCGATTTTATGCATAAAATTAGACTGATTATAGTTAGGTGTTTAGATGTTGTTTTTGTAAGTGTAATAATTATTAGGTAAATTAAAAAAAATCGTTTTTTGACAAAAAAAAATGCTGTAAAATTCAAATGATTCGTAATGTGACGCAATAGAAGTGCCGATGAAATGGTAATGTGAGAGTAAGGACTACATTTCGAGTAGTAGCGAATTCGATTTTGTAAAGGATACGCGTTTACTGAAACTTTGAGTTTTATTATGAATTATATTCTCTACATATCAAGTTGGTAATAGGGTTGGACAAGATGTGATGGTGAGTAATTTGATAACCGATTTTTGTATGTAAAAATTTGGGGAATAAGGAATTATATATAAATTTATAAAGAATAGAAAAAATTCGATCACGAGGCGGGACTCGAACCCGCATCCTTCGCGCCATTCCGGGGCGGATGCCTCACCAACTCAGCCACTCGTGACCCGCCCGAGTGATCGAATTTATTCTATTCTTTCAGTTTTATGTGTCTGAAGGGACACACCGCGCGCCATCTATTGAGATGATTAACAACCATTTCAACCGCGAATGGCGCGAAGGATGCGGGTTCGAGTCCCGCCTCGTGATCGAATTTTTTCTATTCTTTATAAATTTATATTTATAAAGCATTTGAATGCCATAAAACCAAAAATATAAATTCAACAAAAAAGGTCGTGTTCCATCGTTACAATATTGTATTCACTGAAAAGTGCTTCATATTGGTTGAAATGGTTGTTAATCATCTCAATAGATGGCGCGCGGTGTGTCCCTTCAGACACATAAAACTGAAAGAATAGAATAAATTCGATCACTCGGGCGGGTCACGAGTGGCTGAGTTGGTGAGGCATCCGCCCCGGAATGGCGCGAAGGATGCGGGTTCGAGTCCCGCCTCGTGATCGAATTTTTTATATTCTTTATAAATTTATATTTATAAAGCATTTGAATGCCATAAAACCAAAAATATAAATTCAATAAGGAATTATTTCTATTTGGTAGTATAGTATTTGGAGGTTCGAAAAATTTACGTAAATACTAGTTTATGTTAAGTAGAACGAAAAACTATAGTGTTTTACTACCAGTGTTAATCATTTGGGCGGGACGAGTTAATTTTTAATCGTCGCCTCCTGAATCATAGTTTATGAATTTAAAAATTTAGAAGGACAGACAGAGAGTTCGGTGGGTTGGCTAGTCAGAGAGTCACTAGAGAGTAATTAATGTTGATTAATCAACGAATGTTTTGTATAGTAAATATTATAACGTCAACTTACAATAAAATTTATAATAATATGTAATAATTAAAATATAATTATATTTGTCTGTAAGTGATTAAAATAAATGCCTTCAATCGTAAAATTAACTGTTTTTATTCACGTCAGGTGCACACATGTTACGGCGAGGAGCTGGGGTTCGATTCCGACGACGAGGGATACACGCGGGAAGCGCCTGACGAACCGACACAACCGCCCGACACGTCGGAGGTAAGGATATAACACACATACAACTGCTTAATTATGTAACAACTATATACATATATAGTTGTTACTGTAAAGTTAGTTGATGAAGTCAATAAATAAAATAAAAAAGAGCATGTGTGCCGAGCACACGTGTCAGAAGTGAAACTTATTTAGCAAGATTCAAAGATACCAAAATCGTCGCTTTCAAGCAAGCAAACTCTATAAAATGAATATGATATTAGATACTGATACAATTTGTACTATTTCTGTATTATATTTTTTTGTTATAGTACTTAGTTTGTGCAGTGTTGTAAATAAATAAATAAATAATTTCCGAAATCGTATGAAAAGTAGTAAATCAATTGATTTAGTTACCTTTATCTCAATTAGGATAAAGTCGCTAATTTGTCTGGACACTTTAATCTATAAAAGTTTTTACAATCGTTATGCGTCATACAGATACAGATAAAATAATAAAATCGACATTTTGTGATATTACCGATTCAAATTTATTGAAATACATTTATTCTTTTTCTCGTATACATATATGAAAGTTGAGTAGTAATAGCTTAAGTACAAGTAGTATTATTGTAGTTGAGTTTTCTTTATTTATAAGAAAAAATCATTGTAAACGAAATTTATGAATTATACTACGATGATCCAAACGTCTTGAATTTTTAGAATCACTTTTTTTCCCTTAAATTCCTGTTTTTTATAACAATCGGCCATATAATATTTATTAAAACTTCAGACACTATACAATAAGCCATATTCTTTTAATTTCCCGTACCACAAATACAATTGGATCATTAATATCGTACATTCGTGCACCTGTTGATACATTATCAGTGTATCAGTGATAATACAGCGAGCGATAAACATTCGCAATGCTGACATGGTGAGGATCGGGCGTAAGAGAAAAGTTAGTAAATAATAATATAAATAAAATGTGGTTAAATAAATAAAAATTAAAAGTTCGTCAGCTCTTGGACTAGGATACGTCTGTGTGTGTTTTGTGCTGAAATATAGAGGTTTAAAATGGGATCTATTTCAGTTTCGTGTGAAAGTGAAGAAATAAATAGTATTGCTGAACAAAATATTGAATAAATTGTAACATATCAAAATTTTATGTGATTTTAAAATGTGACATACACACAGAATTGATACATATGGTCATGCTTTTAAAAATTAATGGTAGTTAAGATTTATTAATAAAGTAGTGTGAGTGATATTTCAGTCGATCGATGATTAGCCCCATACTTAATTTTTTACATTTTATTTCATTGCATACAAAATAATAACTTTTAATAAAAATGTCTCATTTCTTTCCCCACATAAACCGATTTTCTTAGAGTGTGACTAATGTTGCTGTTGAAATAGGCGACATACAAAAAATGTGCCATTTTTAATACATTTCCAAACTGGCTTTAAAGTGTATATTTTTTTAAGTAGGTAAACTTAAACATTTACTTTCATATTAAAAGATACGCATGATCAACGTCTGATAGCCAATCACCCGGTGGATAAACTCAAAAAATAACTACTAAAAATTAAAAACCAAACAAAAAAGATGCATTATTTTGGAATTGAAGTGAAACTTCTTTAGGCGCGTTGAGAGTGAAATTTCAAGGTCGCATCATGGCAATACCGTCACGTCATGGAATGAGGCGAAGATTTTGGTATCTTTGAATCTTCCCAAAGAAGTTTCACTTCTGACACGTGTGCTCGGCACACACGCTCTATTCCTTTCAAAGTTTAAGTAAGTAATTAGTAAGTATCGGTTTCCAGGAGGCGGTCGATTCGTCCATGGACGTGGGGGGGGTCGACTCGCGCGACAGGGACCTGAGAGACCTGTCCCCTCCATTGTGTAAGTATATTATTACTAGCTGTGCCCCTCGGCTTTACCCGCGTTTCTTCGCTCCTGTTGGTCTTAGCGTGATGATATATAACCTTCCTCGATAAATGGGCAATTTAACACCGAAAGAATTTTTCAAATCGGACCAGTAGTTCCTCAGATTAGCGCGTTCATACAAACAATCTCTTCAGCTTTATATTATTTGTATAGATTTAATTACTACCTTTCCGCCCGCGTTTTCAAAGAAAAACCGTCATAGTCACCGTTACTGTGGGATTTCCGGGATAAAAAGTAACCTATGTCTTATTCCGGGTTCAGCTACCTACATACCAAATTTCATTGTAATCGGTTCCGTAGTATTTGCGTAATAGAGTAACAAACATCCTTACAAACTTTCGCGTTTATTATATTAGTAGGATGTAAAAACATCTATGTATGATCCGCTGTGTCACTCGTATACAAAGGCAAAGTAAAACTTTCATGCTCTTTGATCCTTGGGTCTACAAATATTTTTAAATATCATGCAATTCTGTGGTTTACAACCTATCACATTAATAATTGTATATTTTAATGTTTTAACATTGTCCAGTCTTACTATATTTATAGGGCAATTCTTTTAAAAGATAATTCCAGTGAACATTACTTGGAATTTAGCCACAAAGAAAGCTTTTACTACACAAAATATGCAATGTAACAATGTAAACAATATACTCTTCGAAAAAGTAGTTATCAGTCATTTATTATAGGGTTAGACAGTGTTCGTGTTTATAATCTCTGAGTGATACTTCAAGTATTTATTCATTCATTCAATTTATAATTATTTGAATTATTATCTCGTTATACTGTTTCATAATTCCAAAGCTCTCAAGTAAAAACATTTTTTTTCTGTGTATCAAACTTTTTGGTCTGTGTAGCGCATGTCGCGTGACGGTCGGCTGCCGAGTAGGTATAAAGCAGTGTTCGGAAAGTTTCACTTTTACCGTGGTTTCATAAAACCACACAACATTTTTTTTTATATTTTTATATATATATTTTTTTAATTAAGTGAGTGAGTTTATAAAGAGCAAATGTTAAAAATGTGCTCAAAAATATTGAAAGAAAGCTTAGAAGACATTTTTATAGCTGTCGACAATTTAGTTGTTGGATTAATCCCTACAGGAATTGTGGAAGGTGTTCCAGTAGTCAATAATTATACTACTATGGGTATATTTTACATTTTTCATCCTCACAGTTCCTTATTTATGAAAAATAGATAATTAAGTAATTACTAATTAAAGACTTTTTAACTGATTTTAAACGCGATTTATTAATTACTAGCTGAGCCTCGCGGTTTCACCCGCATTGCTCCGCTCCTGTTGGTCTTAGCGTGATGACATATTATAGCCTTCCTCGATAAATGGGCTATCTAACACCGAAAGAATTTTTCAAATCGTACCAGTAGTTCCTGAGATTAGCGCGTTCAAACAAACAAACAAACTTTTTGAGCTTTATAATATTAGTATAGTATATAAATTATAGTATAATGACCTGCCGTTTCGAACACTTTATAGCGAGCGTCGTCACGTGGAGACTGTAAAGTGTGAAATAAATAAAACCGTTAAAAAATCTTTAAATTCTTACAGTGCAGTACAAATAAACGAGTTATAACATTTTATGATAAGAATAAACTAAGAATAAGTAAAAATCATACAAATAAACACGTAATAAATGAAACCTAGTATAACGTCGTAATAAGTATTCATACTAATGCTATTTCGTCGTTATTCCGGCTACCACCCTAGTATAAGTCTGACATAACCGAGTTATAACATATCTTTTGGTACATTGTGCTGTGTTTACAAGTTTTAGAAGCAATTTTCAATCTAAATTTAATATAATGGCAATTAGAGTAATACGAGAAGTAGAATAAGTTGAGCAAATTAATAATTTCATTAAGTATTGAAATGGAAAATTTTGTAAGAAATGTCAAAACATACGAAATTATAAAAAACCCTTTTGATATTTATAATGATTTATTTATTTACGGCATGCACCAAACCATACATACATAAAACTTATTTCTAAACTTATCACAATGATATAAACTTTCGTTGAAATTATAAATCTTCTAAGCCTGGAGTTGTAAGTTTTGAATACCAGTTATTTGGCAACTCTCTATCTCAAGGCAGACGCGGTGGTGGTTTGTCTTCCGTTCTCCAGATAGCTTATTTTAAGATAGCGTTCTCTTTCATTTGCTTGCATATTTCATGATATATTTAAATTATTTCCATTAATACTATTAATTAACAAATAAATAAACAGAACATCGTATGATGAAACATCAACAATAAATTTTAAAGAAGTCAAACGAGCGTCAAAATGACAGCACCAAGGCGTAACCATTGACAAATTCAAAGTTTTCCATAATTTTATGAATGAATTGCTACGTTGCCGCTTCGCGCCTATTGCATTGGGGGAGAATAGTTACATCGACGTTATTCCAAGTTTATTTGTAAGAAATTATGACATCCTTATTATTGATTTATTCTTATCATAACTATTCATTGCATAAGGTTTGAATAAGTAAGTTTTTATTTGTACGGCTGTTATTGTTAAATGCTCGCATGAGATCAAACAAGAAGAGATGATGTTAATAAATTTTGTGACGTTGTTCAAGTGACGAACGGCGATGCGGACGGCGAAGCGCTGCCCACCGACATGTCCGACACCAGCGAGAGCGAGCCCGATAGGAACAGGTATACACACACACACAAAGTGACCACAAATATACACATAGACGGACACACACACAAATGTATAAACGTGCGTACACAAATATACAAGCTTACCCCAAATACCTATGCAAGACGAAGAAAAATATTTTTTTTTATGTAACACTGAACAAAAAGTGCGTGAGTGCCGAGCACACGTTTCAGAAGTGAAATTTCTTTGGCAAGATTCAAATATACCAAAATCGTCGCCTTACTCCATGACGTGACAGTATTGTCATGACGCGAAATTTTACTCTCAATGCGCATAAAGAAGTTTTACTTCAAAAAAATACATACACACGCACAATCACGCACGCACGTTAACATACACCTACACATACGTACATTAATACGTGCAAAGCAAATACGCAGCTTTGTTCTTCGTTCTCTTTCAATAGAAAGAGTAGTTAGTATAATGCCTACAATTTTAGAAGAATAAAATTAAACTAAAATTTTTGAAACATTTTTTTTATTTAATTTTCATCACCAGCGGTGATGAACACAAGTGCACATCACCGCACACGGGCAAGGTGCTGCTCAAGGAGGTGTTCCCGTTCAACATCGACCAGCTGTTCACCATGATCTTCACCAACTCCCAGCTCAACTTGGAACTGCTGGCAGTCAGGGGGGCTACTGATTATGTACAGGTAGGGGGTTCGATTTACTTTCGTATTTCATTAGTTATACATATTTTTTGTCAGATTCACGTCTTGATTGTATAGAAATGTATCGTATTCTCGAAGTTTCGAATGAGTTAGAAAAAAGTCTATCTTAATATATGTATATAAATCTCGTGTCACAATGTTTGTCCTCAATGGACTCCTAAACCACTTAACCGATTATAATAAAATTCGCACACCATGTGCAGTTCGATCCAACAAACAGCTTACATACCTTGAAAGCAAAATAAATATACATATAGAATGTCGTAATTATTATACATATACACTGTACTTTTTCGTTATTATTTTATTTTTATTAAAGTGAAACTTTTATTACATCGTCTCAAACTTTTTGGTCTGTGTAGCGCATGTCGCGTGTATCGCGGCTGCCGAGTAGGTATACCTACTCGGCAGCCGACCGACACGCGACATGCGCTACACAAAGCAGTGTTCGGAACCGTTCGAACAGTTTCACTTTTACCGTGGTTTCATAAAACCACACAACATTTTTTGTTTTTCCAGTCACCATGGCAACCGGCGGGCGGAGTCAAGTGCCGGCAAGTGAGTTACACGCTGGGACTCACTTCGGGCCCTATAGGGCCTAAGGAAGTACACGTAAATGAAACCCAGGTGCGTACACTACACTATAGTGCACTTACACTAAAGTGCACACTACACTTAACTACAATTTTCTTATTAGTTTAAAAGTTTATCAAATGTTTGAAAAAACTCATAACTGTATTAAAAGACGCGAAAGATTATTGTTATTATATAAAATGTAATGAACATTATAATACACATAAAACTTTACCGTAATTTTACGTTTTTGCTTAAACATTTTGAAATTTTCTTATAACTGTATTTAAAGAGACGTTTTAACAAATAAAGATTTGTGATGTTATTAGTACACTACACTTTAGTGCATACTACACTTTACAACAATTTTTTTAATAAAATTTTGCATTCAAAAATTTTGGCAAATCTGTCAGTAAAATTATTTATTGTTTTTTCTCCGACAAACGAGTTATAAATAACCATTAATGATGAATTTGGCTTGCATTATTATTATTTTTTTGTTAGCACCGCTATTTAAAGTATGAATTTACAACTATGACGTCACCCATATAGCGCTCAGTCGATCCTATTCATAATTCATACTAGAGGTCCGCCCCGGCTTCGCCCGTGGTACATATTTCGCAATAAAAGGTAGCCTATGTTCTTTCTCAGGGTCTAAAAATTGTCTGTGCCAAATTTCATCAAAATCGGTCCTGTAGCTTATGCGTGAAAACCATACATACATGCATACATAATTACAAACCTTTCCTCTTTATAATATTAGAATAGATTATATCAAATTTTATTTTCCCCACCACAGATAATGAACAAATGTTCCAAACCCGGCTACCTCTACTCGATAAACATCTCAAGTGAGAACTCGGGCATCCCCTACGCGGACTATTTCAGTGTCGAAGTGCATTATTGCTTCGAACGAGTGCACGATACGACCACAAGGCTCACTATGTATGGATGGGTTAATTATAAGAAGAGCATGTGGCCTATGGTCAAAGGTAAGGTTTTTGACATTTTTTTGATAATTTTCTTGTCTTTTATGCAATTTTGCAAAAAAAAATTGATTTTTTGGGTTTTTTTTATTGTTACGTTGGTTGTAAGCGTGTCTCGCTATAATTCGTTGTTTGTAGTCTTTGGCAAGTTTCAAATAAATCATAATTAAAACGAAACGCCGACGTTTTGCAATTGTATCAAAAAAATCACAACAAAAAATGTCGTAAAAAGATAAATTGGTAATTATAATGTCTTTACTTTTACTAATATCGGTCTATAAGATGACCACGACACTAAACATCGTCAACGCTTATAGGCTTGCTTAATATGGTCGATTCTGTATGTATATTAGTTAAGTCTATAAGCCACAAGGGGCTATCCATTAATCACGTGAGGCTCTAAATGGGGGGGAGTTGTCCATAAAAAATCACGAAATATCACAAGGGGGGGGGTAGGGGTAAAGTAATACATCACGTGTACTTTATATGAAACTTAACTATACCATAATTTTTTTATAAATAAAAAAAAAGATTCTTTGCAGGTACAAAAAAATACACGTGATATAGGGGGGAAGGGTAGGCTTAAACCTCACCACGTATCATCAAGGGGGATTGGGGGTCAAAAAATCCCAAAAAAACATCACGTGATTAATGGATGGCCCCTAAGCCAAAAAAGGATAAAAATATTAGGCAAGTCTTAGCACCTTATCCCATTGAGCCCCGAACGGCCCGATCAGTCCACGACACAATAGATTTTCTATTGTGTCTGTGATTCCGGGGCCTGAGTTAATAAGCCATAAGTAGTAAAACAGTTAAAAATTGCAGCATTCCTGGAAAAGAACACGATAAGCGGCATGGAGGAGTTCAGCCGTTTGCTAGAGAGCCAGTTGCGTGCGCAGCTCGCGCCCGCCGCGCCCGCCGCTCGTGCGCGTCGGCGGCGCAGGCATGACGGTGTGCACATACATACACACACACAATACGTTATAGTACATACATGATAGCGCGTTTAATTAACGGAAAAATTATATTTTAAAAGTAAATCAATTGATGAACTTAATTAATTATTTTAATTATCAAATAACTTTCCGCCCGCGGCTTCGCCCGCTTTGTCTAAAACCTAATAAATTATATACTAAAACAAAAAAAAATTGTGTCAAAATCCGTTGCGTAGTTTTAAAGATTTAAGCATACAAAGGGACATAGGGACAGAGAAAGCGACTTTGTTTTATACTATGTAGTGATACATGAGTTGGAATACAGACACACATATGCTGGTACACGCATACATATACAGGGTGGAAATGTTTGATGGCCCCTGGAGTGAAAGTACTTAAAATACTGAAGATAGCGAATTTTGCGGAAAGGAAACATTCCCTTATTTTTAAATAGAAATAGAACTGCATTTAAAGATTTTCGAGAATTGCTTCGTCCGAGAATCGAACTACCTAAATAGGAAAAAAAAATAAAAAATTGAAATATATTGTACGCACACTATATTGGTACATACACTGACACACTAACTTTGACACTTAGACGATATGTACATGCCCGAAAATGGTCTTACAAAAGCAAACACGAACACTAGCACACTACTGTGTAGAAAACCACCTGTAATTAATGTACTTTTTCAATTTACATTATTTAAATATTCTATGTGTTTACTTTGTACGCTGCATCCAGTAAAGTGTGAGGAGATATACGGTAATTACTTTTTAATTCATTTTGAACAGTAGATTTTTATATCTGGGTGTCGATTGGTATTGATCGATTTGATTTGATTTTTACTATTTATGTAATATAAACAACTAGATTCACAATAGAGAGTTTTCTAATTACCGTTAAAATCGACTTTGTACATTGCGTTCGCGATTTATTATTCGCAATTTATTTACAACAACATATAAGATGTTAAATTCAATAAATGTTTTATACAACGCCACTTGGATAGTTTTTAACAAAGAGGCGATTTCGAGCCAAGTTGTTTGTAGCGTACGCTAAACAAAAGTAAAACTCTGCCTAATGTAGGTGTGGGCAGAGTTTTGATTGGGACAACTTTTGAACATTATTGTAAGTCTAGTTGTCTATACTTTAATGTAAACTAGCTTACCGCCCGCGGCTTCGCCCGCTTTGTCTAAAACCTAATAAATTATATACTAAAACCTTCCTCTTGAATCACTCTATCTATTAAAAAAAACCGCATCAAAATCCGTTGCGTAGTTTTAAAGATTTAAGCATACAAAGGGACATAGGGACAGAGAAAGCGACTTTATTTTATACTATGTAGTGATGATCTTTTGTATGATTAATGAATCAATTATATTTGTATGCAATAAATGATTTGAATTTGAGTTTACTTTAATCATTGACATATGCTATGTAACATAAAAAATGCTAAAACTCTGCTAAATACATGCGTAGGCATAGTTTTACTTTGGACAATTTTTAACATTCGTTGTTCTAGTTGTTTTTATATTAATGTTTATAAATATATTATTAACAGTATCACCACCACTCTGCCCCGCGCCGGTAGCAGCCACACCACCGACCACCAGTCGAGCGCCAAGATGGCTGCTAATATCATTGTTGCTACTGTTGCTACTCAACGCGCTACTGTATACGCAATTGTACTACTATAAAACGGAGATTGATATGGAGGAACTGCATATGAAGTGAGTAGATGTGATGAAAGTACATAGTAAATAAGATTTTTTGTGTCGCCAATTTAGAATGTAACTTTGTGATTAATTTAAATTAACAGGTTCGATTATCATTTTTTAATTTATTTTGTTTATGTTGAGTTTATTTTGATAGTAAAAATTGTTGATTTAAGGTGATTGCTACGATCTGTTCCCAGCCAATGTCCCGCTAGATGGCGCTGAATTCTACATTTCTAGTTTATTTGAGTTTTTGCGTAATTGGAAAAGATTAAGGTCGTAGGAATAGTCATGGCGATTACTGAATATTATATTTTATTTAAATATGTCATATCATTGCCTTAAAATCCACCCAATTCGGTAAAACCATGCGTTTTAACATCTGTCATTGCATACAGGGTCGTTTACACACACAGACGTATACAAAAATGATAAAGATTTAACTCTAGATGGCGTGAATCGTGAAACACAGACGTATACAAAAATGATAAAGATTTAACTCTAGATGGCGTGAATCTAAAACAAGTTTTCCATTTTTCTGTATGGGTAGACAAAACTTAAAAACGCCACCTGCTACGGTTTATATTATGAACGATTAGCTTTCCGCCCGCATTTTAAAAAAAACCCGCATAGTTCCCGTTCCCGTGGGATTTCCGGGATAAAACCTATTCAATGTGTCCAAGTTACGCTCTATATGTGTGCTCAATTTCATTGTAATCGGTTCAGTAGTATTTGCGTGAAACACACACATACACATCCTCACAAACTTTCGCATTAGTAGGAAGTAGGATTGTTATAAAAATAAAAGTTATATTTGTTGGTGTAAGTAAACTATTTTATTGTAATTTTGGGAAATAAATAATGTCAAAATTGATTACAATAAAAAGCAGTTTTATTTTATTACATTACACTATTGTTTTTTTTATCAAAACATGTATTTGAAGAAGAATATACCGATCCATGCCTATTCACTCAAAACTAATAACATAATAAAAGTATAATACGTATATCCTAGATCTATTTTCTCCTTTATCAATATTTCGTGGGTTTTTTACGCCATCTTATGGTTTTAGACTAAAAGCAGCACACATGACAACTTACTGACCCTACATAACTATAAGAAGATCCCTTTGTAAATGAGTATAATATTACAACTCGATTATCTCGAAAACTATCAACCTTAGAGAAAAAATACAAAGAATAAAAAGGGTTTATTTTAGGCTATTCTTGCCGATAAAACCATAAAAAATAGGTATTATATAGACTAAAAAAAAAATTCTAAATTTCGACTAAGTCCAGATCCCATTGTAAATGAGTATATTATAACTCGATTATCTCGAAAACTATCAACCTTAGAGAAAAAATACAAAGAATAAAAAGGGTTTATTTTAGGCTATTCTTGCCGATAAAACCATAAAAAAAAGGTATTATATAGACTAAAAAAAAATTTCTAAATTTCGACTAAGTCCAGATCCCATTGTAAATGAGTATATTATAACTCGATTATCTCGAAAACTATCAACCTTAGAGAAAAAATACAAAGAATAAAAAGGGTTTATTTTAGGCTATTCTTGCCGATAAAACCATAAAAAATAGGTATTATATAGACTAAAAAAAAAATTCTAAATTTCGACTAAGTCCAGATCCCATTGTAAATGAGTATATTATAACTCGATTATCTCGAAAACTATCAACCTTAGAGAAAAAATACAAAGAATAAAAAGGGTTTATTTTAGGCTATTCTTGCCGATAAAACCATAAAAAATAGATGTTATACTGACTAAAAAAAAAAATTTCAAAATTTCGTCTGTCCAGATCCCTAGCGCCCCCAAGGCTACACTCCGACCCGTCATCAAAATGGCGGACAGGCGCATTAGCAATTTGCGGGGATTATACCTACATGTAGTGTTCCTTTTATGAGCAACAATAAACCATGCATAATTGATACATACATTATAGAGTTATCTATGACGATTTCTTCATTCACTGGCTTCTTCTTCGTTTCTTCAGTACGCCAAACTTTCACACGGCTGTAATACAATATATGAATGAATCTTTTGCATGCCGAAAATGTAGGTAGGTAAATAAATAGATACCTCGTGTCATCGTGAAATAGCGCGAAATCCCTACATCCAAACTTGGCCGTGTTTACGTCTTCGTAACTAATTCTGTTTCTGGCTTCTTAGCCAGAAACAGAATTAGTTGTATTATGCAGGTTCACTTACCTCCCTTCACCATAATATCTCTTCATTGAACTTCGAACTCGTTTCAAAGATTTGCGCGCCCCCGAATATCCGTGTTGCCTGTACGACGCCTTGCTTGTTCGAACAGACATTTTAGGCGTAATCTAAATCTGAAAACAAATGAAAAACAAATGAAAAACGAAAGAATGCTTACTTTTAGACACTCAGTATTTGAATAAAATATAATAATATCGTAAGTCACAACCATATGTATTGAAAGATCGCAATTCGCAAGTGAATTAAAGAAAGATACCTAGGGTACTTACCTAGTCAGAATCCTTTATGATTGAGTTGCGTTCTGAAATAAGATCTAGAAAAATAAAATATTACAGTAAAATTTACTTATCTTTATATTTCAATGTTATCTTTATATACCTGGTATAAATGGCCGACGAATAAAAAAAAATCTTATTAGATTAGCGATTTATTTTAATTACGGAACAAAAAAAAGGATTGTAAGTAACTGAATTATGTTTGTTTCTGAACGCACCATAAGTTTTCGACGACGCGCGACGTGAACGGAGTACGAGTAGAGTTATAGGTATACCACTGAGCAAGTAAGGTATACCTACCTACTTTGATAAAACAATCTAATAATATTGTGTGTCTGTCTGAAAATTCGGAAAAGCATATTTTGCCAATATTTGCAAGTTTGTGACTACTTTCGTAGTTTAAATATAGTAGGTAAAAAACAATGGTAATGTAAATTCTAAACAAACTACTACCAAAATACAATTAGAACAAAAATCATTTGACTTGTTTATTTCACCCAGAGGCCAGAGGTGGCTCGTGACAAAATTGTATAGGTGTTCACTTGAAATAAAACAACGAAAATACAATAGCGTTAGCGGGATGATTTATTACAAAAAAATGAGCACCACATTTTATAAATGTCTATAACACTAAAAATTACAAAGTACAGGCTATTTCAAAACGAATTCAATGATTATCAATAATTAGTAAATCACCGAATTTGCATTCGCGAGCGTAGGTATCCATAGTGTTTGTCACTGACGGTCACTGACCTCTATAACTCAGTGGTGTTTGTGTGGCAACGTCGCGCGCGCAATTGCTACTGTCATGCGATGCGGCAACGTTGAGTGAGAATCAAAACGCTACTTGAGTACGGTTTATTATGAACGATTGTTATAAAAATAAAAGTTATACAATATACATATTTGTTGGCGTAAACTATTTTATTCATCATTAATTTTGGAAAATAAATAATGTCTAAATTGATTACAATAAAACGCAGTTTTATTTTATTACATTACACTATTGTTTTTTTTTTATCAAAACATGTATGTATTTGAGTAGTTAGTAGCATATTATATTCTGAATTTCTGATCCATGCCTATTCACTCAAAACTACCTAATAACACTAATGATTTGTAACAGTAAATTATTTCAATAGGTAGGTATTTGAACATTTCCCAACAAGACGTAAGAATAATTATTCGTAGGTATACAAGATACAATAACAAATCTAATACACTATTTATTATTTTATTATTTACTAGCGGTCCGCCCCGGCTTCGCCCGTGGTACATGTTTACGTTTTCTCTACATAAGAACCATCCTCGTACTTCAAGGAATATAATAAAAAAAGAATTATCGAAATCGGTTCAGCCGTTCTCGAGTTATGCGCTTACCAACACATTTTGCGATTCATTTATATATATATAAGATTATGTGAAAATAACCAGGAAGGTGAAAAACATATTTACGAAAACATAGTAACATATGGCTGTCGCTACAATAATTATATTTCAATTTTATCTTTTTATACCTAGTAGAACTGGCCGACGAATAAAAAAAATCGTATTAGAATACAATATATTACGGAACAAAAAAAGGATTGTAACTGAATTAGGTATGTTTGTTTCTGGGCGCACCGTTTTCGACGACGCGACGCGCGACGTAAGCGTATAGGTATAGGTACCTACTTTGCTAAAACAAACTAATAAAATTGTGTGTCTGTCTGAAAATTCGGAAAAGCATATTTTGCAAGTTTGTGATTACTTTGATAGTTTACCGATTTATAATAATTGTAATTGTAATTGTATAATATATAATTTGCAATGTGGTGAAATTTCATAAAAATCACGGGCCAATTTTTTGTTTTGAATCCCACCGAAAATATAATTGCGTTATTAGAATAATTAATTACTATACCTACCCACGATCAATTATTACAATATAGTCTCAAATGCATACTAGAGAAATATTGCAATTTGATTCAATTAAAATGCATAGCATACAAAAATAAATTCACAACACAAGAAATTCCGCGCGCAAATCATAGCGCGTGTCAATGAAATCAAGAATGTTTTATATCAAGCCGACGCGGACGAGCGACGACGCGACGCCGAACAAAAGTACCTACGACGGACGACCACGCTTCGAGTTGCCAAACACACAGCCAAACAACAATAATGAGTAATAAATTGTTTACAAAAAAAACAAGTTTTCCATTTTTCTGTATGAGTAGACAGAACTTCAAAACGCCACCTGCTACGGTTTATATTATGAACGATGGTTATAAAAATAAAAGTTATATTTGTTGGTGTAAACTATTTTATTGATCAATAATTTTGGAATTTAAAACTGTCAACATTGATTACAATAAAACGCAGTTTTATTTTATTACACTATTGTTTTTTTATCAAAACATGTATTTGAAGTACCATATAATATTATGCTGATCCAAGCATTTTCACTCAAAACTAATATCACTAATGATTTGTAAAAGTAAATTATTTCAATATACATTTCATAACCAACAAGTAAGAATAATTATTATTATTCCTACCTACAACAACAAACCTAAAACACTATTTACTATGGGAAAATAACCAGGAAGGTGAAAAACATTATATTACCTATTATTTACGATTTCGACGCACTCGACTTTTAGTAAAATATAGTAGGTAAACATAATATTATGGTTTTGATTTTTGCTACTAGTATAAGAAAACTGCGTGTTCAAACTACTTGTTTGTCTGTCTGAAAATTCGGAAGTACTTTGGTAGTTTACCGATTTATAATAATATTGTATATATCGTTGTTTAAAAAATATTCAAACACAATAAAATATGATATACTGATTTATCACTGGTTTCAGTGATGAACTGATGAGTCAATGTTAGCCACTATACTTTCGTCATACGTGTGTATGATTGATGTGATTTGCAACGTGGTGATATTTCAGAAAAATCACGGGTCAAATTGTCCCACCGAAAATATAACTGCGTTATAAGAATAACTATACCTACGATAAATTATACATAATACAATATAGTCTCAAATGCATACTAGTGAAATATTTTATTTGAATCAATAAAATAAAAAAAAAATAAAAAATAATAATAATACAAAAATAAATTCACAACACAAGAAAATCCGCGCGCAAATCATAGCGCGTGACAATGAAATCAAGAACTTTCGAGCCGACGCGACGCGGACGACGAAGGAGCCTAACAAAAGTACCTACAATCATAGGCGGCTCGTGACAAAATTGTATGGCCGTGTTCACTTGAAATAAAACAACGAAAATAGGTACCTACAATAGCGTTAGCAGTACAAAAAAAATGAGCACCACATTATAAATGTCTATTTATACACTAAAAATTATAGAGTATTTCAAAACGAATTCAATTATTATTTAGCAATAATTAGAAAATCCCCGAATTTGCATTCGTTTTATTCGTTTCAATTTTATTCGTTTACAAAAAAAAACATAGTTTCTAAGGTCATTAGTTTTATTTTATTTTATTGTTATTTTCTTTGAACGATTGGAAATGAAATTACTCAATTTTTACACAGAACTTTGATTTATTAGAATTATGCTCATTATGTATAAGATAACGAACGCGGATGCACGACATCTAGCGCGTCAATGTCTAAACATCGCCTTTCGTTTAGACATTGACGCGCTAGATCTGTAATAAGTATATAGTCTATGCGCTAGATGTCGTGCTTTATGTCGTGTTTCGCTTGGCAAAAGTCACGCACACTACTGTAGAAGTGTCAAATTTTTCCGGTATTTTACTGTTGTTTTTCTAAGTAAATATTGTAAATTATTGATTAAAAAGGTCGAACGCGCACACATTTCATTATAGAGAAGTGATAAAATGATTAGTTTTAAAGAAATAGTGTCTGTGTTAAGTGTTTAGAGGTAATCAAAAATGTATGGAGGGACGGTCGGAACATCAACCTTAATTTCTAATTTACACCTCTTTACGGTCTTGTGTGCTGCTTGTGTGAATGTGCTTTTCTGTGGTGCACAATAAAGTTTGGTTTTTGTTTGTTTAAGTGTCGTAAGTGTAACCAAATATTTTTCGTTTGTTATCAATAAATGTTTTATTTATTTACTAGATTTTCGCCCGCGGCTTCGTCCGCGTTTTCAAAGGAAAACCCACATAGTTCCCGTTTGCGTGGGATTTCCGAGATAAAACCTATCCTATGTGTTAATCCAAGTTACCCTCTATATGTGTGCTAAATTTCATCGTAATCGGTTCAATAGTATTTGCGTGAAAGAGTAACAAACACACACACACACACACATCCAAACAAACTTTCGCATTTATAATATTAGTAGGATTTTATTTGAATTTATATTTTTGGTTTTATGGCATTCAAATGCTTTATAAATATAAATTTATAAAGAATAGAAAAAATTCGATCACGAGGCGGGACTCGAACCCGCATTCCTTTCGCGCCATTCCGGGGCGGATGCCTGACCAACTCAGCCACTCGTGACCCGCCAGAGCAATCGAATTTATTCTATTCTTTCAGTTTTATGTGTCTGAAGGGACACACTGCGCGCCATCTATTGAGATGATTAACAACCATTTCAACCAATATGAAGCACTTTTCAGTGAATACAATATTGTAACGATGGAACACGACCTTTTTTGTTGAATTTATATTTTTGGTTTTATGGCATTCAAATGCTTTATAAATATAAATTTATAAAGAATAGAAAAAATTCGATCATCAGTTGGTCAGGCATCCGCCCCGGAATGGCGCGAAAGGAATGCGGGTTCGAGTCCCGCCTCGTGATCGAATTTTTTCTATTCTTTATAAATTTAGGATTTTATTTATTTATTTTATTGATGTATTTGTGTGTCAGGCTGAGCGGCGCGCGGTCGGCAGCTGCGGCGGAGTGGTCGGCGCAGCTCGCGCGGCACACGCAGCGCCAGCGCCGCCAGCTGCTCGCCTGGCGACACGCGCTCGCCGGCACCGTGGCGCACCTCGCGCAGGTGACGTAGCGCCAGCTGCCCCACTAGCCCCACTAGCTGCCCCACAGTGGTCGGCGCAGCTCGCGCGGCACACGCAGCGCCAGCGCCGCCAGCTGCTCGCCTGGCGACACGCGCTCGCCGGCACCGTGGCGCACCTCGCGCAGGTGACGTAGCGCCAGCTGCCCCACTAGCCCCACTAGCTGCCCCACAGTGGTCGGCGCAGCTCGCGCGGCACACGCAGCGCCAGCGCCGCCAGCTGCTCGCCTGGCGACACGCGCTCGCCGGCACCGTGGCGCACCTCGCGCAGGTGACGTAGCGCCAGCTGCCCCACTAGCCCCACTAGCTGCCCCACAGTGGTCGGCGCAGCTCGCGCGGCACACGCAGCGCCAGCGCCGCCAGCTGCTCGCCTGGCGACACGCGCTCGCCGGCACCGTGGCGCACCTCGCGCAGGTGACGTAGCGCCAGCTGCCCCACTAGCCCCACTAGCTGCCCCACAGTGGTCGGCGCAGCTCGCGCGGCACACGCAGCGCCAGCGCCGCCAGCTGCTCGCCTGGCGACACGCGCTCGCCGGCACCGTGGCGCACCTCGCGCAGGTGACGTAGCGCCAGCTGCCCCACTAGCCCCACTAGCTGCCCCACAGTGGTCGGCGCAGCTCGCGCGGCACACGCAGCGCCAGCGCCGCCAGCTGCTCGCCTGGCGACACGCGCTCGCCGGCACCGTGGCGCACCTCGCGCAGGTGACGTAGCGCCAGCTGCCCCACTAGCCCCACTAGCTGCCCCACAGTGGTCGGCGCAGCTCGCGCGGCACACGCAGCGCCAGCGCCGCCAGCTGCTCGCCTGGCGACACGCGCTCGCCGGCACCGTGGCGCACCTCGCGCAGGTGACGTAGCGCCAGCTGCCCCACTAGCCCCACTAGCTGCCCCACAGTGGTCGGCGCAGCTCGCGCGGCACACGCAGCGCCAGCGCCGCCAGCTGCTCGCCTGGCGACACGCGCTCGCCGGCACCGTGGCGCACCTCGCGCAGGTGACGTAGCGCCAGCTGCCCCACTAGCCCCACTAGCTGCCCCACAGTGGTCGGCGCAGCTCGCGCGGCACACGCAGCGCCAGCGCCGCCAGCTGCTCGCCTGGCGACACGCGCTCGCCGGCACCGTGGCGCACCTCGCGCAGGTGACGTAGCGCCAGCTGCCCCACTAGCCCCACTAGCTGCCCCACAGTGGTCGGCGCAGCTCGCGCGGCACACGCAGCGCCAGCGCCGCCAGCTGCTCGCCTGGCGACACGCGCTCGCCGGCACCGTGGCGCACCTCGCGCAGGTGACGTAGCGCCAGCTGCCCCACTAGCCCCACTAGCTGCCCCACAGTGGTCGGCGCAGCTCGCGCGGCACACGCAGCGCCAGCGCCGCCAGCTGCTCGCCTGGCGACACGCGCTCGCCGGCACCGTGGCGCACCTCGCGCAGGTGACGTAGCGCCAGCTGCCCCACTAGCCCCACTAGCTGCCCCACAGTGGTCGGCGCAGCTCGCGCGGCACACGCAGCGCCAGCGCCGCCAGCTGCTCGCCTGGCGACACGCGCTCGCCGGCACCGTGGCGCACCTCGCGCAGGTGACGTAGCGCCAGCTGCCCCACTAGCCCCACTAGCTGCCCCACAGTGGTCGGCGCAGCTCGCGCGGCACACGCAGCGCCAGCGCCGCCAGCTGCTCGCCTGGCGACACGCGCTCGCCGGCACCGTGGCGCACCTCGCGCAGGTGACGTAGCGCCAGCTGCCCCACTAGCCCCACTAGCTGCCCCACAGTGGTCGGCGCAGCTCGCGCGGCACACGCAGCGCCAGCGCCGCCAGCTGCTCGCCTGGCGACACGCGCTCGCCGGCACCGTGGCGCACCTCGCGCAGGTGACGTAGCGCCAGCTGCCCCACTAGCCCCACTAGCTGCCCCACAGTGGTCGGCGCAGCTCGCGCGGCACACGCAGCGCCAGCGCCGCCAGCTGCTCGCCTGGCGACACGCGCTCGCCGGCACCGTGGCGCACCTCGCGCAGGTGACGTAGCGCCAGCTGCCCCACTAGCCCCACTAGCTGCCCCACAGTGGTCGGCGCAGCTCGCGCGGCACACGCAGCGCCAGCGCCGCCAGCTGCTCGCCTGGCGACACGCGCTCGCCGGCACCGTGGCGCACCTCGCGCAGGTGACGTAGCGCCAGCTGCCCCACTAGCCCCACTAGCTGCCCCACAGTGGTCGGCGCAGCTCGCGCGGCACACGCAGCGCCAGCGCCGCCAGCTGCTCGCCTGGCGACACGCGCTCGCCGGCACCGTGGCGCACCTCGCGCAGGTGACGTAGCGCCAGCTGCCCCACTAGCCCCACTAGCTGCCCCACAGTGGTCGGCGCAGCTCGCGCGGCACACGCAGCGCCAGCGCCGCCAGCTGCTCGCCTGGCGACACGCGCTCGCCGGCACCGTGGCGCACCTCGCGCAGGTGACGTAGCGCCAGCTGCCCCACCAGCTGCCCCAGCTGCCCCACAAGTGGCACCATCTGCCCCAGCTGCCCCACCAGCTGCACACCGGCTGCCCCGCCAGCTGGCCCATCAGCTGCCCCAACGTCTGCCGCAACAGCAGCACCACCTGCCCCAACGTCTGCCCCACCGGCTGCCCCAGTTGCCCCACCAGCTGCCCCAACGTCTGCCCCACCAGCTGCCCCAACGTCTGCCCCACCAGCTGCCCCACCTGCCCCACCGGCTGCCCCACCAGTTGCCCCACCAGCTGCCCCACCGTCTGTCCCACCGTCTGTCCCACCGTCTGCCCCACCTGCGCCACCACCTGCCCCACCAGCTGCACCATCTGCCCCAACGTCTGCCTCAACGTCTGCCCCACCAGCTGCCCCGCCAGCTGCCCCACCAGCCCCACAAACTGCCCCACCAGCTGCCCCGCCAGACCCATCAGCTGCCCCACCAGCTGCCCCACCAGTTGCCCCACCAGCTGCCCCACCAGCTGCCCCGCCAGACCCACCAGCTGCCCCACCAGCTGTCCCACCAGTTGCCCCACCAGCTGCCCCACCAGCTGCCCCGCCAGACCCACCAGCTGCCCCACCAGCTGCCCCGCCAGACCCACCAGCTGCCCCGCCAGCCCCACCAGCTGCCCCACCAGCTGCCCCGCCAGACCCACCAGCTGCCCCGCCAGCCCCACCAGCTGCCCCACCAGCTGCCCCGCCAGACCCACCAGCTGCCCCACCAGCAGCGCGGCCCAGTGTTCGGCGCAGCTCACGCGGCACACGCTGCGTTTGTTGCTTAACAACAATTGTTTACACAGAATTTTACACTATACAGGGTTACTTGTAAAACACCAGCAACCTCGCAGGACAAGATAGCTAACATCATAAGTAACAACCACAGACATGTATATTAAGTAGACAACGCAAGTACCGCGATCTGTATGAAAACCAAGCGTGTCATATTTTTTGTACTGACCTTGACGCGTTATGACGTCACGAGCGCTTTTTAGTGATGGTAATTTCATTTTACGCTAAATCGATTAGGACGCCACTCGCGCGGCGATTCTAGTATCGTCCTATCCCATCGAAGTAAATCGAAAGAAATCAGATCAAACTAGATCTATGTCTAAGAGGTAGTTAAATAAATGAATCGTAATCGATTACTAAATCGATTCAAGACAGAAAAATGATAATTACCATAGACAGAGGAATGATAAAATAAAGTTATAAACCTTTTAATATTCTAATAAGTAAACTAATGTGTTTTAGCTTTTTCTTATATATGCCCATTGAGTTACCATGTACTACGTACTAGAGAGGTCATCGAAAGAAAGTAATGAAACTGTCAATCAATCAATCTTTATGTCCCGTTGCATCGATCCATTTTTCTTTTATGTTCGGGTTACTTGGAAAACTGAAAAAACAAACATAGTCTAAGCAATAAGGAGTTTTCTTAAAAAACTCCCAAGATGACACTTTAACTAATGGCGTCCATGTCATAATATTTATTTTTAGTACCTTTGTATTAAAATACTTAAAAGTTCTAGGTCAAGTCGTATTAAATGACAAAAAAAATCTATGCCTTTTTTTCTGAAAAATTGCTCCTTAAAATTATCATTTTTCTGTTCGATTATAAAATCAATTAGAATCGAGAACTGTTGCATCAAATGAACATCACTAACCACAAAATTGGACAGAAAAATGAGAACAGAAAAATGAGAAGACGCTATTCATTGCTTGTTATCATACGACGCGATCTTTACCGTGCCAAGTAAAAGCCGCAATGTATTCCGAATCATTTCGTATGATTTGGTATCCGTGTTTGTCACGATCGTTTTCCACAGATATTCTTTACAGTGCGACACAAAAGAGATGAAAATAAATGAGGGCGCCACCGTCGCTCATATAGCAACACTGATACTGCGACGCAAGCGATCTTGATACTATAGAATAAAAATCCAAAAATCTATATAATATAATCTAAAATAAATACCGCGATTTAAACCGTTATAATTGTTTCATTGTAGCAATAGTGTAAATTTAAGACAAAAATACATTAGTATTTTAATTGACCTACCTAGGTCAAATTTTACTTAAATGTATTTGGAATTAGTTATTTTATAAAAATCGGTCAAGTGTTTAGACTGCACAGGCGCACATAGAATCAAACATACAAACAAACAAGCATACATGCAGCTCAAACACATTACCCTCTTTCTGGGTCCGTCGGGTAGAAAAAAACAAGGCGATTTGAAAACCACATATTTTTATTTTTTTTTGTAGATAAATTTTGTACATTAATATAATTCATCAAAATCTAAATATTCTACTCCTTCAAAGGACTGATCATCACTCTGTTTCGAAGTACTGGCAAGAGGGTACGGGGCATCTTCAGTATCATCATTTGGTTCTTCAGCACTATAACAGCTATCTGAATCTGAGTCATCTTCACTGCTCTCATCACCAACGTGAATAATAAATTTCTCAATGTCTTCGTACAGGGTTTTGCCCCTATTGTAATATTCCATTTCTATTTTTTTTACATGGTCACAACAATTCTTCCAATCTTCCCTTGTAATGGAGTTGAAGGCATCTAAAGCTAATTCTTTAATATTTTTTGCTCCAACATTCTGCGAAGCGATCTTTCTTTTTGCTTGTGCCCAAATCAACTCTATTGGATTAAGGTCACAGTGATAAGGCGGTAACCTTACCACTGTGTGACCGTGTTGCCCCAATAATTCATCAATTTCATAAATTGGATCTGGTTTATGCTTCTTTACCAGCTGAACAAGAGAAGGTTTCCTTAGTTGTAGATCAAAGGGAATATTATTTTCTAACAACCACATTTTTATTTCATCAACCTTGTTGGCTGATGTTGGACATTTATTTTTTACCACCGAGTGGTAGGGAGCATTGTCCATAACAATGGTTGAGGGTTCTCTAATATTTGGTATTAGTTTTTCAGTAACCCATTTTCGGAAGTTTGCCCGGTTCATCTCCGAGTGATAATCTTCTTGTTTATTTAAACCACTAAAGATTAAAAGAGCATTAGGCACAAAGCCTTTTTCACTTCCAGCATGTACTAAAATCCATCTCTTTCCTTTAGAAATTTCTGTAGTCACACCTTCTGTATTTATTGACTGCCAACATTTTTTAACTTTATAGCTTGAATGTATATAACTTTCATCTAAGTAAATTATATCCTTCTGAATTTCTTCTGGCAAATTTCTATTGTCCATTATAGCTTGCAGATACATTTCTCTTTTGTGTGCTATAATGGGTTTTTCAAGCAGAACCTGCCTATTGGATTTATTTTTTGTATAGCGAAATCCTATTTTTTTTAAAAGTTTTCGCAAATGCTCACGACTACCATCATACCCAATGTCATCACGTAGCTGAGCCAATAATTTGCCAATTGTTGGCACTTCCTTTTTAACGGTGTAAAAAAAATGAATTTTTTGGCGTATTGCGCAGACGTCAAAGTCATCTAAAGTTTTTGATGGTCTACCTCTCCTATGTTTGGCTGGCGTTGAAAATTTGCCTTCATTTCTACTCCCTTCCTCTACTATCCTGCGTACTGTGCTTTCAGAAACCCCTATAACAAACGAATAAAGATGAATAAAATCAAATAGTACATTAATTGACATATTTTTATAGTAGCTTAAAACTAAAACTTCCTTTATTTTATTAATTTTTTTTTAATGTAGGAGGCCAGCGTCCCTGCGCTACTTTAGTAAGTAATTAGTAAGCTAAATCTAAAATATGTTTTTTTTTTCTTATGGTTTGATTGATTAATAGATAGGTGTATGAAAACAGTTATCACTATACTATGTAGTAAAATCTAAACTAGGTACTTTATTTGAGGCTGGTTGGATTGGATATAACTTCTTGACTCAAATTGTGTTGGTCGCACTATAAAAACTAGTTTTTGTTTACATACAAATAACCTCAAATTAAATTTCGAAAACGTAATAATCGCCATACATACATACATTAAACACTCGTCACTAATGGAATATTCTATTTTACGTAGTACTGAGCAAAAATAAATGGAATCTCACCGGTATATTCTGCTGTACGTTTGTAAACGTTTTCCAAATCAGTCAATAACTTTCCAGCTTGAAATTCGGACAAACACCGAATAAAAACTTTATACACGACTTCACGGACACCACTACG
The DNA here is from genome assembly GCA_029959065.1 of Colias behrii. Lineage (NCBI taxonomy): Eukaryota > Metazoa > Arthropoda > Insecta > Lepidoptera > Pieridae > Colias > Colias behrii. The sequence continues at coordinate 12,478,742 of JARWMC010000012.1, forward strand.
TTTAACCTTTTTCATGATGTCTCCTTTTTTATTTAAATTTCTTGTTCTAAATAACAATTTTATCTCAATAATTCTCCACTTCACGAAAAAAACAACAAATCTTTATTCAACTTGACAGCTACATTGCCAATTCAGGGTTGCCAGGTAATGAAAAACGAATTAGTTCCAAAATAATTAATTTCATCTCTTTTATGTCGTACTATATTTGATTTTAAAATAAATAGTGCATATTCTGATTAGAAAATTACTTACCGGTGGAAGGAAACATCTCTGCTAACTCGGCCACTCACAGCTGTGGAGTTTCTACAGTTTATAACGGCGCAATTCGGCATTTTACTTTATTCAGCTTCACGTCTTTCCTTGGCGAACTGCAAGCGCGGACTGAGTGTAGGCCAGCGTCAAGTAAGTTTCATAAACTTAGTTTGGACACGGGAAGTACATACACTCGCTTAGTCTATCTTGATACATGTCTGTGGTAACAACATTTGTTCTACGACTTTTGGCATAACGCAATAAATTATTTTTAAAGATTTTTTTAACTTTTATTGTACTCTCCTAACATTTGTAAGTCTATCGATAATGAATAGAAATTCATTATCGAAAAGACCACGCGACGCCCGCTTCCCCCTCTCGTTCGCTTCTTGTTTACGTAATTTTTGGTATGCGCGTAGAGTTTATAATATTCAAAGGGAAAATTAAATGAATATTTATTTTTGTATGAAAATAAAATCTAACAAATTATCAAAAGTCGTAGACCAAATGTTGTTACTTATGATGTTAGCTATCTTGTCCTGCGAGGTTGCTGGTGTTTTACAAGTAACCCTGTATAACACACACATACAGTAATTTCCCTCGACCGTGCCACGTCCACACTGACCGGGCAACGTTTAATTCGCAAAGCTGCTCTGGTAAAGTATTAATAAGTGAGCACATTATTTTTTTCTGGGCTTAAAATATCTACGTCTACGTCTTCATTGAACAATAAACTAAGCTCACAATCACGCTCAAAAATTGTCTTTAGTAAAACTCTGCCAACGCGTCTATTGGGCAGACTTTTCTAAAGACAACGAACGTCTTCTGATGATGCATAAATAAATAGTTTAATAAAATAATTTCCTTTACAGACGGAACAAGCGCTGGCCAAATTATTAGAGACTATAAAACCGGTTCTGGAAAAATCGGAAAATGAGGAACAACACGGCGAGCTCTGAGCGGCGATCAGTGTTTGTTGGAGTGTGGTGAAGTGATCAATGGTATTTTATCTTCGAAAACAAGTTTTTTTTTTTCAGAAATATACTGTTATTTTTTATTTGAGACTATACATTATATATACATAAATACTATTGGACGTAAATCTAAAAAAACGTTATTCATGATAAATCTTACTGTTTAAAATTATCGTAAAATTTGTAGGTAGTCATTATAATAAATATTTAAATATCAAAATATAAGATTTCATTGGTCTAGCAACACCACACAAAATGAAAAAAAATTACGCACATAAATTTGTTGAAAATTTATAACTACGTGTCATTATTACGTAATAATTGGCACTTGATGTTGGAAATTGTAATCGTTTTAGATTAAATACGTTATCTACCAAAAAAAAAATACGTGTGTCACTCGAGGACTGCCACGGTAAAGCTATTGCATAGCATCGCATCGCTGTGCCGGTGGAGTGAGGGGTGTTAGGTTTTTTCGTTACGGAATTTTTACATTCGGTCCCCGCGCTCAAGGCCCGCGATAAAAGCTTTACAATAGCTTAATAACTCAGGCCCCGGAATCACAGACACAATAGAAAATCTATTGTGTCGTGGACCGATCGGGCCGTTCGGGGCTCAATGGGTTAATAAAAATTTTATGCATGTTTCATAGTTGTAAATGGCAAGAAACTGCAAATTAACGTTAGTATTTCATTTCGAGAGAAAAAAATTGTAAATAATAGAATAATTCTAACAAAAAAACGTACGTTGCTTTAGTTTGGAAGTTACAAATGTTGAAAAATAATATTATAATTCTTTTTTTTTTTTTTTTTCGTCGTCTTAGATAATTATGGCAATATATTTAATTTTAGTTATTGAGACTTCTCTTTTATGATTTTTATAATATTTTTTTTTTATTTCAACGCAAATAGATTACGCCAAATAAGTAGGTTTTAAGAAAGTATTCATATTAGTGTACTAAAAATAATAATCTTGTTGGAATTTGGCCAATTCTTAAAATACAAAATTCTTCAATTGGATAAAAAAGGGTGGTTTGGGTTTATATTGTGATGTTTTTGAGTGTCGTGTGATGAAATTAAAACTTAATAAGGCCAGAAATACTTATATTTCCATGTTCTAAATTTTATTTTTGATTTAATTCGATTTTACAAAGTTTATTCAATCAATTGGTTTAAGTATACATATTCCGCGAAAATAATAATAAACATAACATGATTAATTTGTGAAATTTAGTAGTTAATGTTCGAGGAATAAAATATAGACATTAGAAGGTTTCATAAAACAGGTCTGTATGTGTATATTAGATTTCAAATTGACTTTAAAATTTTAAAATATTAAAAAATGTTCATTCTTTAATGTTAATTAAATAAAAGTGAATTAGATAATGTAAATTTACAAAACATGCATCACATTAATATTTTTGTAGAAAATAATATTCTAGACTTGACATTCTACAATGTTAAGTCTCACTTCGGCACTTAAAACTTCTTAAACGTCCTAAATAATAAAATGTATGTTAATACTTACATTATATAGACAAGTACATAAATATAGGAATAAAGTAATGTGGCCAAAAACTGTTCTGTGGGGACATTCTATTTTTGCAACTGTATTTTTTAGTTCAAAATTCAAGTTCATCAAAAAATTTCGAAGTTTCTTTTGTGAATATTATTATTTTGTCGGATTTACTCAATTATTTTAAAAGCAATAATTTTGAACTGTATAATAACGTTAATGCCAAATCAAATTAGTACTATTCTTTCTTGTATCTTTTTTATACTTTGTGTATAAATATTTATTTCTGTTGTAATTATATGTCAATTTAAAATTGAATCGTTGTTTGATGTGATTAAGTTAATTTTTAGTTTTAAGTTAAGCTTTTTATATTTTGAGTAATTTTTTTGTGTAAAATGTGTATAAATAATAAATGTTTAAATGCTGGCAACATTTATGTTAAATCGTAGTTGACCTCCGTACCCATATATGTTTTCCTAATAGATTAAATTATGATTAAATATGTAAATTATTATATGTAATTGTATTTTCTTGTTATAATCGTGTAGTGGAATATTAATATAAAAAGAGATGAAAAAAAAATATTTCTAAAATCGTTTGTTGTATTAGATCTCCTCTGACGAATTTTGGTGCTGTTAATTTTTAAATTTGTGTGAGCTTGTGTTTCATTGTCTCTGCTTCTATTTTGTCTGTGGAATTGTACTACAATAATGGATTGGTTGTGGGTTTTTATTACTAGGCATACCTTTTCCTGGTTTTGGGAGTGTATAGGTTTTTCTGAACGTTATTTTACCAAAAAAATATTGCACCCTATTACAATCATAGTCTATTTTATTATCTACTAGCGGTTCCCGGCTTCGCCTGTGGTACATATTTACGTTTTCTCTACATAAGAATTATCCTCGTACTTCAAGGAATATAATAAAAAAAGAATAATCGAAATCGGTCCACCCGTTCACGCGTGGTGACAACGCGAAACGGGTTTCATTTTTACATACATACTTATATAGATAAAATCTATTTTAACTGCATTTGCTATTTAAAGAAAATGTCTTTATTTTTCCACTTTTAAGTAGTTGTTGGGACCCTTATAATGCTTAATTAGGTATTTGGAGTGTTCGACGGTATTTTTTATTGCATCTGTCTAATATAGGTTAAATTAGAATTTAATGTGGGATCTAAGGGTAATGTTGTTAAATGAAATGAAATAGGGCCATTTATATCCTGTACAAAGAAATAAGAATATAATTGTGTAGATGGTATCCGATGTAGCAACATTCCACTGTGGATCTGATAATATCAATGTGCAATATAACCTAATTATAAATATCATGAAAATATATCTACAAAATAGTTATTATTGTAGTGGTATCATGCGTATTGTTTGTATTTATTTAGAAATCAACAAATTATGAAAAATCTTTATATAAAACAGTAAAATGCTTGCAACTCTGTACATTTTTAAGTTTACCGAAAATTTAAGCTTTTGATTTGTGTAGAATTAATGAATTCTCTTCAATAGGTATTTATTTTCATATGTCAGTGAATTACGTGCTTCGCAAATAATTCTAAAAATATCCATCAAGTAGGTACTTAGTTGTTAATTATATTAGAATCAGAAATAGAAATTTACCAAAAGGTGAAACCCAACGCTTTAGAGTCCATAGACAATTCCTATTAGTTTGTCGGTCGGTATGGATCTTGCCAAATCTGATGCATATTGAGATTGCACAAAATTCATCCAAGTAATTTTAGCTATTAAGATAGACAATTATTATATTCTCAGTATTGAATAAATATTTTATTGAATGTCCTGTGTTTTATTTTATTTTACCCGTCAACCCCTTCCTTTCTCTCTACACTCCATTATATTATGTTTTATCGTGAATCACAGCAAATATATCTATACATCTCAATAATAACTAGGTATCAGGAATAATCAAATCAAATTTTTATTATTATTAGTACAGTGTATAAAGACATGGACTGCCTGTTAGGCCCAGTGGAATTCCCAGTGGAATCAACAGAGATCTAAACTAGTATGTAACGCAAACTCCCCAGAAAGTTAAACAGAAATAGCAACAAAAGCAAAGCGTACTAATGTAGTATTCTTCTGCTATATGGAATATGGATTCTAATACTTATACAGTACACTGTACTAGAGTACCAGTGATCAATGCCTTCAATGAAAATTTCTAGTTTAAAATTTACAATACCTATAACCAGATGCTTGTTCAGATAACAAATTGATCCGGGCGAATCTATCCTATAAAATGTACGCCGACCGTGAATCCTATTAGTAGACAATGAAATTTCGCCGTCGTCTCACCGATAGACCCGCCAGCCGCGCCACCATACTTTATTTTGGAGGGGCAGAATCAAGGCAGCCGGCAGATGCGGCAGAATGAATGTATCGGTTATTTTTTTATAATTTGTTCCTACATTGGTATCATGTGATGCAGTATTGAAAATTACTAGCAGCTTCCAGCGGTTTCACCCGAGTAAATGAAAAATAGATACGCTTTTATTAGCTTTACCTGGGTAGGTAGTCTTGTATATTGTATTAGCGAAATAACTTGGTGATAATTTAGCTTACAGAATTATATAATAAATAATAGATCTATATACATATATAAAAATGAAACCCGTTTCGCGTTGTCACGGCATCACACGTGAAAGGGTGGACCAATTTCGATAATTCTTTTTTTATTAGGTAGGTATATTCCTTGAAGTACAAGGATGGTTCTTATGTAGAGAAAACGTAAATATGTGCCACATAGAAATCTAAATAACAAGACACATAGAAGTGCTATAATGTCATAATTCGTATGAAAACCGCTGTCGCCAAAATCAACACATTCAAACCGAAAGCTAAACAGTACACACAAGTAAACTATGCCTTTTATTGGACAGCTTGATTTTAGTGAAAACTAACTTAACTATTAAATTAAGCTTTTGAATATGTATCCTAACGCACGAATTTACGGTTTATTTTAGAATAACATCCCTAAGTATATGAGACTTTTTGCTCCAATACGAACAAACGTGATAATAAGAATGGTCGACTGTGTCATTCATTGTTATTTCGATTACTATGGTTACACTCGTAATACTTGTAAATATTCTATAATTTTAAGGAAAAACGGCATTATTTCTAAAAAAAAATATTTTCCGATGAAATATTATTCCTTTATAAGTATAATTACAACTTGTGGAAGAATTTCCGCAATGGGAATTGCTGAAACACACCATGTATACACTCATACGTCTCCAGAGCAACTGAACAGTGACGAATGCACTGGTGATGTGAAAATCACCTGAGTGGCGACAAGGTCACGCACGCTTACGACTTCTAGTGTCTTGTTATTTAGATTTCTATGATGTGCCACGGGCGAAGCTTTCGCTTGTGTTATGGCAACCAGATGGCTGATCAACATACATAGGTAATATATAAATTTAAATAAATACTTATATAGATAATTTACACAGAACAAACATCTATGTTCATCACACAAATATTTGCCCCGGGTGGGAATCGAACCCAGGACCTCTGGCTTGGAAGGTCAGTCAGTAATCAAGTTATAAACCGATCCATCGCTTTTTTTAGTTCATTCATTACAAATACCTAATCTTTCCTCGTCATAATATTATTTTCTGTAGTGGAGGTGAAAGGTGGGGCGGATTTGGCGATACCGGTTCTTATACGAACGGCGAATTATTGCCATTCTAACCTCTCTTTATATGTTGTCATCTGTGACTTATATCCTTATTGCAGAGTAATTCTTCTGTACCTGTATTATTCAGTGGTAGGTATTGATTAATTTTATTTACCGTACCTAATGGTAGTATGAACAACTATCTACTTATATTGATGCACGTTTTAGGTAGGCAGTTCAGTAGTGCTTGCTCTGACATAAAAATATAATATAAATAGGAGTCAAGGTATTTTACAAATAAAACGCACAAATTTTCGAGAATTTCATTTATTTACGAAAAGTAAAAAATAAATGTGTAGATCTTCGTATCCGCTATCTTCGCTCTTGAAAAGGTGAATACTTACCATGCTTGAAAACAAAAGCTTAGCTTATTCCAAGTTAATTTCTCAATCATGTTGTCAAATAGTTTGATATTTTTGTAGTGTCTGTTGTCTCATATTTATAAAAAAATCTTATGTAAGTTGTGTGTATTACTTGTACTTGTATACAACTTATCTAATTTCTTTAGCACAAGGTATAATAATAATATTACTTGTTTATTGAATATCACGTGTTTTATAGATAGTATGGATTGTAATCACAGAACATAATAAAGAGGTTAGAAAGGCATTGTAGGCGGGGCAGACGCGCCAAGGATATGAGCACTGCTCACATCATCATCATGCGTATGATTCGTTCCATTTTAAATCGCGTGATCGCGCGGCGCTATGATTGGCTAGATTTGAAATTGCAAATATGTGCGTAAGCGGACTTGCGTAGACTTGGCCACACCCACAGGCGACACCGGTTCTTATAGGAACGGCGAATTATTGCCATTCTAACCTCTTTTATACTATGTTCTGTGATTGTAATATTATACTTTTGGTTTTAGTGTAACCTATCATTTTAACTTGCTTTAATACTTAACTTGAAAATGCAACAATTCACAAGAATTACTTAAATTTAAACGTCTACTACGTAGTTACTGCTTGTTGGCCACTTCAACAAGCAATAACTTCGAGTTCTAATAAAGGATATACTATCATGAAAAGGTAAGTGAAAAGGAGATACTATAGGAAAGAGGAATGCGCTTATTTCAACACAAAATCAACACACACTACATCTGTCACCTAATTTTCAACATTCACGCGCAAGGGAGAGGTAACAATGATTACAGGCAACTGGTTGTGATTTTAAATGGAAAAATTTCAACTAATTTATCAAATAATCATAGGATAGGATATTTGAAATATGGAAAACAATATTATTAAATTCAATTGCAAATTATTTGAAAATCACTACTTGATATTAAGTAAAAAAAACTGCTCTACTAAAGGTCGGAGGCAACGGCCACCGACCACAGCCACTGACGGTCAGCGATAGCCACTTGACTTTTTCTCATATATAGACGCACAACACACGTGTTTACAGAAGTGTCCGCGACAAAATATAGGAAAAAATGTGTCATGTGGCTGTCGCTGGCCACCAGTGGCCATAGTCGGTTTTTCGTTTGCGCCGACCCAAACTGAAAAACTACCACAAATTAAGCTGACAACAACAATATACACAACTAATACATCCTACATCCACCATCCAACACATCCAAAACCTTCCACCCATCACCTCCACAACACACATGAGAAAAAATAAAACACACAAACACTCTGACACTGTGTCAAGATTTATTCAAATCCATCATACACAGCGGTCGGAGCACCACACATCTTCATCTTACACTAAGTAGCAGATAGTTATGTTCATTTGTCATCGTCCTTGAAGACCATGGTGCTATGGCACTTGCCGCAGTAGTGCCTGTCCTCCATGACGGCCATGAACACGCCCGCACCGCACTGCTCGCCCGTGCACTCACGACGCAAGCGGTGGATCTTGCCGTTCTCGTCAACCTGGAAGGGACATTTTTTTGGATAAATGTATCGTCTTATTATGGGATACTAGCGGCTTCGCCCGCTTTGTCTAAAACATAATAAATTATATACTAAAACCTTCCTCTTGAATCACTCTATCTATTAAAAAAAACCGCATCAAAATCCGTTGCGTAGTTTTAAAGATTTAAGCATACATAGGGACAGAGAAAGCGACTTTGTTTTATACTATGTAGTGATGTCGGTTTTGGTCTTTATTTTTATGTATAATCGTGATGATCTCATGCGTTTTTACTTATTTAAAAAAAAAGAACATTGCTTTTAAAATTCAGTATTGTTTCATCACTTTTTTTGTTGTTTTTTAATGTTATTAATTGTGTTGAAAATAAATGTTTCTTTTTCAATAAAATGTAAGTACTGTATAACAGTGTTTTATTTATTGTGATTTTTAAACCATCACCATCTTTCAAAGAATAATATGTGACGTTTAGCAGTACATAACAAACATGTTGTCAATTATTCATGTTTCAAGGGGCCATCTTACAAAGCAAACAACAAAACATGTGATTCACCCTTTTCTCCTGTCAAGCAAAACTGAACAAGTTTGTTCTTCATATTATAATGAGACTAAAAGGACAAGTTCAAACAAGTTTAAGGGCTGTTAAATATGTATGTTTCCTGAACTGACATTCCAATCGCAGGTCACAACATGTTAGGTATTCGTGAATTCTAAGAACTGAATTAAATGACTAATCAATGATATGCAATAATATGTATGTGGATGGTTTATTCTTTCTTTATCACTAACTAGCTTTCCGCCCGCGGCTTCGCCCGCGTTTTCAAAGAAAAACCCGTTCCCGTAGGATTTCCGGGATAAAACCTATCCTATGTCCTTTCTCGGGTATCAAAATATCTCTATACCAAATTTCATGCAAATTGGTTCAGCAGTTAAGGCGTGATTGAGTAACAGACAGACAGACAGACAGAGTTACTTTCGCATTTATAATATTAGTATGGATTTAATATTGCAAATTTTATACTACCCTATTATTAACTTAACTATAAAATATTCTGAAACAAACTCAGAACGAGGAACATGATAATTTTTCTGATATTATTCAAATAAATTGCTACAGAACATACCTATTTATCTTTTCTCTATTTTTATGAAAGTTTAAATTTGTGTCATTTTCTTTATTATGTGCAAAAAAAGATGTGATAGTTTCTACTTGTATTAGAATTATTAGTTCCTAAACATTTAAAACAGAGAAAGGACTTGTTCACAAGTTTTTTTACACTAAAATAATAATGACATGACATTGATAATGAAATAAAAACGTAAAAAAAACTTAACCCACCTTGTAGAACCTAAGTACAGCTAGCTTGACCTTCTTTTTCTTGTGCTTAATCTTCTTAGGTGTGGAGTAATTCTTCTTCTTGCGTTTCTTGGCACCACCACGCAGCCTCAACACCAGGTGGAGTGTGGACTCTTTCTGGATGTTGTAGTCTGACAGTGTGCGGCCATCCTCTAACTGCTTGCCGGCAAAGATCAATCTAAGGGAAAATTTTATATGTCTTAGTATTTGATCAATCGAAAATACTGAGCACATAGTTTTATAACACATTTTATTATTCAAAAGTTTATTCACAAATAGTTGTTTGAAATAAATGGTATCAGAAAATTTAATGGTTTAAAAAATGTATTCCATTAACACAAGTTATTACTTTAAGATCATTTTCCAATAAAATATAGTCCTTTACAATTATTTTAAGATGGATTAATAAATCCCAATTTAAATAGGTATTTAATAGTATTACATAATAGTATTAGTAATGTACTTTAGTAATGTACATTACTTATAATTTAGTTTCTAGATAGAATTAACAAGTTTATTATACCTCTGTTGATCAGGAGGGATTCCCTCCTTATCTTGGATCTTGGCTTTGACATTTTCGATAGTGTCAGAGGGTTCCACCTCAAGGGTGATGGTTTTCCCTGTTAGGGTCTTTACGAAGATCTGCATCTTGGCTCCTGTTAAAAAAATTAGCAATGTTGTAGATACTAAAATATGATTGTAAAACTAAGAGTAAAATATGCTTTACCTTTAGGATTAGTAATTTTAAGAAATAGATCAACTCCATTGATAGCATTGATCAAATGTGTAACTTCAACAATTTTATTGTAAATTCAAATACCTAGTGTCTGTATTATATTGATTGTTTATTTGTTTCATTTGGCTTTGCCTCTTATATAGGTAACCTGCATTGTATACAAATAAGTTGACTAACTAAATAGAACTAAGCTATTAAGGTGGGTTAAAATTAAGGATAAAATAAAACATGATGCTCTGTTCAATTTTTATTATCAGAGAAAAACAATCCATACAATAGATTTTAAACCAATAGAATAGCATTGATGACTCCATCATTCTCCGGGTTGTTGGTAACTTGAGCGTACTTTCCCCAAACAACTTTGCCAGCCTGTGTCACAAGACCAAGCTCGGAAATGTTCACTTCAATGACTGTACCCTTTGTTATTACCCCAAGACTTGTGTACATCTGTGAACTTGGGTTCTTCTTAACTCCAATAATAGGCAAACAGAATGTTGCTTTCAATTCTGGATGTGTTACATGAGCCTTTTTGAACCTGAGTGCCATTGGTCGAATGAACCTCTCGAACTTTGGCGGTTTTCTTGTGAAATTCTCTCCAACAAATGTAACTTTAGTGACCATGCGTTTCCACGCTTTCCTCTTTGATTTACCAGACTTGAGGACTTTAAATACTTCCGCATCAGCTTGTGCTCTTACTTTTGGTATTGGTACATCCCATTTACCAGCTTTTTCCTTTCTTTTTTGTTTGATCATGTTAGACAGAACCTTAGCACGATTTTGGACATCTCTGTCAAGAAGATATACGGGAAGCGCTCCTTCGCCAACTTTCTCTGTATTTTGCCGTACATTTTTCTCTTCGTGCGCTTTGATCTTCTTTTTCATCTGAATCTTTTCATTGCGCCGCTCTTTGTTATAAATCTTAGCTTTGATACCGCGTAGTTTGCGCGCCTTCTCAGCCCTCTTGTGAGGTTCACGGGCCTCCCGTTTTCGCTTACGCTCTTCATAATCAAGTCTTCTACCATATAACTTTTGATGGCGTTCAATGTATTCGTTCTGCGGCATTGTGGTTGCTTTATCGGCAACTACAACAACAAATTGTCACCTTATCAATAGTTATGGTGAAATTATGGGTCAACGTGTTATAACCTCTTCACTAAGTATTTCACTTTATTGCTCATAAAATTAACAATAAATACGGAATCCGAATTAGTTTTCTTATTAAAATGATAGATTCGTGATGATAATAAGCGAAATTCGAAAATAATCCTCAAAAATGCTACGACACGTGCCACTGTTTTCGAAAACTTATTTAAGTCCTGAATAACGATCTAAATTATTTAATTTATTTCCCTACAATAACAGAAACTTACGACACAATATTTTGTAATAATTTTTCACAATAAAATGCAATAACTGATAAAAACATACAAACTCACCTTATGCCGACACCATGCCACAAGGAAAAGGAAATTTTTTGAACAACTACAGACTATAGAGGAACAACGTACAGACTATGAATGTCAACAGATTATATTTATGTGAAGTGTATATAATCATAATTTTATGTTTATCGATGAATGATTTGATTTTTGTTTCTTTGTTTCAAAATTTAATCACATCTCAATCGATTTTTCTAATTCTTTCACTTTAAAAGTTACTTAACAAAGACCCAAACTTAGATTATTACAAACAAGAAGCTTATCTATACTAATATTATAAAGCTGAAGAGTTTGTTTGTTTCTTTGTTTGTTTGTTTGTTTGTTTGAACGCGCTAATCTCGGGAACTACTGGACCGATTTGAAAAATTCTTTCGGTGTTAGATAGCCCAAATATCGAGGAAGGTTATAGGCTATAAATCATCACGCTACGACCAACAGGAGTGGAACCACGGGGGTGAAACCGCGCGGAGCAGCTATATCTTATACACTGGAGATTTCGGTATGAACATTTGACGTGTAACAAGAAAATATTGCCCAGTTGTTGTGTTTTATCACTTTCACACCTAACTTGGTATTGCCACTGTTAATACGAAGTTTTCCCAAGGCTACTATGTATGCTGTAATATTCTGTGCAAAAGGTTAGTTTTTGTACATGAGTTTGTTGATAAATTGCCAACAACGTCATTCAGAAGCATTGTTGGATGAGACAATTATTATTTATGCTAAATAAAATAAGTATCTGAACCAATTATTAAAAAGCGATACTCCCTGATTATGGGTAGTTACCATAATAAAATTGTAGCAACTCTCACTTTGACAATATGGCATAAGTGTCAAAATAATTGCGTCGCTTCGAATATTTAAGTTAATATTGTTGCGTATTTAATAAATATTTTCCGAATATTAATAATGTATTGCATTGTGAAAAATTGCAGAAGTTTTTGGACACCAAATTCTGGCCTATAATTTCACAGGCAAGTGTATATTTACGTTATTTACAATATTCCTCAATACTCATGCATTTACCTGTTTAGAATCATTTTAATGGCAAAAATCGTCAAATTTATCATCATTTTACTAAGCAATCATGTTAAATAAGTTCTTTTCCTAATACTTTCATCATTTTTCAACAAGTTTTCAACAAACAAATTTAACAAGTAAGGTAACCATGATGATGGGTTTTTACGGATAGCGACGATAATATATTGCTAAACAATATTATGATGAACATTTAGAACACCATTTTAAAAATTTTTATACTAGTAATGAAACAACACACGACATCGGTATTGCACTCACATATTGTGGTTTGTTCTTTTTTACATTGAAATTTATACTTTTTAACCTAATATTTTTTTGTTTTACGTATTTCAGCTTTCCAAAAAATGAAGTAAAAAGAAATATATGTGCCTATCAAGGGTAAAATTACTGAGGATTACGACCCAGAAAAAAAATACTGCTATAAACAGTTTTTATTTGATGTTTTTGGCTTGAAGTTGACCCGTCGAAGCAACGCGTTTAAAAAGAAGATCTGAGTAACTTACAATTTGGTAAACAGCATCTGATGCAAAACACAACTTTCCTCTATTTACAAAGGATGTTAATGATGTATATCGGTTAATATCCAAGCTTTGTAGCAAAAAGTTATCAAGCGTTATTTAAAACTATCATTCTCTACCAATTAAAATTGTATGTCGTATAAAGGTGATAATTCTTGTAAGTTGACCAGTAATTATAATAAAAATACTGTTAAAAATATATGTCGTTATTATTTATAGACCATGATTTTTAGTTTTTTCTATTTCGAAAAATCCTGAATATACAAACCAGTGTGGTCACCCACAGAAAGAGACAAAAAACAACACTGACGTCATTCAAGGTTATATTTTCTTGTGACAAGTTAATGGTCATAGTGCAATCTCCAGTGTATTAGATATAAGCTTCTTGATTACAAATTATTATTACACAGGGTCCACAGGGAAGTTTAAAATTATATTCATTGAGCATTTAAAAAATTTAACATGTTATATAAAAATTTCATTTTAAAACTGATCGTGTTTTTAAATATTTATTCTTCCCTATTTTTTAATTATTAGCTTCTATTATATTTTTTTTATTTCATCTCAACAGCTGCAGCATCATATACAGCATATTGTTAACTGGCAATAATTAGTTGACAGTTGGGCGTAGTGAATGTGGAATCAAGGCATTTTGTCTCTGGTTGAGTTTTATAGCTTTCTTTTCCTCCATCATACCAAAAACGAGTTCAAACGAGTCTTTTCTTCATACGTTGTTGTAGTTTACTATCTTGGAGTTAAATTACTCCTTATAATTCGACCGTTTTCATATTATGAATATTTCAGCGTCCTACTCTTCAGGTATTATTGTGTTTAATATTATACTATGTGTTGTTTTGTTTATAGGTTACGTGAATTCCGTAGTATATTTTGAAGGCCGAAGTTCGTTCATTATTTATTTTATGTGTTGTTCATTGCGTGGTGATACTGTGATGCATACCCAAGAAGTAATGTATAAGGTTCTTCTGAAAAATGTATTCAAGTATCATTTTATAACTAACATACTTCAATTTAATCTCTAGCTATGCCAAAATTGTTAATGCTCTTTGGATTGGTGAGTTAAAATAGGACATAAAGAAGCGGGAAATTGAAATTGTTAACTAACCAAGATTTCTATTTACATTAACATTTTTATTACACTGATCATACCTATCTTTCTTTTCAGGTTTTAATATTATTTCAGATTTATTACTGAATTAAAATATTCTTTGGTTCCTCTGAAGTCAAAAATCAGCGATATTTTTGAAAAATGTATTAAGCAGAAACTAAATTATGTTTAAAAGTGATAATAATTTATGAACTTTATGAGTGATTTCAATAAATACAATTTTAACGTCCTATTTCTTCTACATAATTCAATTTCAGAAAATTTTTACTTCTCTTTCTAACATTTACTTTCATATATACTTAGCTGTGAGCCAGCTTCATTTTGTACAAAAAATTATAATTCTATTATTTAGACGTCTACTAAATAAAAAAACACATTAAAATAAGTAATTAAAAACAAATTCAAACTAATAATAATCAAATTTTCCTTCTAGAACCTTCATGGAGCAGGCGTTGTTCAACGGAGACCATTTTCAGTATACAAGGAAAAGAAACTGGTATGTATTGTTTTATCTATTCTATATATTGTAGTTCTTCTGCATGTTTTTGGTTATGGGGGTTATGTATGTAATTATTACTCTAATTTTTTTATGTATTATAATGTTGTTAGTATGTAATAATGTGACTATTATTATTAATATCCAACTTATATGGCAATTGCTTAAGCAATTTACATTGAAGTTAATTAATTAAGTTGAATTTTAACATCACAATCTGTAAGAAAAACAATGTCTTTCCATATTGATGAATAATTTCAATCGTATTGTGTTTTAAAATTATGCTGTTTATACTATATACTTATAAGTTCTTATAAAATATGTAGTTATTAATTATTTTTGTTTATATAATATGTACTTTATATTCTTTTAATTTAAAAATTCATTAATTACTAAATAAGGCCTGTAGTAAAAATAGTGAATACGAGCTTTTATCATGCTTTCGTTCTTCTTTTATTTAAAAAATCTGTTTTTTTTTACTTCTATATAAAAATTACTGTTATCCAAAATATATAGTAACTTAGTAAGCTATATAATTTGGATAACAGTAATTTTTTGCATGTTAACATAGTTTTGTTATTTATAATCATCAATTGTCTTTGCTTTTGATTTTTTTGAAAAATTATGATGTACATAATGCTTGTATATAGTTATGTTAACAAGTACTGTTATATACAAACTCCATGTAGTATAAACAAGTTAAAGCTTGCATAAGTGTCACACACTTTAAGCAGTATAACTGAGTAAAAACTTAGTTTTCACAAATATGTTTAGAATCCAAGTGAAAATTACCAAAAAAGTAACTTAATTTTTTTTTTTCGCTTTATAATATATTATTATTTCTGAACACAAAGACAGTTTTGTATTTATACTATCAGTAGAAGTAATATAATTTATTCAAATTAACATCTGTTATTCAAGCAATTTTATCAACATGATAATTTTTACAACAAAAACATGTTTTGATAAGTTTTGTATACCTATTAAGTATGCATTTTGATATGTTATTTTATGTCAGTGGTGTTTTGAATTCATTAAGTTTTGCGTTATTAAATATTTGCTTTATGTACAGTTGTGAGAATATTTCATAATATTACACTGTTTCTAATAAAAAAAAAATATTTTTTTATTATTAAGCTTATTTGGTCGGCTTCCTTGATCATAACACAAATAAATTTTAAACTATTCCTATTTTCTGGAAAAAAATGCTTGAGATAATTAAATAAGAGTTACTATATAAGTTTGGCCAGTACTATTTCAGAACTATATTTTAATAAAACCTACACACTGTACACTTAAGGAACTACAGTCAAAACCGTTTATGGCGACATCGTTTAGAACAACATACCGGTTAAATTGACCAAAATCAAAGTTCCCGGCTGAGTGTTATATGACCGCCTTATCGAAAACATTGGTTTTTACGACATTGTTTACTACGACATACTGCATTAAGTGACCACATTTGGTTAATATTTTCGGAGTATTATATCTGTAGAACGACCGGCTCAGCTGTATTGTAAACAATTTGAATAGGTAACTGTATCCACATCTGGCACGGTATAATAGTCAATGGCTATTATCGTAAAAGTAATCAAAGTTTAGGGTCTTTTGTAATTCTTAGAAACAAAGCACATGCATGCAGTACCTAGCCTGAAGGCCCGCTTCGTCATATCTCTTAAGTCAGTTTGTTACTTATCTTTACACAAGGCACACCAAAACATATTGTTGAGTTAACTGTGAAAATTGTAACATGTCGTAAAAAAGAAAACAAATCATTATCGAAGAAAAATCGCGTATTATTTCAAAGCTACCTGGCAAAAGAATATAGTGTATCCATCGAGATATATGCATATATCTCGATGAGTGTATCACACTCGACAATTTTAACCGTTTGGAAAGAAAGGGAGAAAATTCAAATCCGTTTGTTACAACTATCGGTTTTTACGACTCAATATGAGTAGTCCCTTCGATGTCGTTATAACAGATTTTGACTGTATGTCCAAATCTATTTGTTTTGTTATTAAGCTCTTTAAATAAGGAGTAGATTTAGTAGATTTACTACATACTAAAGCAGAAGTAAAAAAACGACTGCAAAGTCTGCAAACAAACCAAACTAAACTTTTTTTTTCCGAACCCAAAAGCTTCCTAAATATTGGAAACAGGTTTTAAAGAATCCAATTCATTATTATCTCTGACATTGAATTTACTATGTAAGTTGTGACCTTGACAAAATATAATATCGTAACTCCTACCGTACTACGTCATACAATGATACGTTTTGCATATTATATGTATTACATTTTCAAGAAAGCTTCTCTTTGTGACTGTACAATTGTATAAAACAGGCATTTACTTAAAACGTTTGCAAAAAAAAAACTAAACAGCTTCTCGTGACGACTGTACTGGATAGAACAGGAAAATAAACAGAATTTAGAGTGTAGGAAGCGTGTTTGTACATTCGTCGCGTCATTCGTGAGTCAAGCGAATGTGCAGACCTGTTGGGACTTGTCTTGTACAAGGCATTGCACCGGACACTGCAATGCGTATTTGAAACACTTTGAAGTTAGGTATGGTACAGCTATTAGCCAATTTTGGACGGCTCTAATTGAATATAAATGCTACGAGACTCGAACGCTTATACCTACTTGTGATGATTTAATTTATATCCCACACCATTTAAGAGAATAAAAATTTGTGACTAGATATTTTGAGCACAAATTCAAACATGTAGGGTAATTGCGCTGGTTTGCCGTCCAGTTTCGGTTTTCGTCCATTTGACTGACCTGCTACAATCACGTGCGTAAAACTTGAATACAAACCTACCTTCCCGCGCAAGTTTGCACTTTTTACGTTCCATAATGTGTAAGCAACAGTACTATCAACATGAAAATTTGATGTGACAAGAAGAGAGTTCAAAAAATTAACGTAAAAGTGGCCGCTTCCCATCCGTGCCTTGCAGATGTCATCGCGCGAGAGAAAAATTTGCCGGCGAGAAAAGTTCATGGTAAGTTAAATCACTGTTTTAGCTAGTTTACGTAATGGTTTTGGTACGTATGTTTAGTTATAAGCCTATTAAACGCAATTAGAAGTGTTTATTATACTTTTTTTATAATACTCTTCGAAAAATTAAGTGGACGGATACTAGGTTACCAAATTCTCAAAATATTTGGTTTTCGTCCAAGTGGACGAAAACTCAAACAGCTACGTGAATATTTGTTAGGTTCTTTTTACTCTATCGGACCTTTAAAATACTGAATAGTTTCTCCCGAAGTGATCTTTATTGCTATTAGTTTAGATTTTTTGGTTTCCGTCCACTGCTTTGTCAGTGCTGCCAAAATAAAAAAATATTTAAAGAAGTGGACGAAAACTAAATTTAGCTTTAAACGTTTTAGTTTTCGTCCATGAATGAGTATTGGAGTGGACAAAAATTAAAAATAGCTATTCTTTTGCATTACTTTTCGTCTTTTTTACGTATTGAAAAGTTTTCTATTCAGTATCTTCCTTATAAATAATTGGTGAGGGCCAGAGTGCTGTAGGTACCTAATATTGTCATTCATTCAGTCATGTATCATTCTCCTTATGTGAAGTAGAGTCAATTATTCGTAGCATAAATGGGGGTAGGTCAGACCTAATACACTGTATTTTTCTTGATTATCATTCACTTGAGTATCATCTTTTATTCTAGGTCTGTTTTGCCAATGCAATATTTTTTTATTCTACTTACTCAACGTATCCTAAGAAAGATCTTATTGTTTTTAGATGGCCTCGAAGGAGTCTAAGAAAGCTAGAAAAAAAAACGCTACGTACACTGAAGAATCTTTAATAAAGGCATCAGTAAGACAATAATGCATAGTTCAGTAAGGTATACTATAGTTTATTTTAGTAGCTAAAACGTATTATTATGGCTGTGTTTAATATAGTACGTTTCATTTGATAAACAAAGTATTAGAATGAATATTTCTGTTTTTTGATGTAATTTCTCAGTCCTATAATTATTACTTTATTCATTTACATTGTAAGTAACGCATTCCTTTCTTTATTACGAATGATTAAACAGTCATCACTAACGCATATAAAGACTGCCAAGTGCTACAGAGATCTCAGTGTTGACTAGTTATATTGATTATTATTAGTAAAACTAAACCTGTAAGGTAGTGAGAAATTGTGATGTTGATTAAATAAAAGTATATATTTACCTGTAATTGGTTTTTAACTTAATAGTTGACCTACCCTCCTTTTTCTACACGGTGGTCGAAAACTAGCTTACACTAGGACGAAAACCAGTTTTTTTGGACGAAAACTAGCATATACCCTACTTTTGCAGAAAATAATTTAAATAAAAAGATACGTCAAAATGATTTATTTTCACTTAATATTATCTTAAAGAAGACTATATAAGGACTAAATAAAAATATTATATGTTTAAGGAAGGGTGCTCCAAAATATTTATTTCGCATCACAAAGTTGGCAACTCCCATAACTGGACGAAAACCAGCGCAATGACCCTATATATTCCAAGAATTCTAGAAGCACTTTTGAGTCGTCATAACATAGATTTAACATCTACTATCTGCACCGGTTTGGAAAGCAGTTTCTACAGATAAAAGCCAACAAGAAACTGTAGTTACTATTTTAAATTGTACCTACCGCGTTTTAAAAATAATTTTGTAAGGAAACAAATGGACCATTCATTGATTGTTCATCTTTATATTATATTTTATCAGAAAAAAAGTATTGCAATTTTTTTGTATTGTTGGATTCATATCAAAAAAGAATAGAGAAGAAAAGATATTATATGATATACGATTTGAGAAATTTCCATCATTATTGGGATCCTCAGATAAAAATATGCTTATATAAATGTTTATATATAAATATGCGCTGATTGCGAAGCTAACTAAACAAAATACATTACGTAAGGTTTATAGCTAACTTGCAAAACATTGCTCGGGGTATCCCCATTTTTTGCCATCACCGTCCATTTCGCAGCAAATATTTACTCAAGAAATTCCAGCATTCAAAATTATTCAATACTAGCCGCTTGCCTCAACTTAGGCCGGGTAAACCTGACATGAAAAAAAGTTTATTAGGTACTTAATAAATATATAGCTTCCTATCGATCACAGAAATGTTTATTGGTAGTTTTTGAGTCGTATGCCAACAAATAGAGTAATCTTTAAAATATTAAGAACAGACATATCGAGCGCATAGACTAACATTTATCATGCATTGGTAAGAATACTAAGAATGTTTATTTTAATATCTAAAGACGTAAATTACTGCGCGGTGGCGTCACTCTCATTAAGTGCAAGTACTAACATGTCTGATAATGTTGTCAGATTGACACGGTGCTCGGGACGCGGCCAGGATGGAATCTGAAGATCGATTTAGCTATTAAGGATATCATCGAGCTTTGATGCTTTGTTGATATACTGAATATTGTCAAAAAATTGTAAAAAAAAACGAAAAAAAATTTTTTTGTAGTATTCGCATAATTATCTGGATCAAAGTTTCAGTAAATCAACAAAATCATAAAATATAGCTTCGCTCTGCATCATAAATCATCGTGCTATTAAAATATTTTTTTTAGGATTTAGATAAGTAATTTTATTTGATATTATTATCTAAAAAGTTTGTAATATGTGGTTGTGCATAAATCTATGCATTGGTAGTATGCAAATTATTAATTAGTTTTTGTTCTTGTTTTGTTTTATGTGTTATCAAAAAGGAATGTTTTTTATCTGATTTGCGCATGACCATCATATTTTATGAGATTGTTTGTTGTTGTTCTTATAAATGTCGTTGGTATTTGTTATTTAATTGTAGATTAATTAGTTTTAGTTTGGTAAGTAGCGTGTTCTAATGTTTGTCATTTTATCTTGTATTTGTATGGTTTGTGCATGTGATGTAATAATTTGGCGTTTAAAAAAATAACTTACAAAAAAAAAGATACGAGTAGACAGAAAAAAATATACACATGAAATATGTGCTAAAAAACTACTTGTACTGGAATCGAGTAAAAAAAGAAAAAAATCGAGGTCAAATTAAAAAAAAAAACATTGAGATTAAAAAAAAAGTATACAAAAGTGTCTGTTGTACAAAAAAAAAGGAACTTTCGAGCAGCAAAAGCGACAGCCGCCAGCCCGGAGCATAGACAATTCAACGCGGCGCCGTGGCACCATAGACAACCGGTGTTGCCCATAAGCAAATGTTCAGTTTATCGATATTTATAGATTTTGTGCGCGACACGAGCGACACTGAGCTCGGCAGCGATGCGGAGCGCGAGTTTGAGCCCGCGACCGAGTCGGAGGACGACGGGCCCGTTGACTGCGATTCGTCTGGACAGAGCGACGTGAGTGTTGCCACTTATTATAACTTTTACTTTGAGTATTAACACACAATACAGTCTTAACGTGGAAGTAAAACATTAATTTACTGAAGTAGCCTTCTTTTGAAAGCCGTTTTAAAAGTTATTATGGTTATACACAAAAAAATATATACATTATGATCCATTTATCACAAAATTCCATTTAAAAATACTGTCTTGGTCAAGTTTATTAATATTCAATAAGAGATCCGTTAATTTTTACTACAACTAAAAGAGAAGAAAGTATAGCACTTTGCAAAAACAAGCAAGATACCTCCACTAACCAATCATACATCTAATTTCAGAACGAAATAATAACGACGAAAGTGATCGAAGTGTCGGTCGGCGACGATGGCGAGTTGCAGTTCGCTGACTCGGAGCAAACTGACTCTGACGGCAGCGATAGTGAGGTGGATCTGTATGACTACTGGCTGTGCGCGCAGTGCCGGGCCGAGAACAACAACCCGCTGTATAGATACTGCGAGAAGTGTTTCAAGGTTTGTTGACAAGAAAAATGGGATATTGGAACGTTCTAGAAGGTGCAAGCGAGGTGTGGAGGTGCTGTGTTTCAAGGTTTGTAGTGTTTAGTACATACTGGAAAGCAGGGGGATAGATTTGGCAGTGCAAAGCAGAGAAAAAACAGCTAAAGAGGTACTGGGAGTTTCTAGGTTTGATCTAATTGGTAGTATGTGAAATGTTCTAGAAGGCATCTGAATGTTTTATAGTGCGAAGTCGAAAAAAGACATCTATGTAGGTGCAGAGTACAGCTACTGATACAATATTTCAAAGTTTTGGTAAGTGATATCTTCTAAAAGGCAGCTGAAAGGTCGATTTCATGGTGCAAAGTCCAGAAAGAAGTTTTTTAAGGTTTGTTGTGAATGGTTGTATGTGGAATTCTCTGGTAGTACGAGCAAAATTTGACAATGCGAAATATAGCTACCCGTTATAAAACCTATTATGTATAAAGGTGCTGGGAAGGGTTTTAGGATTGCAGGAAGAAGAATGATATCTGAAAGAATGTTCTCCCATCACCCACTACCACCCACTCCAAAGATTCTATATTTATTTCCAATATACATATTTACTTATTATGGAATTTTCTCATATAATTTTATTAATCATTCACTATTTATAAAATCTATTAAATATATTACCCCTTTTTAATGTATCATTTTATTTTTGCAAATGCAATAACATTAATATATAATTATCTACATATTTTTGGAATTTTTAATTATTTCTTACATCTTTATCTATCTATTTCTTATCATTGCTATTTTTTATTGGGTCCTTAGTCCTTACTAACCATTCTTCACTTTATTTAACCACCTTACTAAACTCACAACCTATGTATTCTAGGTACGTAAAAACTTCTTCCCGCCGAGACCGAAGCGAAAATCGCGACGTAACAACCGACTAGACACAGACTTGCAAACGTTCTCCCAGGAATCCTTGATATCCGCGAAAACTGTTCCGGACACTGACATTTTACCGGTCAAAGAACATTTGCCTGACTCTCAATCGGTTCCGGATACTTATCCGATTCAAGATACCGATACGGCAGATCCGGAACGGTTCGCGCGAACGCTATCCCAAGACTCCGGCGTGGAGTCGGCTTTCAACAGCCAAGAGTTGTGCCAAGAACGGGTCAAGAGCGTGCCAAATGTTATATTAGGTAGGCGCAAACGGCGCGCGGATTCCGTCGACCGGAACAATAAACGGATCCGGACCGACTACACGGATTCCGAATCCGACGCGTCGGTTGCCGACGTACAGCCCATAGTCAAAATGGTCAGCGATCCCGCGCTGACCATAGACAACAATATATTACCGACCGATGTGTTGTTAAAAGAGAAATTGGAGGCGAAAGACGACATGTGCATAGTTTGTTTCGCAGAGCCCAAGTCGGGCGTGTTCGTCCACGGACGGATAGCGCATATATGTTGTTGTTATAAGTGCGCTGTTAAAGTTTGGGCCAAAGCGAAGCGCTGCCCCGTGTGCAATTGTAAAGTTAGCAATGTCCTGAAGGCGGTTATTATGTAGTTTTTATTTCCAATTTTTTAGTATAGCGCCATCTGTTGATGGAATTTTGCTCTTCTCCTTCCGCCGTAGATAAGGAGTTAGGAATAAATAATATGTTTGTTTTCCCCAAAGCATAGAGAATATTTACTGAACTTGTTTGCGCACAATTCCACATAGCCTGTAATCCCCTTTTTCATTTTTAATTGATAAAGTTACAACTATGTTACTGGAATACATAGCAAGTCAAATATTTGCTATTACCAACTATTCCACATGATTAAAAATTAAAATCTAGTACAAATCATAAATTTTGTTTATTCAATCAACAGATGGAAAGTTTTCTATCGTACGATAATTACATGTCTGTTTTTTCCCGTTAATTTCTGATTATTAACAAAAATCAAAAAGTTAACGGCTATATTTTTTAAAGTGACCTCATTTTAAATATAACAAATTAAAAATATATCGCGTTACATACGCCACGTGTGCCTTAAAATTATATTGCAATTTCATTTTTTTTTTTCTATTAATTTTCTCAAAACATATCATTTAAAAATATATGATAAATGTGCTTTAATTACTAGTAAGTAAATAAATGTAAATAACATTTGTCCACCGAAAGAGAGAAATAATATATTTTGTTTAAAAGAAATAATATATTTTGTTTAAAAGTTAATTAGGTTAGGTTTTGCATATTGATATTTGAGAAGGGAATTTCCAAAAAATATTGCAATGATATTAATAACAAAGGTTAGGTTAGCTATGAAAAGAGGCCAGGAATATTTTATATCGCGGTGGTTATGTGCCCCATTAAATAATTCTGTAAGAAATAATGTCAGTTTTCCTTGTATATAATATACTTAAAATTAATTCAGTTAATGCTTGACAGTTTTAGATGCTGAAGTTCAAAGGTGATAGATTTATTAATTTTCGTTATATCACCATGTAAAGTCGTAGGATTAAAACGCTTTTGTTATAATATGTTTCTCGCAAAAGCAAATTGTAGATTATTGTTTATGGCTTACTGTATAATTAAATAGCCGTAACAAATTCAGTATATTTTACCTATATTTACTGTCCCCTTACTATAACTTACTTAATAACTTTAATAGATATTTTAACTAATTACAA
Organism: Colias behrii; assembly: GCA_029959065.1. Classification (NCBI taxonomy): domain Eukaryota; kingdom Metazoa; phylum Arthropoda; class Insecta; order Lepidoptera; family Pieridae; genus Colias; species Colias behrii. Next base: position 12,503,310 of record JARWMC010000012.1, read on the forward strand.
TTTTGTAATATCTTTCAAGTGAAAGAGTGAAAATGAAAAGGATAAACCTTTCATTTTAGATACTTAAGATTAATAAAACTGGAAGTGAGTTCCAGATAAAAAGCTTCGTTATTGCATTGTGTTATCTTTGCTAAGATTTGTATAAAAAAGTTTATTAATTTCCTTAAAAATATTCTTGGTCTTTATCCTTTATTATAATTGATTACGCTTCTTAAATTATTAGTTCATTTCTTGCTTAAAATCAAACCCACCATCTTTGCCTACCGCACAGAAGACCTATTAATTTGTTAAGATTAAATTTTATTTTTCTTAAATTCTATATAAAAGTGATTAAACCTAGATTATAAATAAAAGCCGGGAATAGATCTCGTAAGTTTATGTATAGTAGACGTAATTTTATACTTTGTACGAAAAATGTAAACGCATTGAAAAAAGAAAGTTACATTGAGTTAAAAAAAAGAAAAACAGATAATAAAAATTTTATTTCAGGCAATACGTGTTTTATTTAATTGTCCCCCTTCCCGGTTTAACACATATTTTTTAATTTTTAAGTTTATGGTTTAAGTACTTATATTTTTTGTCAAAAAACTACTAAACCGGAAAAATTACATAGGTACAATGAATGGCATTACCTTACTTAGTCGAAAGTTCTGACGTAGCAAAGCAAAAAAACCTTCTGTATTGAGAACATCCTTAAATTGTTTGTCCTTAGTTGAGTAAAACAAAGTCCCAGCTTTATTATATGAGTTTTGGTATTATTGTTAGTGAAGAAAGCTTCAGGTTCGATTCCTGATGGAGATTATATTCAACTGCTGTGGACAACCTTTGAGGAAAATATTAATATTACAGAATAAATAGATTATAATAGTTAGTTCTACTTTCAGATAGCAGTGCAATAATTTAAGATTCTTTCATAGTATTCTTATTTTATTGGTTTTCCGTTATCTACAGAATAGAAAATCCTGGATTCTAGTAGGTCTAATAATATCTCGAGATTTCTGTCGAATGTAGGTAACCATGAAAAGTCATGAATTCATAAATCTAATATAATATATCAGATTATTATTGACTCATATACAACATTGAAAAGAAAGTACTTATGTAACTAGGTACAATATTTAGCAATATTACGTATTTTTGGCAATCAATAAGCACGTAGATGCCTACGCTGTAGAGTTCGTTCGAAAATCGAAGATCAAGATCAAGGTGAAATGTTTTGACTAACACTATATAGATACTAAATGTATCTCATAAAAGTGAGGAATGACTGAATTTATAACTGGAAATACATGATTATTTGCTACGATGTGTTTTCGTACTGCAAAATTATTAACTGCGTAACTCGAAAAAGAGGTAAACCGTAAATCTGAAAGAAATAACTACACTGTAGTCCGCTTTTTATTCCATTTTTTTCTATAAAATTTCGTAAGAGTTGATTTATTTCGAATAAACAAGATTAAATATAGATCGACGAATACACGCAAGAAATAAAAGAAAGACTGAAACTGTATCTCTAGAGCAGACATAAATAATTTTGTTCTAGTCGTAAACATGTAAACACATTCTTTTCAAATGGGGTCAGGACAAACTAAGGACGCAACCAGACGTCCAGACATTAATTCAATAAGATACAGCTCTAACGAAAAAGAGTCAATTTTCTCAGGCCGAGATTCATAGATCGCACTTTAACTTTACTTTGATGGAAAGATCTACTTTCACCCAAAAATATATTTCTTATTCTAAGCCTCAGACCTAAGTAAGTACCTTATTATTATCGTAGGAATCATTTATGCAATTTATTTTTAACCTTCTAAAGGTAAATTTTTAAACAAACTATGAAATTTTAGATTCATAACTATAAATTTATAAAGAATAGAAAAAATTCGATCACGAGGCGGGACTCGAACCCGCATCCTTCGCGCCATTCCGGGGCGGATGCCTCACCAACTCAGCCACTCGTGACCCGCCCGAGTGATCGAATTTATTCTATTCTTTCAGTTTTATGTGTCTGAAGGGACACACCGCGCGCCATCTATTGAGATGATTAACAACCATTTCAACCAATATGAAGCACTTTTCAGTGAATACAATATTGTAACGATGGAACACGACCATTTTGTTGAATTTATATTTTTGGTTTTATGGCATTCAAATGCTTTATAAATATAAATTTATAAAGAATAGAAAAAACTCGATCACGAGGCGGGACTCGAACCCGCATCCTTCGCGCCATTCCGGGGCGGATGCCTCACCAACTCAGCCACTCGTGACCCGCCCGAGTGATCGAATTTATTCTATTCTTTCAGTTTTATGTGTCTGAAGGGACACACCGCGCGCCATCTATTGAGATGATTAACAACCATTTCAACCAATATGAAGCACTTTTCAGTGAATACAATATTGTAACGATGGAACACGACCTTTTTTGTTGAATTTATATTTTTGGTTTTATGGCATTCAAATGCTTTATAAATATAAATTTATAAAGAATAGAAAAAATTCGATCACGAGGCGGGACTCGAACCCGCATCCTTCGCGCCATTCCGGGGCGGATGCCTCACCAACTCAGCCACTCGTGACCCGCCCGAGTGATCGAATTTATTCTATTCTTTCAGTTTTATGTGTCTGAAGGGACACACCGCGCGCCATCTATTGAGATGATTAACAACCATTTCAACCAATATGAAGCACTTTTCAGTGAATACAATATTGTAACGATGGAACACGACCTTTTTTGTTGAATTTATATTTTTGGTTTTATGGCATTCAAATGCTTTATAAATATAAATTTATAAAGAATAGAAAAAAATCGATCACGAGGCGGGACTCGAACCCGCATCCTTCGCGCCATTCCGGGGCGGATGCCTCACCAACTCAGCCACTCGTGACCCGCCCGAGTGATCGAATTTATTCTATTCTTTCAGTTTTATGTGTCTGAAGGGACACACCGCGCGCCATCTATTGAGATGATTAACAACCATTTCAACCAATATGAAGCACTTTTCAGTGAATACAATATTGTAACGATGGAACACGACCTTTTTTGTTGAATTTATATTTTTGGTTTTATGGCATTCAAATGCTTTATAAATATAAATTTATAAAGAATAGAAAAAATTCGATCACGAGGCGGGACTCGAACCCGCATCCTTCGCGCCATTCCGGGGCGGATGCTTCACCAACTCAGCCACTCGTGACCCGCCCGAGTGATCGAATTTAGTTATTTTTTTTTTCTATTCTTTATAAATTTATATTTATAAAGCATTTGAATGCCATAAAACCAAAAATATAAATTCAACAAAAAAGGTCGTGTTCCATCGTTACAATATTGTATTCACTGAAAAGTGCTTCATATTGGTTGAAATGGTTGTTAATCATCTCAATAGATGGCGCGCGGTGTGTCCCTTCAGACACATAAAACTGAAAGAATAGAATAAATTCGATCACTCGGGCGGGTCACGAGTGGCTGAGTTGGTGAGGCATCCGCCCCGGAATGGCGCGAAGGATGCGGGTTCGAGTCCCGCCTCGTGATCGAATTTTTTCTATTCTTTATAAATTTATATTTATAAAGCATTTGAATGCCATAAAACCAAAAATATAAATTCAACAAAAAAGGTCGTGTTCCATCGTTACAATATTGTATTCACTGAAAAGTGCTTCATATTGGTTGAAATGGTTGTTAATCATCTCAATAGATGGCGCGCGGTGTGTCCCTTCAGACACATAAAACTGAAAGAATAGAATAAATTCGATCACTCGGGCGGGTCACGAGTGGCTGAGTTGGTGAGGCATCCGCCCCGGAATGGCGCGAAGGATGCGGGTTCGAGTCCCGCCTCGTGATCGAATTTTTTCTATTCTTTATAAATTTATATTTATAAAGCATTTGAATGCCATAAAACCAAAAATATAAATTCAACAAAAAAGGTCGTGTTCCATCGTTACAATATTGTATTCACTGAAAAGTGCTTCATATTGGTTGAAATGGTTGTTAATCATCTCAATAGATGGCGCGCGGTGTGTCCCTTCAGACACATAAAACTGAAAGAATAGAATAAATTCGATCACTCGGGCGGGTCACGAGTGGCTGAGTTGGTGAGGCATCCGCCCCGGAATGGCGCGAAGGATGCGGGTTCGAGTCCCGCCTCGTGATCGAATTTTTTCTATTCTTTATAAATTTATATTTATAAAGCATTTGAATGCCATAAAACCAAAAATATAAATTCAACAAAAAAGGTCGTGTTCCATCGTTACAATATTGTATTCACTGAAAAGTGCTTCATATTGGTTGAAATGGTTGTTAATCATCTCAATAGATGGCGCGCGGTGTGTCCCTTCAGACACATAAAACTGAAAGAATAGAATAAATTCGATCACTCGGGCGGGTCATGAGTGGCTGAGTTGGTGAGGCATCCGCCCCGGAATGGCGCGAAGGATGCGGGTTCGAGTCCCGCCTCGTGATCGAATTTTTTCTATTCTTTATAAATTTATATTTATAAAGCATTTGAATGCCATAAAACCAAAAATATAAATTCAACAAAAAAGGTCGTGTTCCATCGTTACAATATTGTATTCACTGAAAAGTGCTTCATATTGGTTGAAATGGTTGTTAATCATCTCAATAGATGGCGCGCGGTGTGTCCCTTCAGACACATAAAACTGAAAGAATAGAATAAATTCGATCACTCGGGCGGGTCACGAGTGGCTGAGTTGGTGAGGCATCCGCCCCGGAATGGCGCGAAGGATGCGGGTTCGAGTCCCGCCTCGTGATCGAATTTTTTCTATTCTTTATAAATTTATATTTATAAAGCATTTGAATGCCATAAAACCAAAAATATAGATTCATAACTAGTTATGTAACAGTGCAATGAGAAAATATAAAATGTTAGTCTTTAAATTAAATTAACCAAAGCGTAACAGCTACCTAGAGCGTTACATAAAATCATTTTAAATTAAGCTTCGTTTAGATAATAAAATACATAATATAATATAGTCTAAAACATTACTAAGTTTTTATTTTTACGACGAGCAATTATTCAGAAAACTTTAAACTCACGAGCATTTATTGAAAACAGACCATTTAATACGATGACAATCAAAATTTAGAAGAATAGCAACTCCTATGTATTTTTTCATCAAATTATTTTAAACTGATATACTTATAGCCTTATAGCCTTCTTCGATAAATGGTAAATCTAACACCGAAAGAATTGCACGCCTCATAAGCGAAGCGTTGAGGTGGGTACTACTGTCACTTCGCGCAAAACATCTGATTTTTCAAACTTAAAATGTCTTTATGTATCATACATTGCACTTGTAAGATAATACATACACACACATATTAAGAAAAAACACTATTTTTAACGTTCATGATATTTTTGATGTCATTTTTGTTATTTAAACTAGTTAAAAAACAGTTTAAAAAAGTTCTGTCTTGGACGTCCGTGTGTCTGTATGTGCGGATCCTTTTTCTTGTTAACACGATAGCGACCGAAATACTTTACTAATCGAGTCTTTTTTTTTCTCTTACGCTTGAGTATGCTCAGGAATAGAACCCTTTCATTTTTCAGGGTCTGATTCGATGTGGTTTAATTGTTATTAAATAAACAAAAATAATAATTAATAAATAATTATTAAAAAAAAATTATGAGGCGTGCACTTTTGGATTTTCCAATTTTTCAAATCGGATCAGTAGTTTCTGAGATTAGCGCGTATAAACAAACAAATTCTTCAGCTTTATAATATTAGCACAGACTAATACATAATAGTTAATATACTACGTATATTATACTAGCGGTCCGCCCCGGCTTCGCCCGTGGTACATATTTGGAAATAAAAAGTAGCCTATGTCCTTTCTCGGGTATCAAAATATCTCCATACCAAATTGCATGCAAATTGGTTCAGTAGTTTAGGCGTGATTGAGTAACAGACAGACAGACAGAGTTACTTTCGCATTTATAATATTAGTATGGATATTATATTAGCATATACAGCCTACGTTTTTAGATACACCACGTGCGAGGCTTGAAAATAAATACAAAACAAAACTAAGATATTTATAAAAGAGAACCGTGTTATGAAAGTTTTCTGCAAAAATAATCTAATCTGCGAGTGACCGATAGCACTTCAAATACCGTTATCAAACAGCCGCTTATCACGATATCGCTACGCAATAAACTTCACCAACTTAGTTCACCAATTTCGTTTAATTTCCCATTTTTCGCTTAGTTACATTCACGATTAATATTTATTAGGTTTGTTTTTGTGCAGTTTCAAAGTATTGGTATTAATAATTTTCTTAATAGACCAATATACATACCTACTAATCTAAGTACCTATCAAAGAAAATGCACACTGTTGCTTCTAGCGAAAAGAACTAGGATAAAATACGGCATGGAAAATGTAAATTTTATTACTGTTAACTTACATATTATTGAATTGAAACTTCTTTATGCGCGTTGAGAGTAAAGTTTCAAGGTCGCGTCATGGGAATAACGTCACGTCATGGAGTAAGGCGACGATTTTGGTATCCTTGAATCTTGCCAAAGAAGTTTAACTTCTGACACATGTACTCTTCTTTTTAAATGTTCGCATTTATTATATAAATCCTGCAAATAAGAAATTAACTTAAATCATTCGAGCGACTAATTAAATAAAGGTATGCCTTAATTATTCTGAAAGAGCTAATTAGTAAGACTGCCTTGTAACATTACCTACAACTTCCGTAGATCTCGGATCTTTGTTCGCCGATTAAATTGTAATTAATGATCTATCTACACTTCCCGCATCACAAGTTAAAGGAAATATTGATGGAATACAATCAGTGTGTAGTACCCACATAATACCAAATTTTAATTTCATTATATGTACAAGTTTCTTTAGAAAAATTTTTGGTCTTACCACAAAATAAGTCTAACTTTAAACCAGGGATCTGTCACTTTAATAGTTGTCTATGTGAAATACTACAAAACCAGATTAAAGAGAGTTTAAGTTAAATTGTGGTTAAACCCTGTCTAAATTTTTTTTTGTGGTAAGATATTCTAATATAATACTTATCAAGAAGTTCAAAATCAAAAACGTTTCAATATTATATAGACCTCTTCAGACTCGAATTATGATTAAATTTCGTCGTTATTACTCAGACAGATATCTTTAAATATATTTTCTATTGTACGTTTATTCCTACAATAATTCAGTGTGACGGCTATAGGCAGTAATTTCAGATGGGCTTTTGGTCTGAATATAAATGGTTTGGGGAGGGGAGTTTGTCGCGGTTCCTCCAATCCACCTCATCCCCCTCTAAGCACATGGTCGTATAAAAAAAAAGTTTTTTATACGTAGATTGTTCTAGATTCCCATATAATAGATGAATTGGGTATCCTAAACCTTATTATTAAAAATTTAGATTATTCCCCTTTCTATAGAATTTAGGAGCGGGAAGCTATCGGGAAGGTTAAGGTCGACGAAAAAAATCAATGCCCGCCCCCGTACTATGTATTTGTGTATTTGTAGTCTCGTGAACGCACATAGTATGTTTTAATATATTGTATGCATGGCTGCAGGATTCTGACGTACTATAGAGATGATTTTTGTGATTTCTTTATTTCTTTAATGTAATTATTAAAGTATCAAAACAACACCTTATCAGATTACTAAGATAAAAATTACAAACAAATGATATTTACTTATGGAAAAATATGTACATAATTATTCGTTATTTTAAATATACATTAGAAAATGAAGCGTTAGTTTATAGATCAACATTAGATCAACCGTTTTTCGAAACTGTTGTTTGGAGGCACTTTTGTTTTATCTGTGTCAACGAGTGACGCTTCACGTTGATAGTTGTCCTCTAATTTCTTTGTATTTTTTAACGATAACTTATGTGAATGAATCATCGAACGTGGTACATAAGCACAACTATAGGTGCGACGAACTGCCGGCCCGCGCCCGCCACCCCCGATTTATCGGTCCCGCATACTACCGCTGTACAGTGTACTTCAATACAGACAGACAGTCGCATTTTGCCCGTCGAGCGCTGTGTACGTGATTTTTCTACGTAACCAAATAAATAGGTAAGTCATCTTTTACTTTTACTTGGCTGTTTAATGCGTTTCCTTTGTCCATTTAAAATAGCGGAAATATTTGTGAATAATTTGACATTCCATTTTTAATTTCCGTCGATTTAAAAATATCGAGTTCGATTTTTAACTTTTAAAAGTAAAGTTAGCGTTTCATATGTTTTGTTTTGTGTCAATAACGGAACTTATTTCGCCGGGTGGGAGCGGTTGCATGACTTCATCTACGTAGGTATACGGTTTTTAAAACAATCTGCCGTTGCGTGTACTTTTGTTCATTTTATGCATTGAACGATAAAGACACGGATAAAACATTCCCTTTAGTATGAGTAATACGAGATGACCGTGGTTACTTGACGGTAAACAAGGTTTTACGTTATTATATTACCCACATCTCTGAAGTTTATTGTAATCGAATAATTTACGTAAATAAATCGATATTTGGAACAATTAAATGATAGTGTGAGGGTGACTTTATTTAAGGGGGAGCACTCGTCGGAACATTGCATGAGTCATATTAAATATTTCGTGCCGAAAATATATAGACCGAAATGTAAGCTAGAATAACTATCTTTTATGGTTCGCTTCCCATCGTGCAAAGTTATGTTAATAAATACAATTACTCCGTACCGGTTAACAAATGGTGTCGTTCAACTTAAAATCCGTTCATCACTTGAAATAAATCCGATGCAGATATTTTTGGATATCACATTTTTCTGAAATTAAAAATAAAAGGACGTGAAAGGATACGCTCGAAGTGTATCAGAGTTCAAAAATAGATATCTGACTAATGTCGAACACATGCTTGACACATCAAGCTGTTTTTAAGCATTTAAATTCAATCAATACTTTAGGACGTGAGTCAAAAGAATATGTCATAACAAAGTACTAAGTACGTGACTTAATTGCTAACAATTTATTAGAATTAGATTAACTTTTAATAAGGAAAGTGGAGAAGTTGGAAAACCCGTGTCAGTTTATGGCCATAAAATGTTTATAGCTTCAACATAGCAATAAATTTTGAGAGCATTGATACAATTTCGGTAACTAGGTAAGTTTCGTTACATAAATTATTCTATTCATTAAATTGATTCGTGTACCACTCTCGTTTTATTTAATGCATAAATAAATAACTTTATAACAAAAGACATGAACCGGTTTCGATGTAATGACAGACTTTCCCACTTTCACGCATCAAAGCGTATAAATGTGATCGTACACGAAATATTTAATTGATAATTACTTCAATTAAGCCATCATTTGTATCAATATAATTAGGTATAGATCTACATTTGATAAGAAGTAGGAGCAATAGCGCTAAAAATAATAATTTATCGAAGTTACATTTGAATGTCTATCATAAAATGAGAGTTCATCTTCGTAATGAAAATATTTTTCCTATGATACAAAATATTTGGTAAATTATTTGATAAATTATAACCTGAATGAAGTGAAGATATTCCATGCATTACATAAAAAAAAAATCGTCGATGAAACATACAACAATATCTTTAAAATTTTAACGACTATATACAGTTTGTTATTGAAATATTGCTTGGTGATTGAACTTAATATTTTCCTGTAACCTAAACTTATTAGTTAGAAAATGAATCATTCTTGTATTATTGTGATAACAATTAATAACATAAAACAACTTCATGTTAATTAGTTCTATCAACAACTGTTTAATTCAATTAAATATATTTAAATGGAATACTTACGTAAACTGTAGTAATTGAACAATGATTTTTTGTTAACTTAGGTACCATTTGTAACATGATAAACAAAACTACAAATATAATTTACTATCCACTTGCCCTGGCTTTGCTTGTGTTAATACTGTTAACCCTGGATAATAAAAAACAGAACCTAAGTTACTCGTTAAAAATATAGCTTCTTAATGGTAAAAGTATTGTTAAAATCGATCGAATAGTTTTTGTGTAAAACGAACAAACAAAAAACCTTTTCTCTTTATAATTTAAAAGGTTTAGTATGCAAGAAAAAATTGCGAAAGAACTTCCATGTACAAATAGTATGTACTTGATCGCAATTATAATCTGCTCAGACAGGACATGACCTGTGAGAGAGACCTCGAAGGGTGGAAAGGGATGCAAAAACTTCCCGAATGGAATCCATTGAGAGCAAACAACCCTAATACCTAAGCGGGGGTGCGTTGCAGTGCTGAGCACATGTTGTAAAATATGTAACCCATGCAACAGTATAACTTCAAAATGGGACGAAACCTCATACTACCAACACTAACGTTTGTTTTTTCGCTTAAATATGAATAATCGCAAAAAAACTACTAAATTGGTTGAGAAGAAATATGGAATGCAGATAGCATATGGCATGGAATAATATATGTTTTTTTTAAACAAAACTATAGATGTGATGCAGTTTAAACTATTAATAGTTTAAACAATGTTTTGAGTAAATCACTAAAACACAGAGATAGTATTAATTAAATATACATATTTATTTGCATTATAAAATTTATTATTAAAATAATTTTAGCGCGTCATGAATAGATTATAAAAAATAAAATAGCTTATGAATTACGATTCTAGCAGTGCAACGAACTTTAAAACATAAATATGAATTAATTACTTAAATGTTACTTCTTAATTAAATAACAATAACCTAACATGGTATTCTGTTTATTTCGAACTAGTTATCCATTTAGATTTTAGATTACAATCAAAGCGTACGAAAAAGGGGCGAATACACCTACAAAAGTTAGGCATTTCAAGTCCCTACGCATCTAGATGCTATGTATTTCCGAATATCCCTCGCAGACACCACCCTAGGTAGTAGGCACTCCACTGCGGTCCTGGAGATCGATACTGCGAGGGGATAGCGCGCTTTGTCAGTAATAATATAATGACTTTAAATTCGTTTGTTGTTGATGCTGTTTTTTACGAGTCATGTATCAAATTTGAGAATTTAAACACCAATGAACGATACTGTACATTAAGAATACAAATCTATAAAAGATTGATTCAACATGACGATATGAGCTTTTGATCATAAACAAAATCAATTCATATCAAAATGAAATATTTGACTTTTTACCGGAATGGCGTAGCATCCCCTTAAGAAGTTTAAACACTGACATGTGAAAATAATATCATAAACTTAAACTTCCCAGTTAGCATCAAAATAAATTTAATTAGTGCGGTAATTAGATACGAAACTAATAAAAAGATAGCTCACACACGATAGCAGCCATCCGTGATGAATGATGATAAATAATAATGATGCTCTTGAAATCTTAATTGTTAGCTCCGCTTGACGCTCCATAAAATTTAAAATGTAATTTTTGATTTGACGTCTCGTACTTAATATGGCGCGGGGTCGTTGACACCGTGACGTTTAGCGCATTCTAATTTAAACTATTATAACATAATGAATCACTATGCAATGCATTTAAATTTAACGAACGTTTCTATCTCTAGTGGCAAAAACTTGTTTGAGCAACTGTTAGTGGAAAGGGAGGATGGGTTAATAAATTCGATAAATTTAATTGAGATTAAAATCAGATTACAATTCAAATTAAGTACTTACTTTTATAATTGCATTTCTATTTCTTAATCCCTGCCTAACCACTTGCTAAAATCAGTTGATTTGCAGATGTCAAGGCAATTTGTTAGATTTTTTAATTATCATTGAGCGTTTCAATGGATTTGCTATAACGTTTTAATTTTAATGTATTTTTTTTTAAATTCCAGGCCTTTTATAAATCAAAAAGCATTTGAAAGCGACAAAGTGTCTTTTTTGTTACATTTTACTGCCAAGGGCGCTATAAAACCTTGAAAAATGGATGCGTCAAACGGAATGCAATGTTCCGCCATTTTTGTTCTTCTTAGTACGTGATGGAATAGGAATATTCAATATAGCATCGAGCGTGTCCATTTACGTCGATCGATCCATTATTTATCAATACTAGAAAACAATTGTGTTTCTCGTCTATTCTGTAGTTATCTGTATGGTCTTGTTGTGTGGTGAAATTACAAAATTCCAGTTAAACTGCGTTTTATTAATACTTCGGAAAGTTGTAGGGTCTAAATTCAAAGTTGGTTCTATTCGCTCTTTTAAGAGCGAAAATTAGGGAGGTTAGTTGAGAAATTAAATGCCACATAATAATCTCCTGCCATCTTTCTTATATATAAAAATGAATCGCAAAATGTGTTGGTAAGCGCGTAACTCGAGAACGGCTGAACCGATTTCGATAATTCTTTTTTTATTATATTCCTTGAAGTACGAGGATGGTTTTTACGTAGAGAAAACGTAAATATGTACCACGGGCGAAGCCGGGGCGGACCGCTAGTTTACTATAAAATTGAACGTAAGGTTTATAAAATACAGCATCACCCTTAATTTTTTTATGAGTTCATAATAACTAATAATCTACTATATAAAAATAAGTCGGGTTTTCCTTCCTGACGCTATAACTCCAGAATGCACGAACCGATTTCCACGGTTTTGCATTCGTTGGAAAGATCTCGGGCTCCGTGAGGTTTATAGCAAAGAAAAGGTGTCTCTGGTGGCGAAACGGAGTTCGCCCGGTTTGCTAGTTATTAATCATAATACATATTTTTGAAACATGTGGTGGTTACAAAAGACTCGATGATTGTTGAATATTTCTGTATTATACAAAATGATTACTACGCTATCTATAATCGATCGTAAGATACATATCGGTGATCGATACGTGTCGATTGCGTAAAACTTAAAACAAAGCATTCCTGTACGTGGTTAAAAGTAAGTCTAGACTGAAGGTGATATTGCGTACAAGATAATTAATGAGAAATTCGTAAAATGATTACGCGGCAATTATTTTTTGTGTAGAAATTTGTTATTGGGCACAAATCAAGGCTGTTATGGCTTTAATTTGTATTAAAATTGGAGCTCCAGTATACCTGTATAGACATTTTCAAAAATCATCCCTAGAGGATCAATGTTTTTGGCAGTGAAACCGCGTGACACAGATATATGTATTACTAAATAATATTAGTCGTACAAAAATTATGGAGATTACATACTAAATGTAAGTGCATAAAATAATATTAAAGTGAAACTTTTATTACATCGTCTCAAACTTTTTGGTCTACCTACTCGGCAGCCGACCGTCACGCGACATGCGCTACACAAAGCAGTGTTCGGAACCGTTCGAACTTCGAACAGTTTCACTTTTACCGTGGTTTCATAAAACCACACAACATTTTTTTATTTTAAATATCTATCGCTCGCCGTTTTGATGACAATATTATGTGATCGGAATCTCGAAAATCGAAATGTTATTTGCTTATTTATGTGAATTTGTTAACATGTTCTACTTATCTTAAAATCATCAAATCTTCCAATCCGCAAGTTCGTTATTTGGTACAGTATATTCTCGGTAATAACAGTCATCATATTTAGTTAAAAGATGATTATTCAATTCATTGCAAAAATGCAGTGTTTGAATTAAAAATAAAAGATAAATTTTGAATTTGGAACTAAAAATTATCCTTTGTAGTTTTTTTTTTACTGAAAAAAATGGCCAAGAATTATTTAATATTTTTCCATAGTAGGAAGTTAATTACTCGTTGATGAAGCCATACCGCACCAATACGAAAATGTGCTTTTCCTGCTCGAGTCATCGGACTTCCGACTCAAGTGAATTCCTGTTATTTGATTTCGTGAGTAACAGATGCTTCAATAATAACATACTTCTTGGTATGTTTATAGCAGTATTTCTTTAGTTTTTGACGAAAGAAATAAGGAAAAATAAAATAAAATTCACAATTTCACAAGCGACTTACCTCAAGTCAATCTTGGTTAATACTTTTTACACTTTTCGTCAAGAATAACAACTTCACAGTTAAAATAATTAAAAATGAAAAGTGTTGCCCGTTTATCGTTTCAAAATTGCACACTAAACCGTGTAATTTTTCGAGTACATAAATCGATATTCTTAATTCAAAAGTTCACAACCATATCGAGTTTTCCATATACGGTGAAAAAGTCATACGCAGTGGGGTCACCTTGTTGACAATCGAGGCACAAGGCTGTCCGCCATTTTGGTCCTGTCATACTAGAAGGAATGCGTAGTATATTAATAGAAACAAGGTCGTGTAGAGATTTGCAGATGACTATAAGCAGCTATACGTAGTCTGGAATTGTAGATTTAGATAATTTTAGAATCCAACTAGAACGAATGCGATGGCGAGATTATCTGTGCTTCTTGTAATGACCAAGATTTTATATCGCGTTTTAATGGATGCCATTACCGCACCTGTCTCTGTAAAAGGACAATTTTACAAAGCATGTCTATAATCTTAACGTATTCATGTTTGTGTTTGGTTGATAAAATCACATAAATAATTTGGGATTGCCATTAAAATTCGGAGTATTGAGCTTGAAAATAATTGCGAGCCTTAATTAACCTGATGATTATTTTATAGAATGGTAAATATATCCTCTTTTACCATTTTTATTTATGAATAAATAATTTTCTAATTGTTGCAATTAATGGCTGTGTTCTGACGATCGAAATCGTCGTAATATAATTAAATGACGGTATGAAATTTAATAGAATTAATCATATAACGGTGCCGTAAAATTATACAGCAGCTTTTAAAGATATTTAATAATTTATACTCATATCCAGTTAGAAACTTCGTTTTATTATCAGCTTAAATTCGCGAAAGACGAATGTTTGTTTAGGTGTGAAATGCGAATATCTCATCTACACAAATTCCAGTAATTGTGTTTTTGTCATATGTATTTTCGTTTATATTCAACATGTATATAAGACCAATTTATATACATGCTGTTATAACTTATATTGATACATAAAACCAATTTAAATAAATTGTTTCCAATTAGTTTATTTGAACTGCAATATCTAAATAAAGAACATTTAACACAAATACAAGAAAATTATGCTCTTTTTTTTGTTTTACTTTCACCGTTTTATCAACGAAGTTTTTATCAAAAGAAAATGCAAAATGAGACCTGGGTTGGATACATTTAGCGGGCATAATCACTCGGATTAGTTCGACGCTCAGCCCCTTACAGTGAAATTTTAATAATCTCAAACTTTCTATACTGGGGTTCGCATACTGACTCATTCGCTTGCTGAACATCGTAATTGGTACCGAGGGGTCTGCAGAAATAAAACGAAATCTAAATTTCCTTGATTATCTCGTGTGGAGACTTGCTATGTTGATCAGATTAATTGTATATGTAAAGGAGATCGGCATAACTAGAGCTGTTTAACTAGCAACTAGTTTTTATGTAAGATGTAGCTTTACTGTAAAGATTTGTATTTCTGCTCGTTTATACCCCCATGTTTGGCCATTTAATAGAGAAAAACAATGGAAACAGCTTATGTAGGTCCTAAATAGGTAAAAATACCTATTTATAATTGCTTTAGTTGTCTATGGCCAAAATTCAAATCATTAAATTGCGCTCTCAATTGCACTGCTGTCTCACCTTTATCGTGAAAATACTGTCCAATTTATTGAATACATTGCCCATATTTAACCAGTTAATTAAGCAAGTAAAAAAATACATGACTAATATTCGCGAACCGCCGGCGCCTGTGTCGACCCAAAAAACAACTTTGTTAATTCATTGCTCTCAAGTTTCTTTTAATTATTTGTTATAGAAAGCCTTATAAAAATTTGACTTATTTTACCCTTGGAGGGGAGCCAACATTTATTGGAATACTCCAGAACTGTATATAAAATTTGATTTATATGATATTATCTTGAAAGTATTGAGGACATTCGAGCATTAAATATGTGATCTCATATCATATTATCTCAGTTTGGCACGATTTTAAGTACCTACAGAATTTTCAATATTTCAACCAAGATTTCGATTTATAAGATTTTTGTAGATCATTCAAATTACATAAAGCATCTTTACGATGAACCAAATACAAACAATGCCATTAATACGATGTCATAAACTCCAATTAAGTATTACGACACTCAAAGAAGTGTTGTACAACGATCTCTTTCATGGCGACCATATGGCCGGCCTTTTTTTAATCTCACGATCAATTTTAAGGCGAACTTGTCTTACCGTTTACGGCTGTGGAAAGGCTGACACGAGATAACTGTTTATGTACAATGGCCGGTTGATTTTAAGTGCAACATATGATACATAAGGCAGTGACTCCGTGAACGATTGTTTGAGAGTACAATATGTTGATTTCGTAACGCGTATGTTCGTAAGTATTTTTTATTAATAAGGATGATAATTTTGCGACGAAGTTATTTAATTGACTCAAAAACTGTTAGCCGTCTCTAAATTAGTTTCTTTTTGCAAGCTGGTAACACCTACTACAGAATTATTATCTTAGATTATACGACTAATACTTAATCTGTGAGAATTATACTATCAACTACCACAGACAATAACACTTTTCCCCTGTTATGCGTCATGATAACATTTCGAGAAAAAATTATGATCGGGTCTGTTATTTTGCACAACAAAGTAAATTTTATTTAAGTATGACGTGTATCTGTGACGAATTTAAGGTACCGATTAAAAAACAATGAACGTGATTCACACTTAAATGACATCGATTTGACCATTCAAACGGCTTGATAGTGAATATTAAAAACGTAATATGTTAAGGTTTTGAATTACAATTATAAAAAGTCGAAAGCTATTAAAAAATAAGGAATAAAAATCTAAAATCAGCCAAACAACTTCCCTAAGTTGTTGTAGTTTCATTGTTTAGTTGGTCCCATAAAACTCAAAACTCAAACATTTATTTATTCAATTAGACTTCTTCGAGAAGCACTTTTGAAACGTCAAGATTTTTAAAATTTACCACCGATTCGGAAAGCAGTATCTATGGAGAAGAATCGGCAAGAAACTCCATAGTTGCCCTTTTAAATCATTTCAGTATTACAATTTTAATTTTACAAAATATGTAAGTAACTGTACGTATATATTATCATAATATGACAAAGAACTGTCCTGTGGTTTTTACGCGACAACCCTCCATGGGTTTTTATCTTCCATATATTCCTTAATGCTGTAATACGCTCTCTGAACTAATACGTTTTTTACATAATTTTTAAATTTAACACTACTAAACTCTTTAATACTATGAGGAATTCTGTTGTAAAAAAGTATACCTTGGCCCATAAATGAATTTTTAACTTTAGCTAACCGGTAAAATGGCATTTCAATTTTATTTCTGTTCCTTGTGCCATATCGGTGTCTATCTCCTACTCTTGTGTGTAAGTCTGCGTTTTTGTGTACATATAAAATATTATTAAATATATACTGTGATGGTACAGTGAGGATACCAGTATTCTTAAAGAGATCTCTTAGTGAGTCCCTAGCACGTAAATTATTACAATACACATACAATTGCGTATAGCAGTAGCTAGTATAGCGTAGTAGCACATACAATTTCAACAATAGGATTTTCAAAATTAGCGTCTCATAGTGAAAATATATTTTATACTAGCTTTCCACCCGCAGCTTCGCCCGCGCAGTCAAAGAAAAACCTGCATAGTTCCCGTTCCCGTGGGATTTCCGGGATAAAATCTATCCTATTTCCCGGGGTAAAAAGTAGCCTATGTCCTTTCTCGGGTATCAAAATATCTCTATACCAAATTTCATGCAAATTGGTTCAGTAGATAAGGCGTGATTGAGTAACAGACAGACAGACAGACTCACTTTCGCATTTATAATAATAAGTATGGATTATATTTATAATAACCATTGCTTACCACGTCATTGGCGTGATGTCAGTTAATTTTTATGCCAACCAGGTAAAAACTCGCAAAATTGGAAAGCGTTATTGCTTTTAATCGTAACACGCTACATCATTTTTAATCGCAGGCAAAAAATCTGTCTGATCGAATGAACAAAAAAGTTTTATCCACAAATTATATTCATATCAGCTATATGAATTCATTTAAATATCGTTTAAATGACTTTCCATTTTACACCTTAACACGAATTTATTGCAATAAAAATAAGCATCATAAAATGTTTCACATGGATATTGCAGCCCTGTTTTCTTCTAAAATGATATTTTAATCTCAATGCCATGAAAATATAATTTACATAAATGGAACACATTACCCAAAGAGAAATTGGACTTATATCCTCCCTCACAAAGCCCTAAAAATTACATAAACTCGGCCATAAATTTCATAACAGTGTTTTTGTCATAAATTGTAGTCCCCTAACTGTAATAAAACTAGTTGTAGAATTGAATTATGTATTGAATATCGATGTAACATGTGAGTACCAAAACCAGAACGATTAAACCTGCTTGGGCGCTGCAAAAGGTTTTGTACTGCAAGCTCATAAAATATTTATGTACTAACGTGTAATTTACAAATTAACAATTGTCAATGCGTTCATTGACATCTATAGATGGTGTACTGTGTATCATCATTATTGTGAAAAAATTATATTGGACTAGCAATGATCATTTTGAAGTCTAAAGTTTAGACCATCAGTATACAACTGTTTAGTTCATCCGTTGTCCACAATACGCACCTGTTCTTACATCACCTGTGCTTTCAAATTTAGGGTGTAGATTAATAACGACAAATAGTAGTTCGTCTTTAGAATCCGCGTGTTTCATCGTCTGATATCAAAACTTTTTGTCATTTTGTCGGGTAATGTTTACAAAACGGCAACCCCAGTCAAATGTCATCTGTTTAAGGTGATTGCTACGATCTGTTCCCAGCCAATGTCCCGCTAGATGGCGCTGAATTCTACATTTCTAGTTTATTTGAGTTTTTGCGTAATTGGAAAACCTTAAAGTCGTAGGAATAGTCATGGCGGTTACTGAATATTATATTTTATTGAAATATGTCATATCATTGCCTTAAAATCCACCCAATTCGGTAAAAATATGCGTTATAACATCTGTCATTGCATACAGGGTCGTTTACACACACAGACGTATACAAAAATGATAAAGATTTAACTCTAGATGGCGTGAATGTAAAACCAGTTTTCCATTTTTCTGTATGGGTAGACAAAACTTCAAAACGCCACCTGCTACGGTTTATATTATGAACGAATAGCTTTCCGCCCCACAGACATATATTAATATATGTCTGTGTTCCGCCCGCATTTACAAAAAAAACCAGCATAGTTCCCGTTCCCGTGGGATTTCCGGGATAAAACCTATTCAATGTGTCCAAGTTACGTTCTATATGTGTGCTAAATTTCATTGTAATCGGTTCAGTAGTATTTGCGTGAAACACCCTAACAAACTTTCGCATTGGTAGGAAGTAGGATTGTTATAAAAATAAAAGTTATATTTGTTGGCGTAAACTATTTTATTGTAATTTTGGGAAATAAATAATGTCAAAATTGATTACAATAAAACGCAGTTTTATTTTATTACATTACACTATTGTTTTTTTTTTATCAAAACATGTACATATTTGAAGTAGCATATATGATATATGTAATATAATGCTGATCCAAGCATTTTCACTCAAAACTAATATCACTAATGATTTGTAAAAGTAAATTATTTCAATATACATTT
The DNA here is from genome assembly GCA_029959065.1 of Colias behrii. Taxonomy (NCBI): domain Eukaryota; kingdom Metazoa; phylum Arthropoda; class Insecta; order Lepidoptera; family Pieridae; genus Colias; species Colias behrii. The sequence continues at coordinate 12,522,921 of JARWMC010000012.1, forward strand.
TATAACCAACAAGTAAGAATAATTGAATAATTATTCTGTGTTTTAGATTTGTTGTTGTATGAATATACAACAACAAATCTAAAACACTATTTACTATGGAAAAAAAACCAGGAAGGTGAAAAACATATTTACGATTTCGACGCACTCGACTTTTAGTAAAATATAGGTAGTAGGTAAAAATATGGTTTTGATCACAGAAAATATATGTCTGTGGTTTTGATTTTAGCTACTAGTATCAGAAAGCTGCGTGTTCAATGCACGTCGGGGTCACACGGGGTACATATTTCGCAATAAAAGGTGGCCTATGTTCTTTCTAAAACAAACTAATAAAATTGTGTGTCTGTCTGAAAATTCGGAAAAGCATATTTTGCAAGTTTGTGATTACTTTGATAGTTTACCGATTTATAATAATTGTAATTGTAATTGTATAATATATCATTTGCAATGTGGTGAAATTTCATAAAAATCACGGGCCAATTTTTTGTTTTGAATCCCACCGAAAATATAATTGCGTAGAATAATTAATTACTATACCTACCCACGATCAATTATTACAATATAGTCTCAAATGCATACTAGAGAAATATTGCAATTTGATTCAATGCATAGCATACAAAAATAAATTCACAACACAAGAAATTCCGCGCGCAAATCATAGCGCGTGTCATCAAGCCGACGACGACGCGACGCCGAACAAAAGTACCTACGACGGACGACCACGCTTCGAGTTGCCAAGTTACAACAATAATGAGTAATAAATTGTTTACAAAAAAAAACAAGTTTTCCATTTTTCTGTATGAGTAGACAGAACTTCAAAACGCCACCTGCTACGGTTTATAACGATTGTTATAAAAATAAAAGTTATATTTGTTGGTGTAAACTATTTTATTGATCAATAATTTTGGAAAATAATAATTGTCAACATTGATTACAATAAAACGCAGTTTTATTTTATTACACTATTGTTTTTTTTATCAAAACATGTATTTGAAGTACCATATAATATTATGCTGATCCAAGCATTTTCACTCAAAACTAATATCACTAATGATTTGTAAAAGTAAATTATTTCAATACCTATACATTTCATAACCAACAAGTAAGAATAATTATTATTATTCCTACCTACAACAACAAACCTAAAACACTATTTACTATGGGAAAATAACCAGGAAGGTGAAAAACATATTATTATTTACGATTTCGACGCACTCGACTTTTAGTAAAATATAGTAGGTAAACATAATATTATGGTTTTGATTTTTGCTACTAGTATAAGAAAACTGCGTGTTCAATGCACGTCGGGGTCACGCAACTGTGGAGGAAGGAAGGTGATTTCCTCCATCGAATAAGTGAAGTTTCTCATCATACTCGATTGGCAGACCGGCCTCAATGAAGTTTTTTTTTTTTTTTTTTTTTTTTTTTTTGTGAGGTGTCTCTCAATGTTAGCCAGAAGGGCTTCTACATTTTAACGCGGACGCGGGGGTGAACTGAAGGTTCACCCTGGTAGCGACATGCACAAGGGCGTCCCCCCTTGACGGGGACCACGAACCTCGGCTTGGGCTGTCGCTTGAGTGGAGGAGGCCAGAAGGGCCCTAATCGGACGGGCGCTCACCCGGGTGGGCGCGGGAACGCGGAACAAGGGACCTCGTCTTCGCCGGCGAAGACGGTGTACGCTTTCTGCTGTGGTGTGTGCGGTGTCGCGGTTTGTTCGACGTTGGACTTCAATCGCCGAGTCTAGCCGTGCGTTAGCTTTGGTAATATCATCGTCGGAGTCGTCCAAGACGTGTCTTGGCCGCCTGCGACGATGAGTGGGATCGGGTTTCGCGACGTATGCGATGGCCTTTGTCACCAATGGGTTGGGGTGATTTTTAGCCTTGTCGAAGTAGCGCTTAGACGCTTGCTTCATCCATTGGGCTATGGTGGGGAGTTCTAAGTCCCTATGTAGGTCCACGTTACGCACGAACCAGGGCGCTCCAGTCGCTGTTCTCATGAACCGCGACTGAATCGTCTGGAGCTTGTGTATGGAGCTGGGAGCGCAATGCGCGAAAACTACACTACTATAAGTGAGGATTGGACGGACCACCGTTTTGTAAAGTGTCACCTTATTTCTAAGGGACATTTTACTGCGACTGTTAATAAGGTAATAGAGCCGGCTAAGAACATAGCTGGCTTTCTTACGGACTGCCTTAATGTGGGCTTTAAATGACATGTGTGCGTCTAGAGTGACGCCTAAGAATTTGGTGTGCTTTTGCCACGGAATGACTTGGCCATAGAGTTTGACACTATCTATGGCCTCGGGGCCGCCGCGCCTGAAGAGCACGGCGGCGCTCTTGTCGGGGTTCACAGTAATACCCCATTTGCGAAACCATTTGCCTAATGCATCGGTCGCGGATTGTAGGAGTGGAGCTATTCTTTTGCGGTGTGGACTCGACACGTAGAGTGCCGTGTCGTCCGCGAAGAGGGATAGTTGCACTTTATCGTGCTTTGGGATGTCGCTAGTGTATAGCGCGAATAGGAGGGGCGACAAGACGGAGCCCTGAGGGACTCCGGCCTGGATGGGACGTGAAGACGAGAGCGTGCCGTCTAATCTGTAGCGGAAGGACCGGTTAGACAAGAAGTCTCGTATGATGAACACGAGACTGTCTGGCACGCCGAGAGTGTGCAGTTTGTAAATCAAACCGTTGTGCCAGACCTTGTCGAACGCCTTCGCTACGTCAAAGAAGACCGCTCCCGTTCTATGGGGCCTGAGGCGGGTGAGGCCCGCGAGAATGTACTCCGTGATGCGGTGTACTTGGTGAGGACATGAGTGAGCTCGCCTAAAGCCGAATTGTTCGTCTGGGAGCAGCTTTTTGGCAATGACTGCGTCCCAGAGGCGTTTGGAGATGATTCTCTCATAGATTTTCCCCAGAGAGCTGAGGAGACTAATAGGTCGGTAGCTAGATGCCACGTTCCGGGGTTTGCCCGGTTTGTGGATCCCGATCACAATTGCTTCCTTCCACTTAGCGGGGAAGGTACAATTGGCCAGGAGACAATTAAAAGTAGCTACTAGAAGAGCGATAAGGGCGGGCGGCAGGCTTTTTAGAGCTCTATTGGGAATAGAGTCTCCGCCTGGGGACTTCCTACTGGCAAGTGACTTGATAAGTGATTTTACTTCGGTGGCCGTCGTTGGTGACAAGGGCTCGGCATCGATACGAGGGGTTTCAGTAAAACGTGCGATCTCTTGATTAACTACGTTAATGTGAGTCGGGTCGGTCAAGTCGAGACTGGGGGAACATTGTTCCTCTAAACTGTCAGCTAAGCATTCGGCCTTCTCAAAATCGTCAAAAGCGGGAGGTTGGTTAGGACGAATGAGCGGTGGCGTGGCGGCAATGCCATCAGATTTTAGAGTCCTCGCAAGCCGCCAGTAGGCAGTGTGCGAGGGAGAGAGATCGCTAAGTAAAGAGTCCCACCGCTCGTTGCGTAATTCGTGAATTCGCTCTCTTACCTCTCTCTGTAAGGAACGAAGTATCCTACGGTTTTCGTCTGTCGGTGCTCGGTCGTAGGCGCGCGTCGCCGCGTTCTTATCGCCCACCAGCCTTCGTACGTCCGGGGGCAGATCCAACCGGTGGCCGAGGCCAACGGGGACCCGCCGGGACGCGTATTCAATCTTGGATTGAATGTGGCTGGTGACCGAGGAGACCGCGTCGAGCGCCTCCACGACCGTGTCGATTTTGTCAGGTACAGACTCCAGCTCTGGCGAGTCGACGGGCTGTAAGGCCTCGTGCAACTTTCGCCAGTCTACCTTCGTCATGTACTCTACTCTCAATGAAGTATGTCGGAAAGTTGTATATGTTCTGTGTAATGAAAAAATTTCGCTTGCGCGATTCAGATTCAGGTGTCGTACAGTATACCTAATGAAGTTTTTCACTTTTTGATTTTACAGCAAATACAAAATAAAAAATATACAATGGATAATATGTAAATTCTAAACAAACTACTACCAAAATACAATTAGAACAAAAATCATTTGACTTGTTGATTTCGGCCGCGGCGACGCGACGCGTGACGTGAACGGAGTAGAGTATACTAATTACTGATACCTACTTTGATAAAACAAACTACTTGTTTGTCTGTCTGAAAATTCGGAAGTACTTTGGTAGTTTACCGATTTATAATAATATTGTATATATCGTTGTTTAAAAAATATTCAAACACAATAAAATATGATATACTGATTTATCACTGGTTTCAGTGATGAACTGATGAGTCAATGTTAGCCACTATACTTTCGTCATACGTGTGTATGATTGATGTGATTTGCAACGTGGTGATATTTCAGAAAAATCACGGGTCAAATTGTCCCACCGAAAATATAACTGCGTTATAAGAATAACTATACCTACGATAAATTATACATAATACAATATAGTCTCAAATGCATACTAGTGAAATATTTTATTTGAATCAATAAAATAAAAAAAAAAATAAAAAATAATAATAATACAAAAATAAATTCACAACACAAGAAAATCCGCGCGCAAATCATAGCGCGTGACAATGAAATCAAGATTCAAGAACTTTCGAGCCGACGCGGACGACGAAGGAGCCTAACAAAAGTACCTACAATCATAGGCGGCTCGTGACAAAATTGTATGGCCGTGTTCACTTGAAATAAAACAACGAAAATAGGTACCTACAATAGCGTTAGCAGTACAAAAAAAATGAGCACCACATTATAAATGTCTATTTATACACTAAAAATTATAGAGTATTTCAAAACGAATTCAATTATTATTTAGCAATAATTAGAAAATCCCCGAATTTGCATTCGTGATCGTATTCATAGTGTTTGTCTACACTAATATTATAAAGAGGAAAACTTTGTTTGTTTGTTTGATTGTAATGAATAGGCTCATAAACTACTGGACATTTTACCAATGTTTGCAAGTTTGTGATTACTTTGATAGTTTACCGATTTATAATAATTGTATACTTATATCATTGTTTAAAAATATTCAAACACAATATGATATAGGTACTGATTTATCACTGGTTTCAGTGATGAACTGATGAGTCAATGTTAGCCACAATACTAATCACTTTCGTCATACATGTGTATGAACTATGATTGATGTGATTTGCAATGTGGTGAAATTTCATAAAAATCACGGGCCAATTTTTTGTTTTGAATCCCACCGAAAATACATATATTACTAATTGCGTTATTAGAATAATTAATTACTATACCCACGATCAATTATTACAATTTACAATATAGTCTCAAATGCATACTAGAGAAATATTGCAATTTGAATCAATTAAAATGCATAGCATACAAAAATAAATTCACAACACAAGAAATTCCGCGCGCAAATCATAGCGCGTGTCAATGAAATCAAGAATGTAATTTTATATCAAGCCGACGACGACGCCGAACTAAAGTACCTACAGTACCATTTACCTTCAGTGTACAATACAGTTTACAGACCTACGACGGACGAACAATAATGAGTAATAAATTGTTTACAAAAAAAAACATAGTTTCTAAGGTCATTAGTTTTATTTTATTTTATTGTTATTTTCTTTGAACGATTGGAAATGAAATTACTCAATTATTACACATAGAACTTTGATTTATTAGAATTATGCGAATTATGTATAAGATAACGAACGCGAATGCACGACATCTAGCGCGTCAATGTCTAAACATCGCCTTTCGTTTAGACATGACGCGCTAGATGTCGTGCTTTATGTCGTGTTTCGCTTGGCAAAAGTCACGCACACTACTGTAGAAGTGTCAAATTTTGCCGGTATTTCACTGTTGTTTTTCTAAGTAAATAATGTAAGTTATTGATTAAAAAGGTCGAACGCGGACACATTTCATTGTAGAGAAGTGATAAAATGATTAGTTTTAAAGAAATAGTGTCTGTGTTAAGTGTTTAGACGTCATCAAAAATGTATGGAGGGACGGTCGGAACATCCACCTTAAATGATTCGTTTCCTTTGTTATTGACGTCATTTCCTTACAATTCTTCTTCGTATCGCAGAGGAGCCACATTAAAATAATTAATATGACACTTCTAGTGCATTTACGTCAATTCACATTGAAATATTATGCCTTATAAATATATCGGAGATTCGTTAATTTGATTTATGTCCTTGCACAAGTACATGTTTACTTTTAATATTTAAAAGCAATTGCTTGTGCTCTTGGCACACGGTTTTATCTTTCCTTATTTATTAATAACAGGACGATTTACCGTGCAATATTTTGCTTAAAATACGGACAGTAATATACGTCGGTATTATTCTAAAATTAAAAATACACAATGGACATAATACCACAGATAAATACTTCGTTCTTTTTTTGAAAATTTGAACATAATCCCGCCAATTTGGTTGAATGCATATCTTAATTGTCACGTTTTTTACCTTTTTTACATAGGCTAGACGAGTCCATTCGCTGTCTGCATAAAATATGAATAGGTGATTATTTGTAAAACCTCAACCTCCCTCGTGTCGTCGAACAAAGGCTGTTTCCCTCGTGGACAGGATGTATTGTAACTTATTATTATACATAAGCTCAACAATGTCCGATGTATTTTGTATTCTGCTATTGTCTGTCTACGGTGACTGATATGCTGCATTTACTTTTTTAACCAATCCCATTGCAATGGATTTTGTGTTTCCATACTTAAGATTTATAGCAAAATTGTACGGAGTCATAAAGTTGTCAACAATAATTAATAAACGGCATTTAATATTATGCTCTTGAATAAAATTTTATAGATTTTTTTCAAAAACCGGTTTTAATTCGACGATATTGAGACAATTTTATAAATAGAAATGGTTGAAAAAAGTACCTTTAAAAAGAGATTCTATTAGTTACTGTCATGATTATTCATCTATCAATGGTGTACATGTGTGAGTGAGGCATTGCCCCGAGAAAACAGTTAGTTTTGCACACAAGGCACCCACTTTCTTAACTAACGTTAATTTCTCAATAATCTCCCTTGCAATATGGAAAATAAAAACATTCCAGTATTATTATTGTTACCTATATTTAATAATTGACGTCATTTATTGATAATTTTGATACTGCATTCAAGTGCGTTTTCAAGGAAAATGGAAATAATTGGATTCATATGACACCTTTCGGGTTTTTAGACCTATAAATTCTATCATAACTCTAATATAATTAAAATTCAGTTATTTATACAGTTGATTTTTTGATTGAACGATTACTATACGCAGCGATTTACTTTTTTGCTTTTACGAAACGTCTGCACTTGTAAACAAATTAAAATGCATTTATCCCTATAAGTATCATTACTCTGGAATGTTCCAAGCTTATCACTTGGAGCATCGCAATGAAAGGTCCATTGTTGTTAATGTAAACATGTATTTCGTATTGGTCTACATAATGTGTTTACGCTTGATTTACTCGGCTAATGCAGCGTACCGAGACCGTCAAGAAATACTCATACTGATGATTCAATCGCGTTATGTTTATACCTATAGTGTTTTGTACTTACATAAAAAACTTTACTGTTGATATGATATGTTATTAAAAAATGTGTCTACACAGGTCAGGAAGTGTTTTCAATAAATACACAGGCAACATTATCGAATATAAACTTTTCGTATTGGCCGAAATTAAAAAAAAAAATTGCAGGAAAAGAAAAAAAGACATGAGGCGGGTTTTATAGCCGAATTCTGAATTTGAAATCCTATGAGAACCATCGAATGGCCATCTTTCATATATTGTTGTATTGGTTAATATCAATTGATATAATTAATAACCCAATTGTTATTTGTCCATAGATCTCAATACAATGGCCTGCTCAGTCGATGCCCCCTCCCTCAAGGACCTCCCAAAGGTCGCCACGGACCTCAAAAGCCAGCTTGAGGCTTTCAACCCGAGCTGCCTTCGCGACGTCGACACTAATGAGAAAATAGTTCTGCCATCCGCAGAAGGTAAGGTCTTGAATTTTAATGGCTTCATTATTTTTGTCTATTGCAGAAGGGCTTTTCAACTGATGTAATTGAGTTGAGTTGAATTACATTTATATATCTGGTGTGATTTAGCAGATTTCTGATATTGTATTTACTTGTTGTTGTTATTTATTTGTACACAATTCACAAAGCGTTAAAAAAAATTGAACTTGATATTTACATGCTTTTCTTTTTCTTTTAATTTCCATTTTTTTCATTAAATTTCAATTTACGTCCATATAAACTTAGTGCCGAAGTCCCAGGTACGCTATTACATATTAAACGATCTAGTCGTACATTAAACAGACGTTGCAAAAGAAAAGCAACACACGGCACTACTTCAAGGGGTTGAACAATTTCAAACTTCGTCTTTGAGGAAAACAGAAACGATTGAAAAAAATGTACTGCCCAACGCATTAGGTATTTTGTGCGTGAAGGAATGATTGTTGCCATGCAAGCAATAACAAATAACGACCCTGTGTTGCATCTTTTAACAAATCATCATCATAGGACATCCTCTAATTACGCTTTCAGTGTAACGCCGCGTATTCTAGACTATAAATTATTGTACGAAAGTTTTGTTTTGTTAAAAACTAGATTAAACATTGACGGGGCGCGGCAATTTTCAAAAAGTACAATGCCTAAAAATCCTGTTTACTCATCTTTATAAATAGTAATAGATAGATAATAAAACTTTCGTATATCAATTCGATGTTATTAATCTTAAATTTACGACATAAAATATTCGGTGTTCCATTATTTTTGTAACAACACAGAATTTAATTTCCATAAAACATGTTTTTTGTGTTTACTAAAATACAAGAGCACGGTTTTAAATTTTAAACATAACGTTTTAACGACCACAAACAACTAGTTCGTTAAAAAAGTAACAAATTGTCTATTGCTTACAGATGTTGCCACTGAAAAAACTCAAAAGTCCCTGTTTGACGGAATCGAAAAGTTCGACGCAACCAGACTGAAACACACCGAAACACAAGAGAAGAACCCGCTTCCTGACAAAGATGGTGCGTTAGATATTATATTAACACTTTTGTTAATTCTTTTATGAATGTATTTTTATTTTATTATTAGAATAAAACTTTACGCTTCAGATTTTACAAAGCTTTAGAGAGATTAAAAATACTATAAACCTAACTTAGTTTTATTTCTGCACATAAACTTATAAAGCAAATAATTACTTTCTGATTTCTTAAATATTAAATTTATTTAATCAACATTTAAGATCAAAATATTTGGCCATGTTATGATTTATGCATAAGCAAATAATCTACATCTGCCATAAAGATGCAATCCAACATTTTAAGTGCCACTTGTTTATTTACAATGCCATTCTTTATTTCTATCCATATTATACCTATTTATGTTAAAGGCTTTTATCAAAATAATCGTATATACGTACACGCTTTGAAATGTACATGAATGTTTACAATTTTACTTACGAAAAAAATCTTTCGCTTCATTTATTTACGCATGTGCACCATTTTATTTAATGCTTATGCGTTGCACGATGCTTATAACAGTTGTAGCAGCTGAGAAGGCACACCAGAATCTACTCGATGGAGTCGAACATTACGACAAAACCCAAATGAAACACACCACGACGGAAGAGAAGAACCCCCTGCCGCCAATCGAAGGTTTATTTATACGCTTTTTTTATATTTTTGCGCCTGTTATAGCCTAATTTATTGCACGACATGTGTGACTTGTTGATAATGTGTTGTGTTAACATCTAGATATAGGAGATAAAAACATCAATATGTTGGAAGTAAAGAATAGATGAAGTAAGCGTTATCAGTTAAAATGTTCTTATTTTTACCCACGGTAATCTATTATTACCAAATCTAATCTAGGATTCAATGGATATTAATTTCTTTATTTTTAATTATCTTCTATTAAATCTAAGTATGAACTTTTTGATGTTTGATTATTGGCTCCCGAATTCCTACACTTTAATACTGAGATAAAAGTTCTTCAAAAATTCATACATACCAAATTTTCAATTAAATTGGTTTCTTGGTTGCAGCAAAACACTAATATCTTCACGGTCCCCTAAAGAATATAAGTTAAAAAAATCTCAAATCCTTACATAATATTACATACTTACTAATAAATCCACTCTCCAACAGCTATCGAAGCGGAGAAAGAGAAGAACAAGTTCTTAAACGGCATCGAGAACTTCGACCCAACCAAGCTGAAGCACACTGAGACGTGCGAAAAGAACCCTCTCCCCACCAAGGACATCATCGAACAGGAGAAGACAGCCTGAACTGTCCCCCACTTATTTATCGCAACTATATCTCGCTAGTAACGCCGTATTTTAGTAACTATAAGTTTTATCATTACGGGATCCGGCCTGTGTTGCCAGCCACAAATATTCCCCCACAATGTTGGTAAACTTGGGACTGCTGACTCGCAAGCCGGACTTCCATTAGACTATAGGAACCAAAATTTTCTATGTCACTTTTAACGGTATTGGATAAGTGTATTTTACGAGCATTTTATTTAATTTAAACGAAATATAATTAAGTATCTGTACTGATTTTTATTTAATCCATCAGGCCCCGGAATCACAGACACAATAGAAAATCTATTGTGTCGTGGCCCGATCGGGCCGTTCGGGGCTCAATGGGTTAAGTGAGAACGCTGCACTCCTTTGTTTTATTTAACTACAATAATTACGTAGGTACGTTTATTGTATATTTGCGTTCGCGTTAAGTATTCTACGAATGAGATTATCTGGTATTAATGATATTATTAAAAATATAATCATTTAGGAGTGTGGTTACCAAGACTGTTTCGGATCATTATATTAATTTGGTATAATGCGCATTGATAATTTCTATATGTATAAATATGTACAATGAAAATACAATGCGCCATAGACCTGGTTTAAATTAATTTTATTTATTTTGATACAACTAGTAATAATAATATTAATGCTCAACGTGCAAATGTAATTTTCGAAACATATTTTACTTTCTTGTGGTGAACAATAAATTTTATACTATTATAACTATTGCAATAACCATTTTTCAATTTTATATAACGCTAACGATGCCAATAAAACAGTCTATCGAAATTTTGTATGTTTTACAGACGGTGCTTTTTATAAATATAGAATTAAAAAATATTTTTGTTTTATTTACCTACTAGCAACCCTGCTCCTGCTTAACAAATTTTTAAAGTAGTGAAAATGATCGTGTACTTCGACTTTAGAGCATTATACCAACTGTGTACCAACGGTGTACCAATCACTACATAGTATAAAACAAAGTCGCTTTCTCTGTCCCTATGTCCCTTTGTATGCTTAAATCTTTAAAATTACGCAACGGATTTTGATGCGGTTTTTTTTAATAGATAAAGTGATTCAAGAGGAAGGTTTTAGTATATAATTTGTTAGGTTTTAGACAAAGCGGGCGAAGCCGCGGTCGGTAAGCTAGTCTAAAACTAAATATCATCACTTGTAATCTATACCAACAATAGAATTGCAGTGTCTGTTTTTAATATTGAATAAATTAATATTACTTATGCGAATTTTTACTAAATGCATATATGGATGTCTGTATGTAGGTATACCAAAATAGTAATTTTTACAATTTTGGCCTATGTGTCTGTCTGTTTGTTCCGGTTAATCTCAGGAACGGCTGGACCGATTTTGACGGGACTTTCACTGACAAATAGCTGTTCTAATAAGGAGTAACTTAGGCTAATTGTTATATCGAATTTCCCTCATGAGGATACACAATAGGATTAAAAAGAACTCCTTCACACACGCGGGTGAAACCGCGGGGAGCAGATAGTCTGCGAATAAAAAATATAATTGAAATAATAGGAATCATGGAATCATCCTAATGATTTTAACGGTGCGCTTTGCCTTTCTTCACCTTCCTACACATAATACATATTAAGGATTTAACAAATTTTTAAACACAAGTGATGAGAACAACGTTTCCGGGCCAGTTAATATCATTATAAAACATTTCTAATTACACACTACCAAATGCCAATCACAATTTAAGAGGAAAGTACCTATTCTAATATTGTACCATTAATGTACCCTTATAGTGCTAATGCCAGGTCAAAGGATTTGCATTTAATAACTCAGCCCCCGGAATCACAGACAATAGAAAATCTATTGTGTCGTGGTCAGATCGGGCCGCTCGGGGCTCAATGGGTTAAAATAGGTAGCTCTCTGTAAAAATGCTTGACAATAAAGAACAACAATAAAAGTATTAATTTTAAAATCCATGCTAATAGTAGCTACATTGTTACTTTCGACGTTGAGAGGCTGCAAAAAATTTTAAATATTTTTTTATCGACACTATAGGTAGACCGCTGGATTCTAAAAATTGTCCTATCGGACCGTGGTATCAGAGGTAAAAGCACGTTTTTATTTTTTTTTAATTAATATGTTCATCTATTTTTAGTAGGGGAAAAACATGGCACAGAGTATTCGCGTTACTTAAAATCGTTGCATGTTCAAATTTTAAATTGTTTTTTTGTTTGTAGTAAACAAGTAGTAAATAATAAGTAACTATTATAAATCTTTTTTCATAATGGAATGCTGCAAAATATTTTTAATAAAGAGTTTCGAGTATTCGAGTTAGGAATGTTGGAAGAAAATCCTGAGAAAAAATCTGATTAAATGGAATCCACACTAAGTAATTCTAAAAAATATAAAAGTAAAGTAATTTATAGTGTTATATATAATGAAAAAAATTTCAAAAAAATTGCGGAAAAATTAAGGCAACAAAAATCATCCGCATTCAATTTTTCGAGAAAGGTAATATTGAACACTAAAATAAATTGTCCATTTTTATTAAACTAAAGTAAAAAAAAAAATTAAGTAGTTCTGTTAAATTTTCTAAAATAATTTTAAATATAATTTGCAGTGAAATGACACATTCATTGGTAACATTGTTGCAAAAATGCTTTATTGAACGCATCGACAAGCAGTGTTGCCAACATAGTGGATTTTCCACTAAATCTGGTGGTTTTGACTTGCTTTTTAGCGGACAAATATTGACTTTAGTGGCTAGTGGATTTGTCTAGTGGAATTTAGGAATTTAGTATTTTTTTTCTCAAATATTGGAACGACGACTATGAACTCCACTCGTATCGTTTTTGGAGTTTAATTCCATCGTGCAGCAACACTCTTTCATCTAGTGGGTAAAACAGTCAAAAGGAAATAAATCCAAGCCACAAACTCTTTAATAAAAAATGGCAGTAAATTATCGGGGACGGAAACGACTCATCTGAAGATGACTTATTAATATAATTTCATTATTTTTGTTACATAATGTGTAATTTTAATGTTATTTCTCCAATAAACGTATCTTTTAAATATTGTTTTCTTTCGCGATGAACAAAAATTTGCTAAAAATAAAGTTGGTGGAAAAATTAGCGATTTTTTAAACTGGCGCGAGTTTTGTTAGTGGATTTCTGGTGGTTTCAGAGGTCGCTTCTGGTGGGTAGCTTGATACTTCGGTGGCAACACTGTCGACAAGATGAACGTGTTTTGATTTTTCCTTCCCGCCGGCTCTTGACGGTTGCTTTTGGCACGTGCAATTTTTTCACACAAAGTAAAATAGAAAATTTTCGCTCTAATTAATAGTTAAACACTGATGCTGATTATCGGAAATTAATCTATTCGGTGAGTGTCTTGCAATATTCTTATCTATTTGTGTTTTATTTCGTGCGCACGTGTTTGTGTATCGTAGACACCAAAACAACCATTTGCATTTACGAGACATAAAAGCTACGATATGGTTTTAAAAGAAGGTAGAAGCGTATATGTATATCAAACAAAGTGTTCATAAATTAAACAGAAATCGTACGTGAAGGAAACTCCGAATAAGTTTATAGTCGTCATTTGTTTTTGTTTACCTGCAGATTATTAGCAGTGTTTAGCAATGTCACCATCACCGATCCGATGCCGTGGGCCATGGAAAATACAAAAGCGTTCATCAGAGCCAGATCGTTGGCTCGACGAAATGGGCTTTTTTCGCAAACATACAGCTAGAGACTCCAGCTGCCTTTTTAGGGCAGTATCCGAAAACATATACAACACACAGCGATACTATCACACAGTTAGAATAAATTGCATAGAATTTATGGCTTCTAACAGGCATCTTTTTGAGGGGGTACACAAGTTTTCTTTTTATTATTTTCTTTATACTTTTTGAGTTAATATATTTTCACATTAGTGTTTTGTTTTGTAGTCATTGAGTTGCCCCATTGAAAATTATCTCAAAGAGATGTCGAATCCTTCTGAATGGGGTGGAATTATTGAGGTGTCAGCTATGAGCCATTTGTATAGGTAAGAAGTCTCACAGAGTTTTATTTAATAATCTATTGATCTCTTTGTTTACCGCTCATTATAATATCTTGCAGACGAGACTTTGTAATATTTGAAGCAAACAAAGGTCCACAAACAAATATCTGCAATGGTTATGGCAATACTATATATTTATTCTATTCCCCTGACACTAAACACTTTGATGCAGTATACACCAAAGAATTTATTAACAATTCTGCATTCTGTCAATGTAAGTCTATCCATTCCCATAAATAAACAACATTTTAAGTTTTTCCAATAAATTTTATATTTTATTTTCATAACATTACATTCTAATTGAGTTTTTTTTTATGTTATGTTCATAATAAAATAAATATGACAAATGTTATATAGCACTTGTGTACGAACTTCTGTATGATCGTGTGTACCACCTGGAGGACTTGTCTTATGCGATTGAAAAAATGCTCCACGACAAAGTTTCAAGCAACCACATTGAATACTTCCTCCCTGAGAATGTGGAGCGATGCAAGAAACAGAAAGAGAGAGCTAAGATTTTCATTGAAGAAAGTAATGAAGATGACAAAGATAAAAATAATAATACTCTTACATTGAAATGTAAACATCATACCAATGATGTTGAGAAAGCGAGCCTGTTTAAGGAATCATTAAGCATCTTTGTGTTCAACCGAAGCCTCATACAGCTTGAAAATGTGTGTATCAATTGTCTAAACGTAAACAGTGCTAAAGTACTGCTTGATAATGGAATAACACCATTTCCTTATAAAGTAGCAAAGGCATTAGACCCTGACATTTATCGTAACATTGAATTCGATGTCTGGAGCGAAATGAGAAGAGGTACTTTATATTTCAAATTGTGAAATCATTTTAAAAACAATCAGCTTGATAGGGATGATATATTTACAGAATTACGGTTCGGAGCTCGATATTCGGATGGCACTACTTTGCAAGTAGGCGTTAAGTGCTTGTGCAAGTTAGACGTAGACCAGGCTGTGCCGTACCATTGTCATATTCAGGAAATGGGACAGGATGGTGGCCCGTGCTTAGTTTTTATTGAAGAACTGGGAGAGAAACGCATTGTAAACTTTGATCAATTGGAACATCTCCCAGTTGAGGAAATTAAGCCTTGGGCACCTCCATATAGATACTCTCGAGCTAATTCTCAACTGCTCAATCTTAGCCAAATGCTACAACAGATAGGTTTGTTTCTACTAAACATTTATGTACACTTATACATATTTCAATAAAATATAAACTTAATTATTGTCAATAATATACTGCGTACTTCAAATCGAATTTTCAATCAGGTAACATCGCGCGTAAACAAGGCTTAAAAGCTAACAAGAAATCTAAAACAGATGAAATGAGAGTATCTGAGAAGGAAAAGAGTAAAATAGATTGGAGCGAGGACAAAACAGATATATCTTACAGCACTTACTATCCTACGTACCAACATGTGGACTATTATAATTTTCAGCCGATACCAGTTAGTGTTGTAGATAGGTGGTAGAGTAGGAATTAGGATTATAAGCATCTCACTTGTACATTTTTCTTTATATATACATGAAAACATACAGATACCTATCTACAAATATTAAACAAAACAATTGATTCAAAACTTTATTAAACTATGCATTATATACTGAATTGTTAAAATAAAGAGCATAAGCCGTTAAATAACAGTCTTTTATTAATTGTTTAAATTACAAGTGCAATGCTTATGTTTAAATCCATATCGTAGCTGGGTTAGATGTAGTTGTGATTAAGTTGTCTTAGTAAGTTTGTGGAATATTTGGGTTAACAGTTAAGTAAATATAGTAGTTAATTATTTTATTGTTTTGGGATTATATTGTTGGTAGTCATAATCATAATTAAATGGTGTGGGTTTGTCAGTATTGAAAAAATGTAGTGATTGATCTTCTACTATGTGTTTTAGTATGTTAACATCTTAGTTTATTAGTTATCAAGTACATAGTACAAGATTAACTTAGTTTGGGATTAGATAGAAATGTGTGGAAAATTCCAGAGATTAATTAGTCCTATAAATAAAGATGAAAAATTATAATTTTCAGGTTGAAATAGAAGCGGTTCCCCTGATGGTGGACTGTAGGACAGCGGGCGCTCCGCCCCAAGAAATTAACGGCTCCGCGCCGGACAACCACACTCAGGTATTTAAGATTATTACAGTATTTATCATTTACTAGCACAATTTGTCTGCTCTGAAAAGGATCATTGCTTCCTATTTTTGCATTTGCAACCATCCATTCTTCGTGAATATTCAACTTTCATTTGTCATGATGTGCTGTTAAGAAGCCTCGATAAATGAGCTAATAAATAATTGTTAATAGCAATCGGGTGGTGGGGACGTTGGCAACTCCGTCAGCTCGTCCGCTCGCGCCTCCACGCCCGCTACTACTAATTCCATCACCACTTATACTGGTAAGTCACCACTTGTACCAGCAAGTCACCACTTACATTTTCCAGTTACTTTTCATCTTGTACTAAATAAAAAAGCATAGTCATAACATGATTATTTATTCAGGATTTATAATTTTATTTATTTTAATTTTGTTTTAACTTCCATTATGGCAATAACATAGGTTTATAGTTTATAGGTATAGATTTTCCGTTTTGGTACTAGTATTTACTAGCTTACCGCCCGCGGCTTCGCCCGCTTTGTCTAAAACCTAATAAATTATATACTAAAACCTTCCTCTTGAATCACTCTATCTATTAAAAAAAACCGCATCAAAATCCGTTGCGTAGTTTTAAAGATTTAAGCATACAAAGAGACATAGGGACAGAGAAAGCGACTTTGTTTTATACTATGTAGTGATAGTGATATTTTAACGTAAATTCAGTACTATCTCGTACTAACTTGAAATTTATTTAAATTCACCTCATAAAACTTTTCATTGCCCAGGTGGGAACCCGCCGCTCACGCACATGTCATCGAGCGTGCCGTACAACTGCGCGCCGTACATGTGCGGCGTGAAGTCTGTGGTGTGGTGCGCCCCCCACTCGCCCCAGTTAGCGGGTGCCCATGCCCCACCCCCACCCCCGCATGGTGTCAACCCGCACGTGTACAAGAGTGTGCAGGCTAATGGCGCTGATCTGCCTATGAACGGTGGGTTTTTGGTGATTTTTTGGTATAGTGTGATAATTTTTGCCACTTTTTGTTAGTGAAAGCTGCGTTGAAGGTTAGTGTAAGCTAATGGCGCCGATTTGCCTATGAACGGTTTGTAATTTTACACAATTGAATTTACCCTTGAGGATTTAATTTTAACTTGGTTTGTGTATGATAAAAAACTCGAAAGTTTTGCATCAACAAACTTGAAACATGGCAAAAATTATAACTTTTTACGATTTAATTATTCACAAATCTCCCCGCAGAGCTTATGGTTTGTAAATTTAAATCTTAAGTTGTGTTTTAATTTCATATATTAGTTGGTTGGTGTATGATAAAAAACTCGAAAGTTTTGCATCAACAAACATGAATGATGGCAAAAAACCTGATTTTAAGCTGTTGCATAGCTTCTATTGCGGGCCTTGAGCGCGGGGACCGAATCCAGAAATTCCGTAACGAAAAACCTCACGCTCCCCACTCCGACGGGTGCGGAGGTGTGACTTGAAGGCATAGCATGCAATAGCTTTACCGCGGCAGTCCCCGAGTGCCACACGTCTTTTTATTTTTTTTAATTTGAACAGACATACCGACGCTTCGCTACTACTTCAACCTGGGCGTGGAGTGCACGTGGGCGGCGTACGGCCCCCCGCAGCCGCCGCCCCACGCGCCGCACCACCCGCCGCCGAGACACTACTCGCCCGCCGCTGTTGCACAGGTGACACTAACACTCACACTCATACTGACACTCGTATTGACACTTGCACTCACACTCATACTGACACTCGTATTGACACTAACACTCACACTCACACTGACACTTATACTAATACTAATGACACTCGCACTCATGACACTAACGCTCACACTTATACTGACACTCGTATTGACACTTGCACTCACACTCACACTGATACTAATACACATCGTCACTTAAGCACACACAAACGCACACTTACACTCAATGACACTTAATCCAACACTAACACATCATTACTTAAGCGCACACAAACACTTATTTGTATGCTAACAATCAATCTGACACTAGTGTATATTCTTTTATTCTTTATCCGAACCGCGACGGACTGGAACATGCTTCCCGAGTGTGTGTTCCCCGACGAGTACAATATGGAAGTCTTAAGTGTAGAGTGAACGGGTACCTTCTAGGGAAGCGCGTACCATCTTAGACCACATCTCAGCTTAACATCAGGCGAGATTGTGGTCAAGCGTTTCCCTATTCTCAATAAAAAAAAAGTATATTACTAACGTTAAAATTCACACTAACACTCCGTCAAGTGCATTCACACACACTAACACTTCGTTGCACACTTTCGCTACTTATTTAAAGAAAAACAACTGTCGTAAATATTCGCAACTCTCACAAATATTAAACACCGCTATTGTTTTTAGGACATGCAACAAATGTCGCTACACGAGCGGCCGAACCACGACAAGCACAAGCCGAACGACAAGCCCCTGGGGCCCTCTGCGCCCAAGGGCAATGGGCAGAGGCCCCTGCTGGGGCCACGGTATGTGTAAATTATTAATTTGAAAGAAAGAAAGAATTTAATTTCTGTAACTTATTATTGTAAAAAATATACATTTCAATTTTATAAACGTACTCTAAAACATTTAGTTTTCAATTCACATTGCAATTACAAATTTGAATTTGAATTTAGCTACAAACAACAATTTTAGTGGTCTTCCGTGTTTTGTCATATTTTAATAAAAATGGAACAATGGCTATAAAACAAATAAAAAGATAAATTGATTGAAATTTGCTAAGTGTAGGCGTTTTGGGATAATCAATTGCAAAAATTATATAGACTCTCTATTGAATCTTAATTTAATCACAAATGCTAATATTATTATTACTATTTACATGTAAATATCTATACGAAACATATATTTTGCAGTTTCAAGCGCGGCAACAACCAAGACAACAACCAAAGCAACAATCACAACCAGAACAAAGGGCACAACAACAACATGTCCAACAAGGGACCCAACAATCGGTGAGTTGTTGTTGTTTTATCTGTAAAATTGTTGATAACTAATGACTTCCAAAAAGAAATCTTCATGATTTATATTGTCTAAATCCATGCAAAGGATCATCTTTGTTTTTTCGTATACATTTTTCATTTTTGATTAGAGACTTTGTGATTGTTTTTTCTTATGAAATGAAGTATTAAATTTAGGTGCCTTGGCTTATGCAAAGGGGTATGTAGTACTCGTAAAAAGAGTAAAAATTAAAGTGTTAATTTTTAAAGATTTTTTTTTAGCTTTTTCATTATTAAACTAAACATAGCCATGTTTTAGAATTTTCAAACACTACAAAAAAAGTTTAATAACGTAAGAAATCTAAAATGATAATAGCCAATAAATCTAAACATTTATTTATTCAATTAAATTTCTTCTACAAGCACTTTTGAATCGTCTTAAGATAGTTTTACCATTTATTTGGAAAGCAGTATTAGCTAATGATGACACCAATGAATCTACTTACTTATATCTTACTAGCGGTCCGCCCCCGCTTCGCCCGTGGTACGGTCTACATGTTTAAACTATCCTATCTCTCAAGTTGGATCGAACTGCACATGGTGTGCGAATTTTATTATAATCGGTTAAGTGGTTTAGGAGTCCATTGAGGACAAACATTGTGACACGAAATTTATATATAATATGTATTAAGATTTTTATTGCTATGAATAAATATTTCTTTCTACCCAAATGACTAACAATATCTATATTTACAGTCGCAACTCATACGTAGACAACCGCACCCCCTCGTACGAGGAAGGTACGGTAGGAGTGGGGGGAGGGGTGGTGGAAGCGCCCTTACTGACCTTCCCCTACGCGCCCTACCCCCCGCCGATATACCCCGTGCCCTACTACCATATTGATGAGCCTGGTGAGTCAAATTTTTGAGGGTATCTATAAATAATAAATAAATAAATATTTCAGGACAGTTTTCACACACGGCACAATCTGATCCCATACTAAGCTTTCGCTTGTGTTATGGAAACCAGATGGCTGATTAACATACATATATAATTTTAAATAATTAACACCCAGACTCAGAGCAAACATCTATGTTCATCACACAAATATTTGCCCCGGGTGGGAATCGAACCCACAACCTCTGGCTTGGAAGGTAGGGCCACTACCAACCAAGCCAACCGGTCAGTCAACAAATTATATAATAAAAACAATAAAATAAAGACTAATTAGAAAAATTAAGAAGTTTGAGAGACGATTTAGGTTTTTGGACTTTAATAAATGTTTACAGCTGTTTATAGATTAATAGGTTTACAAAATTAATAACAATGTCATATATTATAGGTCTATGATATTGCCAGTACTGTATATTTGCTAAGTGTTAATAAGTGTTTAAATACAAATATAACAATGTACAGGGTAGAGGTCAGAATAATCGACCGCAACTCACATGAAGTCCGGGTAGTAACGTTACTCACCTGATGAGAAAATGTTACTCACAGGAATATTAGGATGCTTTCACATTGAAACAACAAATAGTACATTATTATATTTTTATTTATTGTTAGACTGACACAACTGCTAACATCAATAAATGTATTTTTAACAAGTTCTATTAATAGACAAGAAAAATCAAAAGCATGCTTTAATAAATACAACCTACTCAAAACAATTACAATTAAAAGGAACTTTATTACTTTTAAAGGAACTTTAATATATTTATCACAACCTTGAATGATAATTATGTAATTCTTTAATCAAAATATATATAATCTTCGTCGTGAAGAAATACAAAATCAGTCTCTTTTTCATTGATCGACATTAATTCTACAGTCTTGACAATATTCTTACAATCTATTTGCTCAACTTCCAATAATTTTGGCTTAATAAATCTGGTGTTATCATTTTTACCAATTTTTTTGAGAAAAGATATTTTTACCCTGTCATTTTTTGTTTTTTCCATAACCGTACCAACAAAATATTCTACTCTTTTTTTAAAAAAGTATCTTACTATTACATTATCGTCTTTTTCGTAATTTAAGGGATCACTTTCTAAGTTGAAACTTGAACCACTTGGCTGTGGTTCTAAATTTTGATTCGCCTCTAAAGCAACTGGTTTATTCAAATGCAACATAGTATCTGGGATAAGGCAAGTTTTAGTCTTTTCAATTTTAACTTTTACTTTTTTCTTGCTGTCTTTAGATTTTGATTGATTAATATTAAAATCTGTATCTTGTATATCCGGGCTATCTGATTCAGAAGTGACATCGCAAATATCTGAATCACTGTGGATACTCATAGCGATGTCACTATTGCTTGATTCATCTTCTTCTTTTCTTCTTTTTAACTTCTTATCTTTTCTTTTAATCTCTTTTCTTGTTTTTCGTTTAAGTCTGTCATAGTTTTTAGTGTTAAGTGATGATAAGTTTTCTTTATTTTCATTATTGGTAACAATTTTTGGGGTACATTTTGAGGGCGGAATTATAACTTGCGATATAATCTTGGGTTTTTCTTTTACAGTCGTCAAGACGTTAGTGTTAATATTAAGTGAATTCTGTTTTTTTGCTTTCAATTTAATTTTTGTTCCAGCAGTTTCCCGAATGATGCAACTACTTGCTGTTGCTTTCGATTGAAAAATTGCACCTTCGTCATGTATAATGTCAATGTCATTGGTCGATATTCCATGTGAAACCACGGGAATTTCTGGCAGCACTGCTCCGCGTTCATTCAATGGCCCAGCTTCCTCATTGTTGCGCATCCTTGCATCCTGCGCATTGGTTGAACAATTTATCTTGTGGACTATAGTTTTTTCCAGGACGTGAGTTTTCGGGTTGTAGCATTCGCAAATCCCTCTTGGCAAAGATGACTCACAGAAACAACTGACATTGCGGTACCTTAGTGTTGTTGATGGAACATGGTAAGTAATTTGATGTAATCGAGTAGTTAGTGGTACTGGATCCAAGTCATTCGGTATCTGGTTCTGTGCATCCCGAATTTTAATTTCAGAGACAGGAAATATTGTAACAGATGATTCTTGAGTCAAAATGGATACAGCATCGTCAGCACAGCTTACATCATTTCCACATGCCACATTTTGATCCAGCAGTCTTTTTACCGCACCACCTACTCCATCGGCAGCACCCTTGCCGTGCGCAGCTTCGAAAAAGTTCCAGGTTCCAAAAGTTAATTTATACTTTTTGCATAAGTCTTTAAACTGGTAAAAATTCTTTTTTTGTTTATATTGCGTACTTGGACCGTCTGAGAAAAAATGTATGGTATCTATTTCGGGATTGCTCGTTAATAATAATTCAATTATTGGTTCTGTGTGGGCTCTGATGGCACCAGGGTCATGTAAGTTACAGTCGGACAGAGTAGCAAAAGGAACCTTTTTTTGTTGTAAATATGCCATGCCAGTGTGGATCGTAATTTGGCCCTTTGATGCTCCGAAATGAAGAGCCTGTATCTCTTCTCCTAATTTACAGGAATAATTTTCTGAGAAATCTATTATTAGAGCTGCTTCATTGGGTAGCAGGTTATCAATAACTTCTCGATATTTTTTGTGCTGATGATTTATATTAAAGAAATGCTGCCGGAATGCACGTAGATCAGCTAAAAACATTTCTTTGAGTTCTGAAAATGTACCCTTAATACTTTCTTTAACATATTTCTTTGTAGTAGTAATTTTTTTCTCTATTCCCTTCTCAAACGTAAATTCCTTTCTAATCCACTGTATCCATGTGCATTCTGTATTGTCTGTAATATCAGTCAAATTCATTTCAGGATTGTTGTATTTACACTTTTCACAATTTAAATACATACAGTCGTACGATTCAACGCTGCACACACTCGAATCAAGTAATTCTTGCAAATCAGAAGTACCTATAACCCCAATTTTCTTTAAATGAGCTACTTTGAAGGCTAAATTACTGTGCTTTATACATGCTACGGTATTTCTGTCACTCAACTTTGGCCGTACTACATTTCGTGGTCTATTTCTTTTGAAAGTTGAAAATGAAGCTTTTCCTCCCTCGCAGACATATTTTGTGTAAAGTTTCTTCAATGAAGTAAGCAAGAATCGCTTCTGTAATTTACTTTTACCTCTACCAACACATTCTTTCTTGCCAGCTGTCATTCTAGTGTTATCATCCCTGTTGAAAAAAATACGTATTTCTTTTGCTTCTTTATATGTCCTTTCCTTTTTCTTAAATGTTCTTACTCTCCCCTTCAGTCCTAATGATTTCGAAATGTCAGTTTTCAGATTATACTTTTCTACTGCTTCGGATGAAACAATGTCTTTTAGGATCTGTTTTGATTTATTGTCATGTTTTTCATATGCTGTCTGTAACGAAGCACTGATCACATTCAGCTGCAGGATCTGATTTTTAACTTTATTTTTTTCAGGTGTGGGTATGGATGGAATATTTTCATTTATAAAGGATAATGTTTTAGTCATGGGAGTATTATTTTTTTCAGGAGTGGATATGGATGGAATATCTTCATTGATAAAGGATGATGTTTCAGTCATGAGAGTTTCTTCACGTAGATCTTCATTTTCAGATTTGTCAGTTGTGGTCAGTCCGGATGAGGTAGTTGGTGCGTTAATGTCTGTAGGTAATTCACGGTTGGTTTCATTCTCCGATGACTTTAGTAAAGATTTTTTTTCCGTTCGTTCTGAATTGGATATCAATTTGCGCAGCTCTTCAATTTTAATTTTTAGTCTATAAAGGTTTTTTTGTAAAGCACGTTTCTTCAGCAATATATTATCTATAAATTTCGTTTGATTTGTTATTTGCTTCTTCAATTTTACACATAATCGTGCATTTAATGCACAACACTTGTTGTTTTTTGGTTTTGTTACACCACCTTCTTTTTGTTTTTTTTTGGCAAGTCTCCATTCTCGTCGCTTTTTTTCCTTTTCTTTTTCAGACAGTTCTGCGATTGGTTTTCTAGCAGCTTTCATGTATTCTCTATGCTTCTTCTTTTTCTCCTCGTATTTTTCTGCATCTTGTTTTAATTTTTCACGGTATTTTCTTTGTCTCTCAGCATTCGACATTGGCGCCATTTAAAAGTAAGTATGTAAAGTCAATTAGTTTCAATTTATGCACAAATATGTCCAAAAAGTCCATTCCATAAAATATAAAAATAATTATAATTGATTATTCCAGAAATCTCGCCCAGTTTTCATGCCAGTATATTTCATGCAAATATATAAACGTATAAAAACAAATAAACAAAAACCGACCCATGAATTGAGAACCTACCCCTTTTTTCAGTCGATTAAAATACGAACACAAGCTGAAGTATTTAAAAACAAAAACCCGACTGTGGTAATTTGAAAATTGTATTTTGCGTCTAAAATCCGCCATTTTCATTTCTTGAAATTTTAATTTAGCTAGTGTCACTCGCGCAGCCAGCTCAGACAAATCTAATGACACCTCACATGTCAAAATCGGTCAAGCAGTTTGTGCTGTAGCACGTGAAAAAGAATTTTTTGTCCACATACAAACATACATACATACTTATATACATACATACATACATACTCTCGAAAAACATAACCCTCTTTCTGTGGCAGTCGGGTAAAAACCAAGCGGTTCGGAAGATGAAATGAGGTTTTCGCTCGGAGTGAACCACTCGTTATTGATTGCACGCACAGTTACTATACAAACTGATTCGTTTTACCAAGTGTTACTCACAAATCTATAAATTCCTGTGAGTAACAATGAGCAGTATGAACGGGCCCTAAGTCGTGTAACGTTATCCACAGGAAAGAAAAATATGGATTATAACCTCTAAAATGCATCGTCAAAACAACAAATATCTTACCTTGAAAACAATGTCTTGTGTTGGATGAGCACCAAAACATACTATTTCAGACTGTGTATCCAGATTCGTGTAATCCACTTTAGAATTTATCTCACTCACTAGTTTTTCACAGGAATATTTTGAGCATTTTTTTCTGTGCGCATACTTTTTCAACCAAAACTAAATGAAGGGACAACATGGCGTCCTCAAAGTCACGTGATGTGATGTAACAGTGTTGCTAGCATACAATTTAATTGCGATATGGTAGAATTCTTTTTCGGGAGCGTTTAAAACACCGTTATCTACCTGGAGTTATTCACAGGAATGATGTTTGGGATTTTATTGTAAACAGTAATTTAATAATTATAGACGTAATAAATTAACGATTACATGAATAAAAACAATAAATTAAGTCACCGGTTTTTACTTAACAGTATTAATTATTGCAAAAATTGCCTAGTATTGATTATTTTATGATATGTTAATTTTCATTACGCAATAGGACACTTTTATTTTGTATGGACGTGAAATTAGTGACTATAGTTTGCTAATATTTTTTGGGAACTATATTTTCTATCACCAAAATTTATATTTGTCATCAAGTTGTATCACCTAATAAATAGATCTATCACCACGAAATATTTTCGTTCTCAGATAAACAAAAATTGTTCCCAGGTATCAATTATCAAATTAATGTTAATATATGTGTTAAATAAGAGATCGATAACCAATAAAATTATATTGCATTACATGAATATAAACTTCGTTCTTATAATAACAGTTTTGTTACTTAAATGCTCTGTGCTCAGAATGGTAGATCTGTCACCAAATAAATCGATTATCGATCCCTGACTGCGACTCCTTTTTATTTGATATTTTGTCACCAATACAGTAGTAACATTTTATTTCGTTCAGATATGAAATTAATAGTATTCGTTACCAATTTAATACATCAATTTATAATTTTAATGAAAAAATGATCAAAGGGGCGGAGACAAATTGGCGCGCTTTAAAAATTAAGAATAAATATTGATTATTTTAACTTTAATTAAGTGTTTTATCTTCTATTCTGCTAGCCATAAGCCAGCTATTTTAAACCAGCGCTGATTGTTCAGTGGTAATTATTTTAAACAATAAATATTGATTATTTTGACTTTAATTGTTTTATTTACTACTCTGCTAAATTTAAATATAATTTATACTACCAGTGGAAATTTAGAACCTTGGGAGTCTAGTAAGGTAGCAGAATCTTTTGGTTGAAACGATGATGACAACCCTAATTTTTTATTTGAACTTAATGCAATTTTCTAGTAACATAATATGATTTATTGGTGATCTCTTTAAATTAGTTTGCTTAAATACTTATTAGGACACACCTTTTATAATACATATAAAAACATTTATTTGGTACTAGACCTTATATCTCAGGATTTTAGGTGATTTATTGTGGAACTGATTTTGCATTGTTTGGTGACTACATTTTGGTGACAGATCTACTATTTTGAGGACACACCCTATTATTTAAGAAACACAAAACTAATTAAATTGGTGATAGATTAAATGATACCCATATTTTTTTCTGTATAGTTATATTCTAAACATAACTATTATGGCTTGTTTTACTGTACATTAATTGTCCTTTAAACAAAATTGGTTTCAAATTGTTATGACCCAAACTTATCTTTAAATAAGCTGAAAACGGTCGAGGACACATATTTTTCAAAGCATGTACGATTATTTTGACCTCTACCCTACAACGAAATTATATTATACTAGCTTCCGCCCACGACTTTGTACGTGCATCCCCGTTTTTCCCCGTTCCCGCAAGAATTTCGGGAAATCCTTTCTTGCCTACGTTCTAACATCTACCTGCATGCCAAATTTCAGCCTGATACGTCCAGTGGTGTGGGCTGTGCGTTGATAGATCACTATATCAGTCACCTTTGAGTTTTATATATATAGATAATGTAAAACAATATTATGGTGATCCAGCGCTGCAGCGAACTTCAATTATAACAAATATGAACAAAAGCGTTCCACCAACGAGTCTATGCAAGATTATATCCTACTAATAGAATTATAAATGCGAAAGTTTATATGTTAGTTACTTTTTCACGCAAATACTACTGAATTGATTGCAATGAAATTAGGTATGTAGGTAGCTGAAGACCCAGAATAAGACATATGCGTACTTGACATACTTTTTATCCCGGAAATCCCACAGGAACGGGAACTATACGGGTTTTTCTTTGAAAACGCGGGCGAAGCCGTGGGTGGAAATACAGTAGAATCCTTTTATTATGACTCCGGTTATATTGACCAACCGCTTATTATGACGTATTACACAGCAAAGTTTGGTTTTCATATAAAATTCTTAATAAAAGTCGGTTAAAATGACTTCGTTTATAGTGACATATCGTTTATTGTGACCAATTTTGAATGAATTGTCCGGTTTTTTTGTTTGTTTTTTTTTGTTTGTTTTGAGTCTCAATGTGTAGGCATCTCTATTTTGTTTCTCTGTATTAAATACTAACAAAAACAGGAGATTTATTTTCTACAAAATGCTTTGTATGACGTCCGTTTATTATGACGTGTTTGATATTCCCTTTCAATGTCATTATAAACGGATTCCACTGTATATCAATACAAATGTTGCAGCTATGATGGGCATGATGAGCGGCATGAACACGATGGGCTACATGTACGAGGAGGGCATGGAGTTCGGCGTGCAGCCCGTGTACGGCGCGCCGCCCTACCCGCCCGTGCCGCCCGTGCCGCACCCGCCGCACGTGCCGCACGCGCCGCACGTGCCGCACCCGCCGCACGCGCCGCACGTGCCGCACGCACAGCACGGACAGCACGTGCACCAGCATGGGCATGCGCACGCTCAGCCGATACATGAGCACAAGTAGAGGAAATGGGGACAAGGTTAGGGTTGCCACTTGAAACTAGTATTGTTATAGGGAAGGTACTTTTTTGAGTTGGGTAAATTTTTGTAATTTGTAGTCGTAGCGGACAGGTGTGTATGATTGTGTGAAGGTAAATTTTAGTTATGGTAAACGATAAATGTAGCAGTATTTTGTTGTGTTCGAATGATTTTCAGTGCAAGTTGTGCAGTGGTTTAAAAGTCTTTTTTTCTGAAATTTTTTTAGTTGAATTTTGTTTTTTTTGTACGTTCCTGTTATTTCTTATAGTATTTTATGAAACGTTTGTTTTATTTCACAGTTTAAATAGTCTATCCAATTATATGTATCAGTGGCAACCCTAATTATATTACTCCAAATCTGATAGTACTTCATTCAGTAACATTAAAATCTGGTATTCATAACGATTCTAAATTTTCTCGAATATAATTTTTTAAAGAATTTTCTACAGCTTTAACTTTATGAAACGCGAAACCGTATAATGTTAGTAAATATCATTTCCCGGTAAAAATACTAGATTTTAGTAATCCTGAATGAACTACTTTTCAGATGACGTCGAAGGCTAACGTGCTATATGTGTGTGAGACAGTGATCGCCTTTAATTATCATTTTAAATCTCATTTGTATCTCAATCCATGTAAAACGAATGAATCTCACCAATATTTTACTAATCTACTATATAAAAATAAGTCGGGTTTTCCTTCCTGACGCTATAACTCCAGAATGCACGAACCGATTTCCACGGATTTGCATTCGTTGGAAAGGTCTCGGGCTCCGTGAGGTTTATAGCAAAGAAAAGGTGTCTCTGGTGGCGAAACGGAGTTCGCCCGGTTTGCTAGTTTCTTATAGATAATATATTTAAATAAACATACATAAAGAACAGTAAGTTTCGTTTATGGGTAT
Organism: Colias behrii; assembly: GCA_029959065.1. Lineage (NCBI taxonomy): Eukaryota > Metazoa > Arthropoda > Insecta > Lepidoptera > Pieridae > Colias > Colias behrii. Next base: position 12,551,989 of record JARWMC010000012.1, read on the forward strand.
TATAAAAAAGTATGCCAGTATTATACAATAATTTAGCGTTAAAACTCGAAGATCTCTTAAATTTAAAATATGTCATTAATTCACAAAATTTATTGCATTTTTCACATATTCCCTTTTTATAGGCGATCACTGTCTTTCTTATTTAAACGAATCTCAACGCTCAACTTAAAAAAAAACGATATTTGAAACAACCAAGTAACAAAAAATATCATAAAAATTATCTAATTAAATGAAAATATGTTAATTAAAAAAAAAAATACAGATTTTTTTTACAGAAAGGTCTAAAAATACAGTTTTTTCAATATTCATAATAACATATTTTCATTTATTTACAATAACGGATCCGCCATTTTGACATATCGGAACGAATTTTTGGCTTTTTTTTTTCTATTTTGGATCTGAAATTTAAAATTACCCAATAAGCGTGTACTTAAAATAACATATAAGTTACAAAACGGTTACAAAACCGTTTTAAATAAAAAGCAACGATTTTGTCATCGAAACTATTACATTTGAATATAATAAAAGAAAAATACCTTTAACAACAACTTAAACCGAAAAAATGTTCAATAAATATGAACGAAAAGTTTCAATATTGCAAAAATGATTCGTACTTCATACGCCATTGAATTTAAATTACAGTTTAATAGGGTGGCCATATATTAATTTACTACACCGTCAAGTAATATGGTCATCCACTTGTATTATATATACATATACAAAAAATATAAGTGTTTGGTGGTCTGGTACTTAAGGATTGAGATTGCAGTTGGACCAATGGGCTAGCACCTGTTTGTGGCTGAAATATAAGAAAAAATCGATTTCTTAGTGTTCAGAGAGAATACAAATTCTGTTTTAATTTATTTTGACAGTTGAACTCTTTTAGTTAACAAATTTTTTTAAAATTAAAACATCACATTTTAAAAGTCAACGTAGTATGTTTAAAAAATATTCATAGCATATCATATAGAATGGATTTTAAGAAATATTTCAGCCATAAACTAAATAAACATCACACAAAATTAAAAATATTCGATTGTTTTTTTTTCAAAAATTGCCGTGTTCAATGGTGCTGTTGAATATATGAAGGTTGACAGGGTTCCGTAAGATTTTAGTAAGATACGAAATTATACACTAGCCATGTAGGTTTTGTATCATTCCTTACTTAAGCGTAATTAAGTTTAATGTTACGGTAACGTGGAACCGTGGACTGATATATAACTTGGAAAACTTAAATGACTTATCCCACTTATATTAAAGAGGCGAAAGTTTGTGAGTATGATTGTATGTTTGTTACTGTTTCACTAAAAAGCAACTAGACGGATTTGGACGAAACTTAAAAGTAATACAGGTAACATATGAGATATAGAAATAGTTGTTTTTGCGTCCGCGATTGAGACCTTCTAATTATTTTGTTAAGGTTTATCATCAGTATTCCAATTTAACGTACGTATTTAACTAAATATGATATAGAAAACAAAAAAAAAGTATTATTGAAGAGTAATTGAGTAATAAAAACCTGTATTTTATATTAGTCTCCCTCTTTCATGATCTCCACACACTTTGTTTATTACTGAAGTATCAATTATATATCAGTCCATAGTTTTTCACGATTTTAAAACCCACATACGCGTTGATCGCGCTATCTCTTAAACGGGATAGTCATTATATTACGTTGTTCCTAAGTCGAGTCAAGTTAGAAATTGTATTCATTATTACGGGCTGGATAAGAAATGCGTTATCTTTAAGAGGATTTAAGATGACAAATAAGACAACAGGGATTTTGAGGAAGAAAGTAAATGGTTGGGTAATTGTAAAGAATATTAACATTTATATGCAAGTAATGTGTGTCAGTTGTTTCAATTTTTTATTTAATATTTGTAACAATACATATATGCCATATCATTAGTGAATATTTAGTTTGAATCTCATCAAATTCAATCTTAAATTAAAAAATGAACAAACCAATTTAATTACCTACATACAATTAACGTATTTCTTATACCGCCCTTTAATATCAAGTCCATCTTGTATATTCAGAATCTTCACAAGATAAATATTCCATGATCTCATTCAAGCGTGGTTAAAATTGGTGCTTGGATAGCTGTATGTGCGTCGTTGGGGTCCAAAAATGGTTAGCGGGGCTTTTTTATGTCCAAGTTGCATGAAAACAAAACTCCGTTATATCGTAAAAAGAAAGAAATTAAAACATTTAAAGATTTTGAAATGGATTTTTAAAAACTACAAATAATAACTGCCATATAAAACACTCAAGTCAAAATATTGGTTGAATGCAGGTCATATACCAACCGGATAGCACTGAATTCTAGGATTTATGATTCAAAAATTTTTTTTGTGATAATTTTTTAATTCTTATTCCCAATAAAAAGAGAAATTTCCAAGCATAAAGGCCCCATCGAATAAAATAAGTTTATCTGTACATTTGAATAACTAGTCTTAGCATTTATACAGAAATGCATTTAATCTTTCCTTTGGAGATACGTCCTACAATTTTTGAACATTTTATATGCATTTAAATGGAGAAACAGCAAGCGAAATTTCTAGCACTTTACATGATTGCCATAAATTTTGACAATATACGCGCAACTAAATTTAAGAAATATTTTTGGAGGGTTTTAAAGTTTTGGCTGTGATTTGGAAGTAAAATTTGGAAGGTATTAGGTCGGTATTGGCGCGAAAACCTTGAATAATATTCGGCTATGTTTTTTCCACTATATGTGTATGTATAGATATTAAGTTAGGTTTTACAACGGCTTTATCTAGATTTATTCAGGATAATAACGGCAACTTCAAATTCACTTGAATTATTGTTTTAAAAACAAAATTCTTTATTCCATTTTTACTTACAGCTCTGAAATTGGTTTAGTGAAGCTGTTATAAAATCTAACACTTTGTGTGTTTATATAAAATATAGTAATATGTGTCTATATCTAGGTGTTGTAAGTGCTAAGCATAAAATATGTCTGCGAACTAGTAATATTATGAGTAGACATCGGATTATATGCACTAACAAAATGCCAAAATATGCACTAAAAAAGGGCCGAAATATGCACTAAAAACGACTGATATGCCCAAAATATGCACAATACAAAATCAAAAAACCTTTATTATTTTTATATATTTAAATCAAAGATTGTACAAAAACAGTGAAATTTTCTTGAAATTAAGTATAGTTTTTGTGCCAATATAAAATTAAGCATTTTTACCAAATTTTCGAGCGCAAATTTGTGACGTTTGTCACCCGCGAGCCCAGTGTTGCCACCTTAGACCTTTCCGGGCTAAATCTAGCCCTTTTTTGGAATTCAACCCGTGTTTTAAGTTTTTAGCCCCAAAAGGGTAATCTAGCCCTATTTTGAATGGCTCAAATTTTACTTAAAATGGAACTCATTTTGTAATTTTTTGCCATTTTACCATGCCAAAATAGGGTTTGTTTACTCGCTAAGCGTTCTGATTGGCTTATAAAGGTTAGTCGACCAATCAAAACTCCCGCTACTTAACGAAATATGCACGATTGGGGAAAAAGGCTAAAATATGCACTAACGCCGTAATTAGAGAGTTTTATGCATTTGCATATGCAAATATGCAAATGCATATAATCCGATGTCTAATTATGAGATACATTATCTGGTCAGATAATATAAAAAACTAGGGTTCCGAAAGGACAGAGACAAGTCGCGCAAAACTAAAAAGTCATGACAGTGCGGTGTAGAAAAAGTTCACGCCAAAATAATTAATATCATTGATGCTTATTGCTAGTTCACAGACTATACTATTACTATATTATACGTCTCTTTAATCTCTGAATGTGTAAGTGTTGTAAATTAGTTTTTTTTCTAATATTAAAGTGAGGTTGTCTGCAAAAACTCCGCCCAATAATTTTCGATTTGGATTTCATAAGAGAACATTTATTATATTTTTCATAATAGGTATACCGATATTTTGTTTGTACAGTGCGTTGTTGAAAAAGTTTAAAAAAGATAAAAAAAAAGTTGTGTGATTATATATATGTGAAGTGTCTCGGTGTCTCAGTATTTGTTTTAAATATCTAGGGGTTAGTTTTATGTTAGTTGTTAATTAATGTTAGTAGTACTTTTTAGTTATTTTTGTAAGATTAGTCCGTTACTTTAAACAAGTCGAACGCCGTTGAAATAGTCGAGAAATGTGCCAAATGTTTTGGCGTAACTGCCATTCGAACAAAATTGTTGTCCATAACAAGTAAAACTAACTGTATACGTAACAAAATTGTGTTGTGAATATACTTTAAAGTTAGATGTATGTCGTAATTATATGGTTGTACAGAGCTCAAAGAGTTATTCCGCCTGTGGAATATAATTTGTATTTTTTTTTTCAAAATTCCCTTGAATAAAGTAAACTGTTTTTTTCAATTGTTTGTTTTATTTACATCCTTTGGTTTTTCCTGCGTGTCTTAATTATTAAAGTTAATAATAGAGCTGGCGAGACGCCTGATGGTAAGCGATCAGTGATCACCACCGCTCGTGAATATTTGCAGAGGTATTAAGCTTTTATGTGGATTGCAATAGATTGTTGAACAAATAATAAATAAAATATGAATATGGGAAAAGACTGAGATGGGTTAGGAAAGGATACAGGCATTTAGTTTATACGTTTTATCTAATACCACTAACTACTTTAATTATATTCATCTCATACACCAAAATTAATTACCTACTGCAATTTTCTTAATTCATTTTCCAATTTTTTTAGTTAGTAACTAATGACCTACTTATCGTGGAAATACTGAAAGGCTAGGTACTGGCAATACTTTAAAATCATAATATGAGGTCAAGTGAATTATTTTCATTGACTCGAATTTCATCTTTGAATGGTATCAGCAAAAGCAACAACACTCAACTAATTATTTTATCTATAGATGTAACTGGCCGTGTCGGTCACTTCACAATTATATTATATCTACACAAGAGCATTGTACCGTGATATCTATCTACATTTAATAAAACTCTCTAAAAGTGTCTGTACCGATAAATATCTTTAAAAAAAGGACTTGGGGGTTTTAATAGGTACAATTCTGTTGTTCTAATAAAATTAGCTTCTAGAACGTTTCTCTATTTCCAATATGCTTGTTCAATAGGAATCGCATAAAATATTAGTTTCATTTGAGACATAAGGTACTTTACATTTACATATTACCTATCTACTATGGAAACGTAGACGCGTGCGTAGCTAGTATAATAATCTTACATACATAATATTAGGTATATACCTATTAGCAACCACACGCATTGAGCGTGTCAACTCGAAAGAATCTAAACTTGTTCACGAAGTTATTCGCAAGTAGGCGACCAGTTATTGCGGCCGTGTTTCTTGTTGAATTTGTTATTCAAAATCGGATGATATACGGTTGAAAGGTAAGTTCTATAAATCTGTAAGCATTTATAATATTTTGTTATTTGTTAATCACATTATTTGAACGGGAATATATTTAATTGATTACATTGTTTGCACTGCATTCTTTTAGTATCCATTCGAATAATTTTATTGGAAATTGTAAACGTATCTTTTAATACGTTTTGTTGTTGAGTGCACAGTAATTATTATTGTACTCACTGTGTTGTATTGGATGGGATGGAACGCTGTAGGATGCGATACATATTATATACCTAGTGTATTATTAAAAAAACATATAAAATGTAAAAGAATGATTACGTTTATAATTTATATTGCTTCTTTAAATACAGTTAATGATCTAATACATTTTGTAACCACAGATGTCGGTTAAAGTAGAAAAAATATCGGATTCCCTGAAGTTAGGTGAAGGACCACACTGGGATGAAAAGCAACAGGCGTTGTTTTTTGTTGACATCGATGGGGCTGCCATCCATAAGTATGTTCCTACTACAGGAGAACATACATTCGGCAAACTTGGTAAGTAACTAATTAGTTTTATTAAAACCATAATTTATTTATTTTGAAAAGTGCGTTCAGTATTGGGTTGAAATAAATAAATTAGTTACGTAAACGTAAAAAATAATTGGCATACGGTGTAAATCGATACAAATAAAAAAATTTAGTGTCTACTTATTCGTATTTTATAGAAAATGAATAATAGATATAGCTATGAAAGGTAAGAAGGTATATCATAACAACAGTAGGTTGATGAATTGAAACCGTTTGTACCGCTAAAACGGCTGGGCCGATTTTGACGGGACTCGTATTGGCCGATAGTTGATGTTATAAATTATGATAATATGCATGGTGCACAAAATAAAGTAGACTGATGAAAATTTTACCATGTTGGATAAGAATAATTAGTTAATGTATTATTAATATATTATTTAATTTATCATTAAAAAAACATTTAAACATATTCATTCCGTTTTAAAATAAACAAAGTGAATTACTGTAACACGTTGTGTTAATTGATAAGGCGCTGGCTCCACGAGCGAGAGAATCGCGGCGATATTATCGTCGTGCCACGTATTTCTATACACTCTCTATGGAACCGTCTCCACACGGCGATATTATCGCCGCGACGCGATAGGACGAGTGGCAATGAGCGCGCGAAACGTCATTACATCGTCGCTAGCCCGCCGCGACTAGCAGCGGGCGCGCTGTCAAACGCAGCGTCATTTCAGCTTTGCCTCTGGTCTTCTCGTAGTTCTCTTCAAGGAAACGTGGCGATACCGTTACGAGTCGCCGCGGAAACGCTGCGATTCCGTTACGACTCGCGACGAAACGCGGCGGAATTATCGCTCGTTCGTGGAGATTATCCGACGATATAAGGGCGGACTCGTCGCGATTCTCTCGCTCGTGGAGCCAGCGCCTAAGGGCAGCTTAAAAACACTCACATAATAGGTATTTTAAATATTCAGTAATTAAGATAGGACAATTAATACATAATAGATACCTTCTTTTGCGATACAACAAGTCTGAAGTGCCTAGTTGTTAATTGTTTGGTAATTTAACAATTGTTACTATTTTCAAGGTTAGTCTGGACAAGGTCTAGACCTAGACCTATGATAACAATTATGAGTTACAATTAATATAACATATTATTATGACAAGATCTTCAATGGCGCCTTTCTAAGTAGTAGATTGTTGAATGAACACTTTAAACTAATTGTTATTACTTATTAGTTGTTACGCTTTGAGATTGTACTCATGTACATGACGTACACATGTACCTACCTCCATAAAGATGTAGAACTTTTTGACTCACTAAAAAGATAGCACAGGCATTTTAAATTAGAATAATTTTTAATGTATTGTATTATTTATGATGTTCTACAGTCTACACTGTACATAAAAGGCAGTTTAATTTTATTCAATACCTATCTACTGATAAATTGATAATTATTGCAACTATCTGCTAGATTTCGTCTGCCTGTGCCCACTTCATGATTGCTTGGTTTAGAAATATAATAAGTATGATGTTCATATCCATAACTGTTCTGTCGTTCAATTTATTCTGACAAAGTATGAAAGTAGTTACCAATATTATCTGTTCCAAATACCAGCAAAATCGGAACCTACAAGTATCAAATAATGCGCTTTTTGCTAATTGGTTTAGTTAGTCTTGCTTGACAACAAATGTGTTTCAGTTTGTGTGAATTGTGAGATAACATCTAACTAGGTACCAGTTCACGAGGTCATGCCTGATTACCAGTAATGAGTTAAGGGGAGGCTCCCTAAATTTTATGTGAATTTGCATTAATATTCTGAAACAGGCGCACATACAATCAAAATGGAACTTTAGTATATGATTTATTGGGTCTTTTTCTTTCGATGTACAAGACAGTTACGTAATTGTAACATTTTCGTTCGATTCATTTTTTATTCAAAAATTATGCCTTTTTTAAGGATTATTACATTTTTTTAAAGATTTACTTGGACTTTATGTCTAAAATAAATGTTAACAGTAAGAAAATAGAGTTTACTATCGAATCCCTAGAAATTTTTTCTCTAGATCAATTATTACTTTAGTTATAAACGAAATAAGAATTGAGACTTACTTTTCGAGCTCGAACGCGATCAAAGAGCGCACGCGATATTCAACTTTATTACTACTCCATTGAAAAGTTACATTTGGGGTTGCATTTTTTAGAGGACGCAATTTTATTTTTTTGATGTGTAGGGGGGGGGTCAGTATGAAGCTATCACCAAGTTTGTGGGGTCGCCACCCTTGTCCCACGGCCGCTATCTTGAAAATAGAGGTTGATATGGTTTTTACGATATATCTCTTAAACTATTTATTTGATGAAAAACATTGAGTTACATTATTTGTTGCAAATTAAATTCTCTACAACTTTGGTCCAGTAACTTTTTGTCGTAGAACTATAAATAAAAAAGTTATACGCGAAAATGTTCAGAAATTAGAGATATTTATATTTTTCAATAAAACTTTTTTTTTATAATTTTACGAAGAAATGATATCAGACCATTTTTGTAGATTGTTTTTCGAGGAACAACTTTTACATACAACATTTTGTCATTAAGTAAATAGCTAAGGTTTTACAGCGCTCCGAAGTGAGTACTAATTTTCAGTACTCTGATCTAAGTATACAGTATACTTATATTATGTGTGTAAATAATAATTTGTCATCAGTAATTGTTTTTTTTTGTTATTAAGTATAATAATTTTAATAATTAATTTTGGAATATCATTAATAATTAATTATTGAATCTTTTCCCCACCACCCAGGAGATAGAGTCTGGAAGCGCGTTTTTTTTACGTCGAAAAGCAGGGCTGAAATGTTCTGCAGTGTGCTTCCATTGTTGTGGAGTCTGGGAAAAGAGCCAATAGCCAATATATTATGTATAGTTACTACTGAAAAATAGTACTCACTTCTGAGCGCTGTAAAACCTTAGCTATTGACGTAATGAAAAAATGTTGTAGGTAAAAGTTGTTCCTCGAAAAGCAATCTACAAAAATGGTCTGATATCATTTCTTCGTAAAATTATAAAAAAAAGTTTTATTGAAAAATATAAACATCTCTAATTTCTGAACATTTTCGCTTATAACTTTTTTATTTATAGTTCTACGTCAAAAAGTTACTGAACCAAAGTTGTAGAGAATTTAATTTGCAACAAATAATGTTAACGATATTTTTTTATCAAATAAATAGTTTAAGAGATATATCGTAAAAACCATTCCAACCGCTATTTTCAAGATGGCGGCCGTGGGACAAGGGTGGCGACCCCACAAACTTGGTTTTAGCTTCACACTGACCCCCCCTACATATCAAAAAAACAAAATTGCGTCCTCTAAAAAACGCAAGGTTAGGCCTAAAAAATGTAACATTTCAATGAACTATACGGCTTTATTAGCGTCTAGTACCGTAACCGGTCTCTCAGTGCCAGAAATGAGAAAGGGAGCCTCCTCTTAATTATCGACGATCTATTGATTTTCGCGAGGCATAGTTTTTATGTTTACTAAACAGACACTTTTACCGATGAAGTTTAAGATCACTATTCAAAATAATCCACCATATCATTTTCAGACGGCCGGGTAGGATTCGCAGTTCCAGTCGAAGGTACAACAGACCAGTTCGTAGTTGGTGTTGAGAAGACGTTCCAGGTCGTTCAATGGGACGGGAAGAATGACAGTAAGGTGAATGTGGTGAAGGTCCTGGGGAAGGTGGACCAGGATGTGGACGCCCCCACCAGGATTAATGATGGAAAAGCTGACCCGCGTGGAAGGATTTTTGCTGGTATGCTTTAGGAATTTAGAACTAGTTATTTTCCGTCACTCGTTCGTTTTACCTAGTATAGTTTAGTATTATCACAGAATACTTAATGGTACAGACGTATTATCATTATCTGTGGCTATCTTCTATTTTATATTTAATAAGTGCATAAGCGCCTCTTGATGCGTCGATCTTGAGAGCACTTTAAATTATTTACTAGAAAAGCGAGTAAAAGTTATACAAAACAATAAATGCTTCTCGCGCAAACCTAGCACAAGAAGAAGAAAAAGATAAGCAACATAATTTTTATCTATAGGGTAGTTACTTTTTTCTACGATTGAATCTGTTTCTCGAATTACGATCACAATTCAAAATAGCAGTAGTATTACACAATTTTCATTATTGTTTTTCAGGCACTATGGGTAACGAAGTGGCGGGCGAAATTGTAGGCAACTTGGGCTCGTTCTACCGCATCGATAATAGTGGAGCCATTGTGAAGCTCTGCGATAAAATAAGTATATCAAACGGACTCGCGTGGGACTTGAAGGAAAATGCAATGTATTATACTGACTCGTTTGACTATAATATACGCAGATATGATTATTATGTGGAAACTGGAGAAATTTGTAAGTATTAGTTATGTATTTGTATTTTCTGAGACACAGGTAATAACCTAGTTCAGAAGACAGAGCAAAATTGTGAACCGAATATGTAAAATTTGCTAATAAATATTATTTTATTTTTATTTTATTAAAGTGAAACTTTTATTACATCGTCTCAAACTTTTTGGTCTGTGTAGCGCATGTTGCGTGACGGTCGGCTGCCGAGTAGGTATAAAGCAGTGTTCGGAAAGTTTCACTTTTACCGTGGTTTCATAAAACCACACAACATTTTTTTTTTTTATTAAAATGTAACTAGGTAAACGCTATACATGCGGTTTTAATTTCAACCATACCAGCAGTCGAAAGATATTTTATCGAAATAACCAATAAAATAACTATTAATTTATTTTTATGAAATCAGGGAAACAATATTCTTGATTACTTAAGCTAGGTAATTAATACCTATTCGCTTTAAATTTTTCGAAAAATGTATAATGATATATTTTTCATTTTTTTTTATTATTAAATGTATTATTCAGTTAAAGCCCCACATTTCTCAATTCAACGAAATCAATTTCAGCCAACATGAGATACATCTTTGACTTCAAGAAGAACGGCATTGAAGGTCTGCCAGACGGAACAACCATAGACAGCGACGGTAATCTATGGGTTGCGGTCTTCTTCGGCTCCTGTGTGATTCAAATTGATCCCCGCACGGGGAAATTATTGAAAAAGATCCCAATTCCAGCTGAACAAGTGACCTCCGTGATTTTTGGCGGTCCCAATTATGATATTTTGTTCGTTACAAGCGCTTGTGTTAACATAGATAATAAACAGAAACCCGCTGCCGGTTGTACGTACATGGTAACCGGGCTGGGTGTGACTGGGTTGCCAGGCTATAATTTTAAATTGCAAGCATAAAATTGTATCTAAACCACAGACTAATAATAATATACTACGTATACAACAGACGGTGCACTCCATACAAAAAAAGTTGCACTATGAATTTACGCAATTAAAGCGCCAGTGGGGAAATAACGTACTACATGTTCGATTATATCTCTTAGTCTTTTGCTTTTAACACACTAGATGGCACGTTAAACACTGACTTGATGTTCTTTTCCTTCCAGAGCCACTAGATGGCACTAATGTAAATATATGTACACGTACCTTTTATTTTCAAGTCTTTGGCGTCAAGTGTCAACTGTCAACTGTCAACATAATATTTTGTACCTACTCGGATTTTTAATTAAACAAAGCTGACTCACAGAGTACCTACATTATTATGACTGGTATTTAGTTCAGTTTATTTACGAGATTCTGTCAAAACCAAAACGAGAAGCTTTGTTTGTTTTCGTTTTTAATTGTTGAAAAATAAGTGCTAAATATGATTGATGGACTGTGAGGTTATGTAGAATCTACAGGCAGAAAAACGGCAGAAAATAAGCTTTATATGGTAAACTGATATTTTCTCTGAACATAAATTTTTACAAACATGATTTTTAATGATTGGTTTATGGATTTGTAACCCAATATAAGATTGTTTTATTACAGACTTATTGCTTACGTTCGCAATAACAAATTTGTTCAAGAGAGGAGAAGAATTAATCCATCCCAAATGTAAATACGATTCTCCACAAAAACATTGTAGACACAAGAAAGGGATTTCTACATTTGCTACTAAGAAGGATATGGGATCATGAAGGATTTCATCTGTTTTAATACCAGTAAAATGGAATGAGCGCCGTGGCCGTGACTGTGTTTGGTACATAAAGAATGACAAACATTCAACTTAAAATTATTATGAGTGCATTACGGGCAAACACACAATAAGTTGTCCTTTGACTAAGATGTACTTAATTTTAAGGAACACTAAAATGGATGGCTAGAATAGGTATAATCGCATACATAGTATTTATTTCTAGTCTGTTGTATAAATAATCAAAGACTACAAAATATATAGTGTCTTTGTATGTCTTTAATATTAATTCTACAGTTTACAGTGTAGTGTGTAATCTATTGTATGTGTGCGTCTAGAATATATAGTCCTGTTGTTCTACAGTTTAAGCAGTTCAATACAAGCTTACAGTCGAGTCAACCAACCATTGCATGGCAACCCTGCCAGTTTTGTAAATTGTAGTCTACCTAACCTGACTGTTGGTTTTGATTTGTATCACACAAAGAATACTATACCAAATTTCAAGAAATAAGAATTAAATATTTGATTAACTTTTACTAATATACAGGAGCTTATATACATCAAACAAGACCAAAGCAGGGCTTTGGAGAAAGTGTGTATGGACAAAGACCACAATACATATGGTGCGGACAACTGCATGAAAAGCATGCAGTAAGGGACATTAAATAAATAAATAAATAAAACACATTTATTGTCAAGATCACAACACGAGATACATTTATAAACGAAGGAAAAACAAAAAGAAATAAAAAGAAAAATAATTAAATAAAAATAATCTTATTCCTAAGAACTGTAATGTGGCAGTGAGTGACCTGACAAATGGAGCCAACTCAGTATATGATGGCAAGGTGATTAATACCTCACCACCACTGATTTTCAGTGACCCCAAGTGACTATTGGAGTTTCAGTCTAGAATTGTATATAATGATAATTTAACATGAGTATAATATACTCATGTTAAATTATCATATTATTATGTGAAAGATATATTTCTATTAATATGATAAATACTAATAAATAAATACATCAGTTAAAACATGATATACATATATATACATATATATATGTATAGGTAGATATAATATCAGTATGTAATTATGTATATACTTAATGTAAATAAATAAAATGAAATTATGTATATGTTACCGGAAATGTATGAAATCAAGGAATTCTATACAAATCCTAGTGGTCTAAGATCCGAATATAAGTCGAAATGCAACGGCGTGATAATAGAATGAGACCAATTTTATAATAAATTAAGTGTATTAAAAATGGTTTGACTGGAAAAATCCTGGACAGGATATTTTTTATTAATTATTAAAAAAAAATTATTTTCATTTTTTATTAATTGCAGTTTCGAGATAATAAAACAAACGTTATTTGAAGACTTTTTAACGAATGGGTCTCAAACTAATAGGAAATGTGTACAATGCCGATGCCACTTAGGAAATGTATAAAATATTGTTTAATAAACTATTTAATGCATACATATCCTAGTAAATATAAAAATGAATCGCAAAATGTGTTGGTAAGCGCATAACTCGAGAACGGCTGAACCGATTTCGATGATTCTTTTTTATTATATTCCTTGAAATACGAGGATGGTTCTTATGTAGAGAAAACGTAAACATGTACCACGGGCGAAGCCGGGGCGGACCGCTAGTATCCTAGTAAATGTATAATCTTCCTTGGAATTATATATAATTCCAATATCGTATTAGGAAATGTAAATAAAGTAAATGATTTCTGTAATAAAACACGTTGTTATTTTTTTTTATTATAGCACTTATTGAGACAATCGGGTAACAGTCTTACCGTAAAATAATAATAATATGTTCATATTATCTTACTAATTAACATTTCTTAAATCAACTTATATTCAATCAAATCAAATTTTCATTTATTTAAGGGTGCTATTACCGATTTTTAACAAAAAACGCTATTTTACGGTACCATTTTAACTCAAAGCAATTACACGTGAGAACAAAGTAATATCTTAATTTAAAGATAATATATTCAGATCTACGATCATCTTATAAAAATTGTACGACGTCATACAAAATTGTCGCTGAAATACGATTTTCCCAGCACAATGATCGCATAAAATGCAAAAAAATGGGGTCTAAAACGGTACAATTTTAAGAAAATTAAAAGCCTAATCTATCTTCTTACCTATAAATTATTGAGGGATGAGGAGGATGAGGGAGGGAGGGAAGTCCTTTATAGATTCTGATAATTTTTTTGTAACTAAATCAAAATTTTATTTCAATTATTAGCTAAATTAAAAATACTTGTTGATTTCTTCATACATTTTGCTCTCGCGGGTCGTCAGACCGCGCTCAGAAGCGCTCTTGGAAGGACGGGTGTATCGCTCCTTGTCCCGAAAATAAAACGAATTAGAAAAAGATTATTGTGCGTGCACTGTCGTTTTCGTGATTTGAAATATTTGATACTTTTCAGATGCTCTTTTTTATGGGTTGTTGAATAGATTGGTGGGGTAAAACAATTCAAGATGGCGTCGACGAAAATTTGACTTTTTTTCGTGATGGGTGTCATTTTCATAGTTTTTGGGGTAGCTATTAACGAATATGAGGTCAAAACTGAAATCCAAGATGGCGCCGACGAAAATTGTACATCTTTTCGTCATGGGTGTCATTTTCATGGTTTTTGGGGTAGCTATTGACCAATATGAGGTCAAAACTAAAATCCAAGATGGCGCCGACGAAAAATTTGACATATTTTCGTCATGGGTGTCATTTTCATAGTTTTTGGGGTAGCTTTAACGAATATGAGGTCAAAACTGAAATCCAAGATGGCGCCGACGAAAATTGTACATCTTTTCGTCATGGGTGTCATTTTCATTGTTTTTGGGGTAGCTATTAACCAATATGAGGTCAAAACTAAAATCCAAGATGGCGCCGACGAAAAATTTGACTTTTTTTCGTGATGGGTGTCATTTTCATGGTTTTTGGGGTAGCTATTAACGAATATGAGGTCAAAACTCTAATCCAAGATGGCGCCGACAAAACTTTTACATCTTTTCATCATGGGTGTCATTTTCATGGTTTTTGGGGTAGCTATTAACGAATATGAGGTCAAAACTATAATCCAAGATGGCGCTGACGAAAAATTTTACATCTTTTCATCATGGGTGTCATTTTCATGGTTTTTGGGGTAGCTATTAACGAATATGAGGTCAAAACTATAATCCAAGATGGCGCTGACGAAAATTTGACTTTTTTCGTGATGGGTGTCATTTTCATGGTTTTTGGGATAGCTATTAACGAATATGAGGTCAAAACTAAAATCCACGATGGTCGTCGAATTTCAAGATCGTGTCATGGTAATACTGTCGCGTTATGGAGCAAGGCGGCGATTTTGGTATCTATGAATCTGACACGTTTTCTCGGCACACACGTTCTTTTTTTTATTATCTTCGTTTAAATGTTTTAGATAAACTTTATTTTAAAAAAAGTTTAGCGAATATATTTAAAGTTAATAATATCTGTCAGAATATAAACACAGATGATGATTGCCACAGAGATGCGTTTTATATTACATTTCTAAATTCTAATATTTAGAATTTAGAAATGTAATATAAAACACAACACACAATTTTAAAGACTTTCTACAAAACTGTAGTTGTTAACGTTTTAGTTATTTTATTTAAGTTTACTTTAAAGGAGTAAGAAAAATATACCTAATTATCGACGGTTACATTGGGGATTTGGTAATACCTACATAGCTGTCTCAAAAACCTTGATAATGACACCCATGCCGAAAAGATGTAAGAGTTTCGTCGACACCATCTTGGATTTTAGCTTTGACCACATATTGGTAAATAGCTACCACAAAAACCATGAAAATGACACCCGTGATGAAAAGATGTAAAATTTTCGTCAGCGCCATCTTCGATTTTAGTTTTGACCTCATATTGATTAATAGCTACCCCAAAAACCATGAAAATGACACCCGTGTCGAAAAGATGTAAAATTTTCGTCGGCGCCATCTTGGATTTTAGTTTTGACCTCATATTGGTTAATAGATACCCCAATTACCATGAAAATGACACCCATGACGAAAATATGTAAAATTTTCGTCCGCGCCATCTTGGATTTTAGTTTTGACCTCATATTGGTTAATAGATACCCCAATAACCATGAAAATGACACCCATGACGAAAATATGTAAAATTTTCGTCCGCGCCATCTTGGATTTTAGTTTTGACCTCATATTGGTTAAAAGCTACCCCAAAAACCATGAAAATGACACCCGTGTCGAAAAGATGTAAAATTTTCGTCGGCGCCATCTTGGATTTTAGTTTTGACCGCATATTGGTTAATAGATACCCCAATTACCATGAAAATGACACCCATGACGAAAATATGTAAAATTTTCGTCCGCGCCATCTTGGATTTTAGTTTTGACCTCATATTGGTTAATAGCTACCCCAAAAACCATGAAAATGACACCCATGACGAAATGATGTCAAATTTTCGTCGGCGCCATTTTGGATTTGACCTCATATTGTTTAATAGCTACTCCAACTCCTTGAAAATGACACCCATGACGAAAAGATTTCAAATTTTCGTCGGCGCCATCTTGGATTTTAGTTTTGACCTCATATTGGTTAATAGCTACCCCAAAAACCACCCACATTTGCAAATGTGTTTGCTACTTAGGAAAAGTTCAGATTTAAAGATATAGATAATGTGACGAATTTAATTTATTTAATTCCGACTGTTTCTCGGAATAACATACCTACATTTACTAAGAATTGCATACAATGCCGGGTTTAATATATTGCCGGTAACATAATATTATGTATGATAATAATTCTTAAAAAAGTATTTTATACATTTCTTAAAAAGCTTCGATATTGTATACAATAATACAATTCATATTCAAATTGTTGTAAAATAGTCCCACTTTTTTAAGTTGGTTGAATACACTAAAATACTTATAAGGATCGTACCTACTAATAAAAGTAACAAAATGAATTTTTTAAAGTTCCCAGTAATCTTCTGGAATCAATTTCAATAAAAATATAAAAAAAAATATCAAGTATGAAGATGGTCTATAAAATGGATTGCGCTATGTTTACGTGAGCGTGATGTCCCGCGAACCACGTTGCGACGTTAAATATACCTAAATTTGAGTAACGCAGATTTGTGACAGCGTCCTTAAGGTAATCAGTCCCCTCGTCCTGCTGTCCCCGTGTACATGTCGCAGTTGGATTGTATAATCCGCCGTATTACAAACGGCCGGCATTTTGTAATATGCCGAAATTCGTCTTTTTCAAACATTCTACAAAAAGACGGTCGCGAGCCGACGGAGCCCCACTTCGTGGGGCTCCTATTTCTGTATAGTTCTAAAAAACACGAACCTAACCTAACCCACCCCCTTATCCAAACCAAAAAATTCTGATTACGAATTTTCGGCATATTACAAAATGCCGGCCGTTTGTAATTCGGCGGATTATACAATCCGATTGCGACATACATACCCCTCGTCCCGCGTACCTTCCAATATCTTAGATGTTTTACATTTCCGACTGTTAGTTAGGAAATGTATGGATTTCCTAGGAAATGTGTACTATAAAATAATTTATTTCACACATTTCCATGCGATTTTAGGAATTACATACATTTCCTGGGAATTTCATACAATGACGGATTACATACATTTCCGTTAACATATACTTACAATGTTTATAATTATAATGATAAATAGGCAGAAAATAACGGTCTATATAATGTTATGTTATATTATAACCAGTAAATAAAATAAATATTTAATTAAAGTTTATGTGTAAACTGTAATTCGATACAAATGCAGGGTTAGAACAGGATTTTAAAATATGTCTCCGGTATTGGAAACGAAAATTATTAATATTTGTCAAACTGGTTAAATGGTGGTGGAATGTTGTTCCAACACTTATGGCTCTTTCAATTTATGCGTTTCGTATCGGACCGCTAGTCGCTTCAGTGCCGAAGCTGTGCGTTTGTCGTACGGCGCACGGCCGGTCGTTTGTTTTCATACAAAATGCACGGTGCGGCAACAGCGCGGCGTCCGTACCGCGAACGCTCGACAGCAGGACGGCAATCTACAGATCACCCATATTTGGCAATCTCGCTTCACCTAATGGCCTTGTTTGTTCAAGCCGAAATGAAACCTACTGCAAAAATTAAATAATTTAGATTACCTGGAAAAGACAAGGAAAATAAACTTTAAACAAGTGTTCGACCGATTATTACCAAGTAGGTAAATAAATTAATGACATTTCCTAAAGAAAACATTTTTTTCAAAATTTTCACATAATAGGTACTAGTACCTAACTAGACTCAAAAGTTTATGATAAGTCAATGAATGATAAATAGAATATGTTTAAGTAAAATGAAGTAGTTTATTTTACAATAAATTAATCTTATAAATTACCAACTTTCATTCTACGGCTTCAACCGTGTGCCTTATTCAATCCCTGTTCCTACACCTTGAATCCTATTTATGCAACAAAATTGAGATGTCCTTTTTCAACGTAGGTATGTACCGTGTATGTATGTATATCGAAATTTCCGTCAAAATCGGTTCAGACGCGTGCGGGAATACCTATTTTCTCGTGGTCCCACTATTTTCTATTTTGTCCTACTATGACGGAGTAACTTTCGTATTTATCTACAAAACAGAAATGATTTGATTGTTTGTTTGTTTGTATTGGATAGGATCCGAAACTACTGGATTGATTTGAAAAATTATTTCACCATTCGAAGCAAAAATTATACCTACCTGATGAACATAGGCTACTTTTTATAACGGAAAAATACTTCATTCTTATGGGAATCGATGTCGAAATATTTAATTTTAGGCGCATAAAGAAAAAAAACGCAAAGGATCATTCAAAACCTTTTCTACGGTTTAAATCTCAAAACTTTTTGGTTCATACTTCATATAAAGGTAATCTGATAGGATTATTTAGAAAATAAAACAAGATGACGTAGGTAGGTATTTAACTTTAGTTTCGATTTATAATCATTATGATGATTTCTTGATATTCTTAACGACGCGGTTGGCGCAGAGGTAAAGTAACTGCCTACTGAGCTGACGGTCCCGGGTTCGATCCCCGGTCAGGGCAAATATTTGTGTGATGAACTTGATTATTTGTTTTTGGGTCTGGGTGTTATCTATATATGTATTTATAAAATATTAAATTATATTTATCATCGTCTAGTACCCACAACATAAGCCTTAATTGAGATTACTGTGGGACTAGGTCGATTTGTGTAATATTGTCCTTTAATATTTATTTATAATTTATATACTTATAATTAAATGTGACTAGAAATAATATACTTACTACGGTTTAAGTATAGGTTGTATTATTATTATTATTTTGTAATGAGATCTTGCAATCAAATATTCACACAATCTCGCAAGTTTTCCGACAATTCATTTTTCGTATGAAAACGATCAATACACTATACTCTGTCCATTATATTATTATTTGCTTTTTGACAGCTTCACGCCTATGTAGGATTGTATTGTCTATGTTAAAATGTCATACAAATAATTATCGTACTTCATGGACAGGTCCCGCCCACTTAGTGATGCCTACACAGAATTATTCAATAATGGGTCGATAGATTAGAATAATCGATACAAATACTCTGTAAAATATATCCGATACAGAAAAACTCTTCTATTATGTTATATAATTTAAACGTAAAGACAACCGAATTGTAAGATAGAAACCAATAAATAATAAAATATGTGGTTAGTTTAGTTTTAACATACAATGCATAGATATGTGGTCTTATTATTACATATCTTATTAGTACGTTTACGTTGTAATTATTATTTACGTACCTGATTCGATTTATGATAATATTTTAAATTTATAATTGAAATGGTATCACAATCGATAATCTTTTGAACATCACTTCTGGTATCACCCGTCGAGCTGTCAAAAAGCAATTCTTATAGTGGACAGACTATAGGTACCTACCTAATATAAGCCGCTACAGGAACGCAGTTAGTAATAATTAATAACGGCTTTAACCCATTTACAATATTTTTTATAGGTACTGCAAAGGCAATGAGGTTATGTATTAAAAACGTAGTACACATATATTATTATTAGTCTGTGGTCTGTGATATTATTATTAGTCTGTGTTAAAAACGTGAAAAGTAACGTAAAAACGTCTTAGTGCCATCTAGTATTCGTTTAGCATCGCCAAATCGGAGGAGAATAACTTGTTTATAGTAGTTTCATGAGATGGCGTTGTTTTGAATATAAACTTTTCTGTAAAATTAGTTAAAATCGAGTGAAAATTAAATTAAATAGGTAGGTTCCATTTACAAAAGTATGTAAAAAATTATAAAAAGCAATGAAATTGCAATTAAATCTAATTTTGTTTCTTGCTGGTTAAAATGATACACTTAGCGGCATCTATTGGTAGACGGATGGCATTAATCGTCTTTTGTATGTAGTGAACCAGACATGTCTAAACGATGACATTATAAGAAAAAAGGTGTGGAATCTTCAAAAAACGGCACTAACGCACATATGATTAAAGCAAGATAGCATGAATTATTGTGAAGTAAAATGTGACTAATTAGTCACATTTTTAGCCACTAGCCACTTTATTACATGCCACTCCTGGAAAGCCTTTCTACACTTTTTCCTCATAATATCATTGTTCCTACTATGTATACTGTGTATTATTATTGTTAACTACTGTTTTATATCAAAGATTAATAAATAACTTGTTTTACATTTGACTTTTATTTGATAGGGTAGTTAACTACTTAGTACCTTTAATAGTAATTAAATAATTATAATTGCAAATTACCTTTTTAATGAACAATTTTATTCAATGATATAATTATTATCCCATTTAGCATCTATAGAAGTTGAGGGATTGGTTAAAAATACAAAATCGAATCAATTATGTCTGACGTATCACGTAGGGTTGCCAACACTTCATCATCAAAATATAGTATTTTCCAAAATAAGGTGTAAAAAATATAGTACATTTAAAAAAATATAGTATTTTATGGGAAAAACAAAAAAATAGACAAATATATATTTATTTTTATAAAAACTATATTTTTTTGCACTTCTTGCACTGTGTAACAGCTTTTTTAACCGACTTCAAAAAAAAGGAGGAGGTTATCAATTCGGCCAGTATAATTTTTTTTTATGTATGTACACCGATTACTCCGAGGTTTCTTAACCGATTTACGTGATTCTTTTTTTGTTCGATGTGGGATGGTGTCGAATTGGTCCCATAAAAATTTTATTCGGATAGGCCCAGTAGTTTTTATTTTATGAGCATTTTTGTCTGTACTCGATGACTTAATTGAAATGTGCCAAGTAACTTTGATTCACTTCCCGGTAACCGATTGAGCTGAAATTTTGTATACGTATGTAAATTGGATAGCGATGAAAAATTATCATGACAGAGAGCTGATTTGATAATGGAATCGGAAGGTGGCCATAGGGACTTAGTAATATATTGACTCAACTTTATCGAGATTGGGCTCGTTTGATTCGTGTTGAAAAATACACTAAAAACTAAAAAGTATTAAATAAAAATAACTGCGTTAAAAACAACCAACTTCAAAAACGGAAAAGTACAAAATAAAAAAGATTTGATATCATTAATTACTACACATTATTTACCGACATCAAACCTATTTAATAAATAGTACATCTAAATAATATGTAGTAATTAATGATATCAAATCTTTTTTTATTTTGTACTTTTCCGTTTTTGAAGTCGGTTGTTTTTAACGCAGTTATTTTTATGTTTAAAATAAAAGTGTCAAGCTTCTTGTCACATTCAATTTTTAAATTAATATAAATCAAAAGCTCATTTTTTATTAATGATACACTATTTCTGTTTCTTTCTTCTCGCCACTGGTATATGCGCAATAGGTTATATGACTTTGCCATATTTTTTTTTAATGAAGGATTTCTTTGTAACATTTGTCGGTGTTGAAAATATAGTATTTTTGCGTACTATATATGTTTTCAACAGTATATAGTACGCAGACCCGAAATATAGTACAATACTATATATTATAGTACGGTTGGCAACCCTTGTATCACGTAACCCTACAAAAATGATATCTTTGATTGGTTACTAATTATGGAAAGCACATAATTTTATAACTTTTATAGCATTAAAGGGTACATTGTTACCCATATTTGAAAAATCATAGATAGAAAAAATGTCGATGTTGACTAGGCAGAATTCGAACCCATGGAAAATGTGACGATAAATTAAATTTCCATTTCAATATAGATTGTGTAGGTGTTAGAAGAATTCTAACAAATACCCGCGGCCCCATCATTAAAGCGGCTCGACGGAACACAGTGGGGTTTTAGTCGGTAAGAATCCGACATAACCCACGGCTCCTTCCCCGGGGGCCGTGGGTATCTTTGGAAGATTTCCCCACTATATAAAAAAAAAAAAAAAAAAAAAAAGGTGTTAAGCGTGAATGTTTCTAAACATGTTTAAAATCAACATATTCTCTCATATTATTTCCCATTGAACCAATATCACAATAAAACACCAAATGCAGAAAATCATTTATTACACATTATTACATAAATTACAATAACTTGACGCTAACACTGGGGTGCCCTTTCACCCCAAGGCCGGTGACTTCGAACGTGGCCCCGCACGGTGGGGGTTGTTCCTCACCCCGGTTCATACACGCTGACGTCACGTATAGCACGTCAAGATTTGGACCCCCAAAAGCTACGGATGTAGTTTGTAGCGCTGGAGTGGGGATCTTTTGGAGGAGTTTTCCCGCTCTGGGGTCCACTTTGATTACCTGGAATTAGGAGGTACAAATTTATTATTAAAATTATAAAAAAAAAACCTATGTTTATACTGATATTAAAAAGCTGAAGAGTTTGTTTGTTTTGCACATGCTATTGGAACCACGGGGCCGATTTATTATTTTATTTGTTTATTTCTTTCATTAAGGATCACCAACATCACATACACTGATAACATAGATAATAGCTTTTAGTAATTAAAATCGTAGACTTAGTGCTGTCACAATTATAGGCAACCACCACTAATCGTATAGGAGCTACCGACGTTGACAAGTGAGAATTTTAGTATAGTTGGTTCTTTGATATACTGTTCCTCTTGCTATTTCGGTTAGACTCCGGGCTGTCTGGCTGGTCGCAGTGGTTGCGTTTAGTAGTGCGCATCTTATCTGTACAGGATAATTTCCTTAATTTTAAGTCATTTTTTAACGCGTAATTTTTAATATTTTGCCTTTAGATAGATCCATCAGACATAGTTTTTTTATTGCAAGACGTTTTTTTCGTTGTTAAATAGGTGCCAGACGCAATTTTTTATTTCGTTTTTATAAAAAATTCAAATTATTTTAGAATGTCTGTAAATTTCATATTATGTTCTTCAAACATAATATAATCTAAAATTAATTAGCCAGACGCTAATTCGATTGTTAAGTATTAAATAATGTGTATAAATAAAAAAAAGTAATGAAGCATGCAGCTCATCAGCTAGTGTATTTTAATTATGCGACAGGAAATAATTGCAAGAATACAATATTATTTACACTTGTTCTTATAAATAAAAGCTAAAATGAAAAAAAAAACATAAAAGTGAAAAATAAAATATTAAAGTTACCATACATTGAAAATAGAATAAAATCTATATCAATGAAGGTTAAACAACTACATTGTTAAATTTAAAAAGCCATCTTCATAATCATCATCATCTTCCCTCACACTGTCAGAATTATTTATGTTATCGTCTAAGCAATTGTTATTGTTTTCCAATATTCCATCATCTGTAAACAACTAGAAAATTAGTTTCAATAATGATGTACACACATACACACACACACACACACCACACCACACAAGACACACACACGTGAACACACACACAGTACACACTCGCATGTTTAAGTTTGTATTGAATTTAACTAAAGTAGTTAACATGAATTTATATAGCTAGTATACTAGCGGTCCGCCCCGGCTTCGCCCGTGGTACCTACATGTTTAAACTATCCTATCTCTCAAGTTGGATCGAACTGCACATGGTGTGCGAATTTTATTATAATCGGTTAAGTGGTTTAGGAGTCCATTGAGGACAAACATTATGACACGAGATTTATGTATATATATTCAGATTAATGAATTAATATTGTTATCATCATCACTACATGGTATAAAACAAAGTCGCTTTCTCTGTCCCTATGTCCCTTTAAATCTTTGAAACTACGCAACGGATTTTGATGCGGTTTTTTTAATAGATAGAGTGATTCAAGAGGAAGGTTTATATGGATAATAACACCCATTAAATAGTGGAAAAGTACTGTTATTTTTGAGGTTTCTAATGTGATGTCGTAAATAATTACATTTTTTCCACATACAGTGCAAACGCAGGCTGAACCCTACGAGTTTTATCAAAATAATGTACTAACTATAAATAGTACACATTGAAAAGGTCTACAGAAAAGTCCGTGATGGTATATGTCTATCTCTTATGGATAACCCACAATAACTTTTTTTGTCATTTACTTTTTACGACAAATAATAATGGCTAATTTTCGAAGCGATTTTAACCAATAGGTACAGCATTAATCCTTAACCAATTAAAGACCTTGAATACATTGTTCATTTAATATAGATCTATATGGCCCTTTACACCGTATGATTTAAGTGAATATTTTCGAAGATATTACAGATTTAAAAATTGCGGGACGTAGCGTTTGCGGCGGTACCGGCCGGCCGCCCGGCTATATATTTTATACCCGTGCGAAGCCGGAGCGGGCCGCTATGTTTTTATATTCAACGTTCACAGTTTTTCTGTAGTGTATTTAGTATCAGCATTGCACCCGTGCGAAGCCAGGGCCAGGCGGGTCGCTAGTTAGTTATAAAAAATATTGTTTTGTATAGAAGATTGTTGATGTACCCTAATAGTTTATTTTTATAGCCTAAGGAATAAAATGTACCAATGGAAGGTACTTGTTCCCACAACACAGGGAATCCTAGATTAAGAACAATTCAATTTCTATGCATCGTATATTTTCGATAAAAAAAAGTTATTTTTTATTGTTATTTAATTTTCGCGGCCGACCCTTTCTATCTCTCTTGCACTTTAAACTATCTCTCCATATACACAATCACCAAATTGTTATACTTACCTACTTTCACTACGTTTTTATTTATACACATTATTTAATACTTAACAATCGAGTTAGCGTCTGGCTAATTAATTTTAGATTATATTATGTTTGAAGAACATAATATGAAATTTACAGACATTCTAAAATAATTTGAATTTTTTATAAAAACGAAATAAAAAATTGCGTCTGGCACCTATTTAACAACGAAAAAAACGTCTTGCAATAAAAAAATTATGTCTGATGGATCTATCTAAAGGCAAAATATTAAAAATTACGCGTTAAAAAATGACTTAAAATTAAGGAAATTATCCTGTGCAGATAAGATGCGCACTAAAAAACGCAACCACTGCGACCAGCCAGACAGCCCGGACTCTAACCGAAATAGCAAGAGGAACAGTATATCAAAAAACCAACTATACTAAAATGACTTTTTTTTTAACGTTAATAGCTCCCGTACCATAACAAATTTAACATAAAATCCAAGAATTTGAAACAATTTCACTGTTAGAAAACCCATTTATTGAGGAAGGTTATAAGCTATCACGCTTAGAACAATAGGGGCTGGTAAAACCGCGGGGCACACCTAGTTAACTTATAAAATACTATTAGTAAATTGATATTTATGTGTTCTATTATAATGTATCTTGTATATATTGACAATCAAAACCTTTTCCAAAAAATCTAATTCTACAAAAATCTACAAAAATTATTTCGTCACCTGTTTCCCGTCGAAGTTGGCAATCCACAGGTTACCATCAACATCGATGGTCATACCGTCTACAATGCCTTTGAGTCCGTGGTCCTTGTACACGAACACTAGCCGGGGATTCGCTGCAAGATAATTATTGTTATAAATGTATTATACAAAAAAATGCAAAAAAAAGTATGCTTATGCAGGTTTGAATACCAAAAAAATCGAAAAAAGTGTAATTTTTTTACGAATTACTGTGAATAAAAGTAAAATTGCTCTGTCTGAGAACATAAAATATTAAATTATGTTTTCGCAAGTGATTAATCTTTTATAATTATGTACTATTTTTCTACATAATACCCGTATTTTTTGTAGTTTTTTAAACATTATCACACAACTCTTCAATTTATGATTTTTACTTTATGAAAATACTAGCTTCCGCCCGCGGCTTCGCCCGCGTGGTGTTTTGATAAAAGGTAGCCTATGTTCTTTCTCAGGGTCTAAAGATTGTCTGTGCCAAATTTCATCAAAATCTGTTGAGAGGTTTAAGCGGGAAAGCGTAACAGACAGACAGAGTTACTTTCGCATTTATAATTTTAGTAGGGATTAGTAGGGATAATAGTTTTACTTTTAAGTTTTAAGTATAGATTAATAAAAAAATTACTTACAAATGTCACCAGTCTCGATATCATAGTCGTATCTCCTAACTGCATATTCAAAAGAGTCTGTATAATAAAAGGCCTTTTCCTTCACATCCCAGCAGAGGCCATTAGATATATCGATGTTGTCCACCACTCTGTGTGTCTGTCCGTCGGGGTCTACGCGATAGAGGGACCCCTTCTTTAGGTGGAACTTGCCCGGTTCGTACTCGTGACCCATTGTGCCTGTATACATTACAAAAATTTAAATATTTGAATGATAAAAACAACTCAAAACTGTAATAGACATAAAAAAATACAGTTAAATTTGTTAAGAATATGTAGTTATTAGAATAAAATGTAGTGTAAAAAACTTAATAATATGCTTGAAAAAGGTAAACTCATGAAATTATAGTATTGTCATCGATCCGTGATATAAAAAGTTTGAATTAAATCTGTCCGTTTAATTTGGGTCAAAATCGAGTTTAAAGATGTCGAACATATAAACATACAGGTGATAAACACAAACAAAAGCAAGTAACTTAATGTTTTAAAATTTCGATAACAACTCATGTAAAAATATTTCGTGAGTTGTTTCTTGATGTCAACAACCATTGCCAAGCTCCAGAAAACTATGTATATAACAAATTAAACAAAAAATCATAAGCAGTGCACACAAAAAATTTTCACCACGACTATTCCTACCACCAAAAAACGGCAAAAGAATCACAAAAAATCAATTTCTTCTTCGTTACTCACCAACAAACAGCCTGCCCCTGGGATCAGCTTTAGCATCATTGATCCGATTGTCCGGAGTGTGTTTGTCCAGCTCTGTGATGGTCTTCAACCGTTTTGCTGTACCGTTTTCACCATCCCATTGAATTACAACCACTTTGCGTTTTAACCCCACCACGAATTGGTCCTTTTTACCCTCTACGGGGATTATGAAGCCGGGCATAGCGTCTGGAAAGAGAAATAATAAATTGTATATAACAATAAGTAACATGTTATGGTAATAAATGTTATATTTAATATTCAGAGAACAGAAATTTATTTTATTTAAAGAAAATTATAGTTTTGGCGATAGGTTACGACTGGCGATGTTGCATGATTTCATAAAAATGGAAAACAATGCATTTTTCCTATATAATTGAAAAAAGTTACGAATATTAGACGTAGTCAGATTTTTTCCCTATCATAATTAATTTTTTATACATAATATTGCATAATTATTAGCTTCTAACTATATTTCATTTTTGTGCCCTGTGTGTTCTGTATCTTACATTTATGAAAAAATAACAAACTTTGAATTAAATCTGCCCGTCTAAAGTCAAAATCGACTTTACAAGAGTCAGTTACATAAAAACATACCAGTTAAGATATCAGCTAATAAAATAAAAAAAATAAAAGAGTGTTAAAAATATTCCATCCGAAAACTTAGTACAACCACTCACCCAACTTAGACTTGGTGTGTCTCCCAGTGCTGGGCACATACTTGTGCACGGTCTGGTCGAAGATGCTCACAAAGTATAGCGCCTGTTCCTCCTTCGACCAGTGCGGACCCTCGCCGAGCCATACGGGCTCTGTCACGGGTGTCACTTTTATCGACATCTGAAAAAGAAATAGAGAATTTTGTAATAGAGAAAGATACATATATGAAATACATGTATGTTTTTGTATTCTCTTATTTATTTTGTATTTTTTTATTTTATTTGTACTTTCTTTGTATGTAGGTGCGTACTTGCGTAGTAGGTGTAATAGGGAGGTCGCGGAAGAATTCCAACCAATACCCGCGGCCCTATCATTAAAGCGGCTCGACGGAATACAGTGGGGTTTTAGTCGGTAAGAATCCAACATAACCCATGGCTCCTTCCCCGGGGGCCGTGGGTATCTATGCAAGATTTCCCCACTTAAAAAAAATGTAATAGGGAATTATTTTTAGTTTTTCTTGTAGATGCCTGGAGACTCGATACAAGTATCGTATATATTATATTTAGGGGTAATCTCTAGATTTATTGAACTGATTTTTTTGAAATTCCTTAATTCCAGATCTTGTGTTTGGACATTCATTATTTTTTTACATGGCAAGATTTATGACACTTTTATTACGCGTAAGAGGAATTGTAGAGATATACTTAAATTACTAGGTACATAGTAATAAAATTATTCATAGTTATACTACACAAAATTATATTATAATACATTTGAATGAATACACTCCATAGTCAATGGCTTACAAATCATAAATCTACTATGTAATGTTTGAGTAAGGTCATCTGCTCGCAAATTAGTTGCGAGATAAAAAACAATAGCAAGCATATTGTATTGTTCACCTGTAGAACGTGTTGCATAGAATTTTAGATGATCTATGAAAATAAATAACGATTTTTGAAGTGAAAACTTCTTCAGCGGCGTTGGGTATAAAATCTTAAACTCGCGTCAGGACACGTGGCCTGATCGAAAAAGCGTAAGACGGATTTTTTTTTTTTTTAGCCCTTATATTCCATGCGTAAGACGGGGTTACCTATCTTAATCTCGAATTTTAATATTCCGAATATCATATCCATATCCTATCCAGAATATCATATCATATCCAGAAAACGTTTGGACATTTTTTCATAACCCCGAATTTTAAAATTTCGAAGTTTTGTTTGCCATATAATCGCAACTCCGAATTTCATTTGCCCATTTCTTTATTTGTACGACGTTTTACAATCCAGACGAATGAGTTCCAGACATACGAAATCTAAATGCACAAAATCCAGATGACCGTAATCCATATGCACGAAAGCCAGATTTTTAAAACACAAATTTTTGAAATACAGTTAATTGATATCCAGACAAACAATATCCAGATTTTTGAAATTAAAATAAACGATATCCAGCAAAACGAAATCCTTCCAGGGGGTCGCAGCACGAACCTAACCTAACCTACTGAATAGATTTTAACACTTTAACCTTTCTGTAATGGGCAAGTAAAACAATAGCGAGTCGGTTCTGGCACTCGCCGGCCGCTGCCGCGGCACGCTCGCTTCGCTCGCTCGGCTCGTGCATGGGGGGTCACACTTCAAACCTAACCTAACCTACTGAGTCGAATTTGACACTTAAACCTTTCTGTTATGCTGGCCATACACGCAAGGGTGTACCTGACAGGTTTGCCTGTATAGGTCACCTGTTCAGGTAAACCGGTGCGTGTATGTTACAGAACTGTGCAAGTTTTCACACCTGTTCAGGCGACAGAAAAAATATGAAAATTGATATTTTTTACGCGTGGGTATACCTGTGCAGTTTAACTGTGCAGGCAAACTTGAGCGTGTATGGGGCGGTTCGACGTAGTCGTCAGTTGTCCAGTGAGTACAGTAGGGAAACACGTGCGCGCGTTGCCGTGCAAAATGTAAAAATAGTTTGGAAAATCCAAAAGTGCACGCCTCATAATTTTTTTTTAATAATTATTTATTAATTATTATTTTTGTTTATTTAATAACAATTAAACCACATCGAATCAGACCCTGAAAAATGAAAGGGTTCTATTCCTGAGCATACTCAAGCGTAAGAGAAAAAAAAAGACTCGATTAGTAAAGTATTTCGGTCGCTATCGTGTTAACAAGAAAAAGGATCCGCACATACAGACACACGGACGTCCAAGACAGAACTTTTTTAAACTGTTTTTTAACTAGTTTAAATAACAAAAATGACATCAAAAATATCATGAACGTTAAAAATAGTGTTTTTTCTTAATATGTGTGTGTATGTATTATCTTACAAGTGCAATGTATGATACATAAAGACATTTTAAGTTTGAAAAATCAGATGTTTTGCGCGAAGTGACAGTAGTACCCACCTCAACGCTTCGCTTATGAGGCGTGCAATATAATATATACAAAATAAATCTCAATTCTTTCAACAAGTTCACATGAGAGTACTCTTTTCTTTGCAATAACCATGGTTTGCACCATCGTTCACGGTATCTTCGTTTATATTTCTTTTTCTTCAATAAAATAAATAATAAACCAATTAACGCTACTGCGTCGATATCAAGCGCCGCGGCCGAGGGCATGGTTTCAAATGAAAGTTTGTGCAGGTTGACCGCTGCGTGTATGTCCTCTTCTCAACTCAACTTTACCTGACAGGCGTAACTGCACAGGCAAACCTGTCAGGTACACCCTTGCGTGTATGGCCAGCAATGGGCAAGTAAAACAATAGCGAGTCAGTTCTAGCGTGGGGGTCGTAGTTCAAACCTAACCTACTGAGTCGACTTTGACACTAAAACCGGTCTGTAATGGACAAGTAAAACAATAAATTTACTTACTGACAATGTTTATTTTCAGTCGATAGTAAAGGTATAATCACGATTGTATGGAAATCAAATAAAAAGATTATGAAAATCTGGCAATAGTTTATCTGTTATACGATTATATGGGAACCAAATAAAAAGATTATGAAAATTTGGCAATAGTTTATTTGGAAAATGGTACGATGGGAAACAAAAAAAAGTATTCTGAGAATCTGGTATAATGAGATCTGTATTATGAGAATACGTGAAACAAAAAAATACTTTTTAAAAATCTGGTTTTGGTGCATCTGGAAATTGATTCATCTGGGAAATTAAAAAAGGAATTTTAAAAATTTGTCATTCATTACATCTGTCTTTTAAAAGTTCTAACAACCGTTTTCGGGGTTTTAAGATTCGGGTAATAGAAATTCGAGTTTTTAATAGGTTACCGTAAGACGGATACCATTCCAAAATATCAAACATGCTGAACGTTAATAATCAAGTTTTCACTTCTGCCGGCACTCCCGGAGTGCAACCCGTCTTTTTTTTTTAATTATTTTTTTTGAAAAAAATCGTAATGACTAATAACCTCGAGTTTTCATTGAATTATTAAATTCAATTCCTATACGGATTTTTTTCATAGTCAAAAAAGGTAAATTTATTTATAAACAGTGTATGTATTGTATTAAAAAACATCGTTTTAATGAATTTAGATATTTATAATTGATGTTGAGGAAAATGATGAGATCGGAATGTGATGTAGTATATTTTGATAAAAATAAATTGCTTTTAGCTAGAGGTAACTATGTACTTAGTTTATTTTGGTAGAGATATAATTTTATTTGAATTTTAAATTCGTTAATATCTGCCTTGTTTTATAAGCACATAATGTTTGAGTAAAATTTAACTTAAACAAAATTATAAATGCAAGCACTAAGCACTACAGCCTCAAATAACGTTTTCTTAAGCTACTTTGAATTTATCTTGATCGTAGCTTAGAACCGGAAAATTTAAAGGAAAAAAAAAAAACAAACTTAGTTTAGTTTAACAAAATATTATAACTCTATTCCCTATTATATTTTATAGAACCATAGAATACAAAATACAAATAAAATACCGCGGACGCGGACGCAATGGTAAAACGAAAGACGCTCCAATTTAAATAACTGTATTTTTTAACAAACGAAAAGTTAACCACGTAACTATTTCATTCTAAACATTTTTTACACACACATTTTATTTTGTTATCAAAATAAAATATAAGTACCAAAGGCCTACTAAAGAAATTAACCCGGACATAAGTTAAAGCAACTTTTTAAACTTTTAAAATGACATACCTCATCTGCGTAACTTGAAACTTCACTTATGAACTTAACCTGCGTGTGCGCACGTCCTACATTCGCCAACTAACGGCCACCACTAGTCGGATATTTATAAACATTGATGACGTCACTACTGATGGGAAACCATAGTTACGTTGTTTTTAGCTTATTATGGTCTAGCGTGATTTCCGAAAAGACTATTTCCATGTTAGTGTGAGTCAGTCAAGTTGTGATTTTTTTAGTACCTATGTATTTTAAAGCACGTTATCTTTATGTCAGTAAGAATGATATAATCTGATTTATGGAGCTGTTAAATAACATAAGTCGCGACTGTTGTTCAACCTACATATTTAAGCCGAAGACAATATAACGCTACTCTATTATACAAATGCAAATCTGTAAAGACAGTTTAAAGTTAAGCTACGGTAAATAAACTCAAAAACATGAAACTATAGATAGACATTGAAATCAATGGAGGAGGAAAAGGAGAGGATATTCAACCAGTCAGATTTGGGTCACTGGGTCACTTGACGTCAATTTGCGGAAACATGGCTACTCTATCGATTAATCTTAATCACTTTGGCTTCAATTCATAAAATACACACATCTACAGATTCATAACACATATTAGCAAGATATTTCCTTATTTTTTCAAATCAATTTGATTTAAACGCGGAACTTTTAATAGAACGTTTATCCAGTACCGTTCTTGCGATGAGATTTTATTCTGTTTTATTTCACGAACATCGATTCATTCATTCGACAAATCTGTAGTGTAATACGAAAGAAGGATTAGAAGTAAGGCTCTTAATTACCTACCGTAATATATAGAGAAGGTCATTAGTTGCCTGTGAATAATTAAATGAAATTAAGGCCCGTATTAATAAACCGTATCTCAGAATTGAGTATGCTCTTACGTAAAAATTTGAGCGGCTACGTCATACCATAAACAAAACTTGTGCTGTCACTTGGGGTTGCGTTACCAGCTGTGAACAACACTCGGTTCTTATTTGCGCCCTTGTGACGTAACCGCTATCACGATCGGCTCCCAAACAACGACGTTTATGTTCCCGCCCGCGCCATTGCGAGCGATCTCATTTGAGACGCTGCGCTGTTGTGTTTATTATAATCAGCAACGATCTGAAGGTGCTGAACTGAACTTGGGAGTGTATCAACTGATTTCGTACTTGAACGCGAGTATGAGATCGGTTTATTAATACGGGCCTAAAACATGCAGTCTCAAACAAAAAGGATTTTGATTAATTCATGTGAAAGAATATTTCAAATATCCGCACTATAGGTAAGTATATAATATTTATTGGATAAAATTTCAATAAAAGATTCGTTCATTTTTTTTTTTGTAAATTGACCGAATTTTAAACAACACCTTTGAAACTTTGAACCTTCTCGTTTCAAACTGTACCTGACTTTACCTGCTTTAGGTTCTATCCACCTTTTCACTTTTGTTAGGACAAAAAACTATAAACAAACAACACAATTTTTCTGTTGGTTTGCTACGACCGTAGTTTACGAACCGACTTTAATTTAAAGAAAGTTAAAAAATCAATAAAACTATCACGGAAATCACATTAGAAATTAGAATAGATAAGTTTGGCTTGAATACTGATCATATATGTACGAATTAAACTATGAGAAGATTTAAGACATTGGGTCGTCTTTTCATAGCTGTATTATGAATCAAACTGAAACGGGCGCATGTTTTTTTTTTTTTAATTTTGTGCAAACGGGCCACTGACCACAGCCACTTGATACGCCACACGACCCTTAGATATTTCAAAGATTCAAGATTACTAGCGGTAATCACGTAGTGCACATATATTATAAATCCATTAATATGATGCAGGATAATTGAGTGTCTACGTGACGATGCACTAGACACAAGAAGTTAATAAGATTATACCGGGAAAATATATTAAATCTGTTGAATAAGTTTTCCAAGAACGTGGGCAAGTTTAAACCTCCGATCTTCTTGTCACCTCATCGTGATTAGCCATAAAGATTGAGGTAATAAAACAATTATTAATTATATAATAAATGGACTATGGTATTCGTTAAAGTGCAAATGGTTATTTAATAGATTTCTATCAAAATATATTATTCGGGAGTTGTTAATATGTTGGTTACCACAACTGAATTTTATTAGGGAAAATGTTGAGCCTCGCGCTAAAAGAAAAGTACTCACGTTAAAATTTAAATTAGCCTCCAAAGTGCGATTTGTACAAACTTTTCTTATATTATGTAGTATAGAGTAGGTATAGGATTCTAAGTATTAACCCTAGGTGTGGACAAAAAATGATTCGTGAAGGGTCCGTTTTTCACTATGGAAATATGGAACTCTAAAAATGGCTCCGGTATCTATACATATTAAAGTTTAAACAAATGACATTGTACTTTAGGTTGGAAAAGTACTGTGTTACTAGTGTTTTTGGATGATAGTCACCACTTTACAAGGTAGTCATGCTCCTTAACTACTATCTCTAGCTAACTATAACTGAAATGGACCATAGAAACGAGCTAAAGCAATGGCCATAGCGACAGCATGGCCATTCCCTTAATCTATTTCAGATGCGATGACTAATCCATACTAATATTATAAATGCGAAAGTAACTCTGTCTGTCTGTCTGTCTGTTACTAAATCACGCCTAAAATACTGGACCAATTTTCATGAAATTTGGTATGGAGATATTTTGATACCCGAGAAAGGAAATAGGCTACTTTTTATCTCGGGAAAATGACGCAATCCCGGAAATCCCACGGGAACGGGAACTATGTGGGTTTTTCAATGACTGCGCGGGAGAAGCCGCGGGCGGAAACCTAGTATTGGAAATATCTTAATGTCAATCAACTTTATCTTTGATTCCATATCTAATATCTACTTTACAATCAATATCTTGAAATAAGTAGCGAATTTTGACATAATATGACAAGAGTTAGCAAAGTAATTTAACAAAAAAAAAAAAAAAACTTTTTTTGTAGTTAAATTACGTTAACTATATTAACAAAATATTAGCCGAGGACTTAATTTTATTTTTCAAATTGACTGTCTTCAAATTTTTTATAAAAAAAGGAAACCAACAAATTAAATATTTAATGGGATTATTGCAGTTTTTTGTTGTTGACAAGTAATTTTTAGATGTCGATCTATGTTTGGATTTCATCGTTTTCAATCTGAAGTCTGGGGCCGCAGTCTGTACAATGTCGGTAATTATCGACAAACTAATTTATAGTCCCGTCTTCAGCAATGAAAATGATGTCGCTTAATACCTCTCCCTAATTTTATGGAAGTATACAATGGATACATATTTGTTTATTATTTTTATTCTTCACAAAACTTTCCGTAATGCGTCAAAATATTTATATAATAATAGCCTTGTAGTAATGCATTTTTATCTAAATTAATAACATCATTATTTCAATTCCGTAGATATATGAAAAATAAGTAAAATATAGATTTCATGGATTTGGAAATTATTTCTTTGCAACACATTCGAATATTGTCAAAACAAATTATTCTTTGACATTGTCAATCGTTATGATACCGACGTTTGATCTCGACAAGATCTCGAAGGCCCTTCTCCCATTACGCTACCGGTATCCTACACGTCCGCGACTAGTATAGTTGGTCTATTTGGACTTATTGTAATACTAGCAGTCCGCCCCGGCTTCGCCCGTGGTACATATTTACGTTTTCTCTACGTAAGAACCATCCTCGTACTTCAAGGAATATAATAAAAAAAGAATTATCGGAATCGGTTCAGCCGTTCTCGAGTTATGCGCTTACCAACACATTTTGCGATTCATTTTTATATATAAGAAGACTAGCGGTCCGCCCCGGCTTCGCCCGTGGTACATATTTACGTTTTCTCTACATAAAAACCATCCTCGTACTTCAAGGAATATAATAAAAAAAGAATTATCGAAATCGGTTCAGCCGTTCTCGAGTTATGCGCTTACCAACACATTTTGCGATTCATTTTTATATATAAAGATTAATGTATCAACTTATGTGTCCTTCATTATGTATAATACTTTTCTATGTTTACTCTTTCTTCTTTCCTTGTCTTACTCTACTCTTTAATTCTTGCTCACTATATCTATATCTACATCGAGTTGCTTGGAAGAAATCGCTCACGAGCGATAAAGCCGCTCTTTGTACATCTCTATTATAAGCTATTTTAACTATGTAACAAAATTTATTACTGTGTATGTACAATAAAGAGTATTTCATTCATTTATTCATTGGTCGCTTTTGCGTCGCGTTTCGCGCGTATCTCTTCGGTAGAAATATAAAAAATTCTTATCATCATGTTGTAGTTCTCGTGCGGCTATAAAAACTCTACAATTTATGTTTCTTTCAATATTATATGGATGAATCCAGTACTTCCTACTTTTACGTCGTAACTGGAATCGCTCGACATAGCGTCCGTCTACAAAAACGAGGCACAATAATGATGAATTTAGTCATTTTTCAGTCGCTTAATATGCGAGCATCGGGCAGCGAGCAAATATCTAACTAGTATTCTACTCGAGTATCGTATTCTAGAAGTATCGTAATGGGAGAAGGGCCTTACGGTTTGTGTGGGTTTGTAGATACGGTTGATAATATCGGAAAAATTATAGATTATTATAATTTTATAATAAAAAAGATATTTCACACTTCCGATGCTACATGATTTAACGCAATATTTTTTTCTCTTATTTAATGTTATTGCAATTAAAATAAAATAAACAAATAATGTTTTATTTTTAAGATGGTTTCAAAATTTTATTGAAAATGTTAAGAAGCCTCTTATATTATATTAAATAAATATTAAAATAGTGTACTGCTGTCTGCATTTATTCAGCCTAAATTATTGCATTCATATTCGATTAATTTTTTTCTGAACTTCTAGGATAATAAAATTATACAGATGAATACAAATAAAATAAAAACGATCCAATTACGAAAAAAAATTATTAGAAAAATTTAATTTAACAGTTTATAATAGCGTAGTTGAAAATTTGGCTCAAAACCATCATCTCTCACCAACATAATTCTAGTAACTTGTTCATCTGTAAAATATAAAATTTATAGATAAATATTTATATTTATTACATAAATAATTACCCGTGAACCGCTA
Source organism: Colias behrii (assembly GCA_029959065.1). Classification (NCBI taxonomy): domain Eukaryota; kingdom Metazoa; phylum Arthropoda; class Insecta; order Lepidoptera; family Pieridae; genus Colias; species Colias behrii. The sequence goes on from JARWMC010000012.1 coordinate 12,589,224, forward strand.
AATCAATTGCATATAATCATCCTTAGCTTATTAACTGTAATAAAATATACAATGATGCACTTATTATAATATAATAATACAAGCTAAAAATACAAGTGATACAAATTATCCTTTCCGTCCTAAACCTTCCGTCCGTTTCTATGATGTCGTATAGATTTCTCGAAAAGCTTCGAATTGAGCAGAATTATCTTGTAGAGCTTTTAGAGTCTTTTGATTAGAATTTTATTGCACTTCACAAATAACAAAATATTACTAAACTAAAACTAATAGCTTTAACTATATAAAAACATAACGCAGATTGATATTTTCTTAGGATATTTGTTATCCAATAGATTTATAGGATTTTTAAGAATATAATTAAAAATTATCCTCTTGAAAACACAAAATTTATATTTGTTTTGATAGAAATATTATTTTGATTGATTGATGTCAAATGTCAAAAAAGTAAATAAAGAGATTGCCATACATGGAATTTTGGTTTCCATGAATATGCAATAAATAGAACATTAATTAAACGATTGATATAAAAAAATATCGAATTTGATTAAAATTAAATTAACTGCCATGTTTTTTGTGCATAACATGTGCTTTTTTCATATGCAATTGTATTTGTAATAATGCGAAAAATTTATGTAACTAATTTTAATTTACTATATATTCCATAATTACAAGGTAAATTTCTTGGAAAAACAACACTAAATTTTTTAGGTCCTATAGTTATAGTAGTAGTGGTCCTATAGTATACTATAGTTACTGAAAATCGTTAGTTACCGACCGATTTCTGTCGAGATCGATGTCGACTAATGTCGAGACTACGCCTTTTTTTTTTTTTTTTTTTTTTTTTTTTTTTAGTGGGGAAATCTTCCAAAGATACCCACGGCTCCCGGGGATGGAGCCAAGGGTTATGTCGGATTCTTACCGACTAAAACCCCACTGTGTTCCGTCGAGCCGCGCAGTTAGCCGGGGCCGCGGGTACTCTTAGAAATCGTCCACGACTACGCCTACAGGAACCCCAATGCTTGAACTTTATCGTGATTTTTGAGAGCACTTCCCTTATCTTACCTCGTGTTTATGTAAGCGATATTGATTATTGATTAACATTATTATGAAATATTGAATAATAACCCCACATAGAGTGACATTTTTACTATGGTTTATTAGGGCATATTTTCGCACACTTTTCACCCCTCGATTTCTTTATGGACAGAGACCATCCTAAGGGTCGGTGCATCCCCATCGTTTGATTAGGATTTTGCGATGTGCTATAATTGATGGTAATGGTAACAATAGAAAGTTATAATATGTATTTAAATTGTCTAATAGAAGTTAGTCGAAAACAAATTTTACTTTTCCTCTACGGAAAAATTAAATTCTTACACTATAAATGTCTATGAAACCATAAACATGTAGACCATAAACGAGGTAATTTTATCTGATAAACGTGTACTACAATTTAGATAATAGAAACTACTTACTTGCTAATTAGCGCGAATTCACACCTTGAAATGGATTATTTATTAGATCTATAAAGGATATGTATTAAAATATATATATATATAGGCCCGATTCAGTGCGACGCGGACCGTCCGCACGCGGACTAGGTTTTGCGTCCGTCGCGGATGATTTTGTCGTTCAGTGCGATGCGGATCGGGATCGACTGTAACCCTCTCGGTTTGCACATTTGACGCAGCCGCCATGACAACGACAGTACTTTACATCCGCTCCGCGTGACTGTTGTCCGCCGAGCACTGAACAAATACATTAGAACCAAGCACCGTCCGCCCGCGGACATCCGCGGCGCGGAGGAGCGGCGCGGAGCGATTTCGACCGCGCGCGGATAGCTCTCCGCGACGCGGACAGCTCCGCGTCGCTCTGAACGCGGTGTAAGGTTTCATACATTTGACCGTCCGTCGCGGACGTCCGCGTAGGTCATCCGCGTCGCACTGAATCGGCCCATAGTATCTAAGTAACCCATGAATAGTCAGAGTTACCGAAAACGTCCTGAAATCGTCATTCTATTGCACAAATTATTTATTACGATTAGGATTTTAAAAAAACTACCTAAGGCTTCTCATATGAAATGTGAAACAATGGTGATGAGGCACGAGCAGGCAAATGATACAGATACTCGATAAGGGGATAAAGGATTTGGATATTTTCCAGCACTAAACATCACTAGATAAATTAAAAAAAAAAAGAAAGGAAATAATCGGCTTTTCAATGCATCATTGAATCTATGTATAAAATAACTGTAAATCATATATGTACTATACCAATATAAAAAAGTTGATTGAAAGTTTGTACTCTATTAAAAGCTGCTTTCTAATAACAGGGACGTAGACAGCAAACACATCTTTCACATTAAATTTGTTGCTAGTGTTAAATTTTCCAAAGGCAAAGGATAATGATTGTTCTTACATGAAAAAATATTAATGAACAAATAGACTGAAATTAACACCTTCCGTGTAAACATATTATGTATGTGACATTTGCCATTAGACTTGCTGAAGAAACCTCAGAAAGGAACTGGTAAAATGATGAACTGATGATATGCTGATGACCAGAAGGACAAAATTTTTTTGGGTGATGTATATTTTTTTTCAGGTTCACAACAAAACGCTAGACACTTGTCGAAAATAGACATAGACCTCTTTAAAATAGATTTAGGCACGCCATTGAAATCGACCGTGACTTTCATACATTTTTGCTCGAAGCATTTTTGTTAATGTTTTTTCAATAGAATTCGTTAAAGCCAAAACAAAAACATATTACTTACATCTGGTTTGGGTTAAGAAAGATGGTAGTACAGTCCCCAATTGAAATAAAATTCGTTTCCGTGGGACTTATCTCCGCCGTACGAACTACTGATATCCACTTAACCGGCATGTTTTTCTGAACACAAAAAGTGCGGTAGTCACTTCCTAGGGGTATGGAGGGGGGAGCTATGACGTAGCAAAGATGGCCGTCGGGCCATTCTATTGTGCGGTATATCTAGATAACTACTGGACCGATTTACTTAAAAAGGGTGTCAATTGAAAGATAATTAAATAAACATTATTTCATTCCCAGAATTCATTAATGTAAAACTAGTAAAAACTGAAATATTTTCAAAAAACAACATTTTATGAAAAAAATATTTTTTTTAAATGTAAAAAACTCGGTAACCGTTAGAATTATGAGAATTTAGCTTATTATAAAACATATAGCTACTTTAATCACCTTTCTAATGAATCTTCAATGATGACAATCGAGCAATAAACAACGGCACTACAGCCTATTAATTGAGCGTCGGTAGCGCCGAATTAGCCCTTTGTTGGTATGAATCATCTTGAAATTATCTTTACATATAAAAAAATCGTAGGAAAGTCAAAACTGTTTAATGAATATTTATTTAAAATAATACTTGGGGCGTGATCTACAATAGATACCGAAGCCAAAATTATAGTTTTTAGAATTTTTGTCTGTTTGTCTTTATTTATGTCCGGGTTAAACTCAAAAAGTACTGTATAGATTTACTTCAAATTCGAAACCACGGAAACGGGAACAATGCGTGTGTTTCTTTGACTACGCGGACGAAGCCGCTGGCCGAAAGCTGTGTAAAATATTTCTTTTATTTATTACTCTTTAATAAAACTATTCATGGGAAACTTATTGCTAATTCATACAAAACAAAGAAAAAACAGTATAGTTTATTAGGCGGCCTTATCACTTAGAAGTGATCTCTTCCAAGCAACCTGGCCAAAAGGTAACAAGCTAACTGAAATTACGATGGTAGGTAGAAAAGGCAAGGAAATAATAAAATTCTGAATAATAAGTACGTGCAATTTTAATTTATTTTTAATTTCCTGAAATTTATGTGAGCAGAAACTTATCTAATTACCTAATATCGTCATTATTCTGATCAATATCTTCTACATAATTAAACTGGTTAAAACATTTGTATCTGACGTGGCATATCCTTTCCAAGAACTTTTGTTTTTTGTCACTACATCCACAACGGGATGAACGGCAACCAGCTTTACATTGGCATTATATCACTTCGAGGTCTTTCGATGAAATTGACTTTATTGATGACTTCATCAGTTAGTCAAGTAATTGGCAACAGTTTGTTGTCCTCAACCTTTCAGCTAGAGTCTATGGGTTCAGGTAGCGTGGGATTTACATTCTGCCAATAAAATGCCTGGTAGGTGGCTCTTCCCTTAGCGCATGCAGGTGAAACGCAAATCGTTGAGGTTATCTAATTCTTAACAAAGACTGACAAAAACCAAGGCTGGTTATTAAAACTGGCTTGTTCTACCTGCTAGATGAAATAGATTCATACACTCAACTGAAAACAAATCCTCTCCATCCGATTTTCTATCAAAAGAAATAGCCATTTAGGCATCAAAACTTCAAAGAAAAGAATTAGATAACCCTACCGAGTTGAGAGCAGCAATGTTCCAGAACATCAGAAAACTTGATAAATTACCCCCTACACAACAAGCGTCTCGCCTGCATGTGCTAAGAGCCACCTTCTAGGCATTTTATTGGCAGAATGCAAACGCAGCAAGGCCCACCCTACTTGAACCCATAGACTCTAGCTGAAAGGTTGAGGACAACAAACTGTTGCCAATTACTTCATCAGTCAAGTCAATTTCATCGAAAAATCTCGAAGTGATATCATGTCAATGTGAAACTGGTTGCCGTTCATCCCGTTTTGGATGTAGTGACAAAAACAAAAATGCTTGGAAGGGATATGCCACGTCGGATACAAATGTTTTAATCAGTTTAATTACGTAGAAGATATTGATCAGAATAATGACGATAATAGGTAATTAGATAAGTTTCTGCTCACATAAATCTCAGGAAATTTAAAATAAATTAAAATTACACGTACTTATTATTCAGAATTTTATTATTTCCTTGCTTTTTCTACCTACCATCGTAATTTCAGTTAGCTTGTTACCTTTTGGCCAGGTTGCTTGGAAGAGATCACTTCTAAGTGATAAGGCCGCCTAATAAACTATACTGTTTTTTCTTTGTTTTGTATGAATTAGCAATAAGTTTCCCATGAATAGTTTTATTAAAGAGTAATAAATAAAAGAAATATTTTACACAGCTTTCGGCCAGCGGCTTCGTCCGCGTAGTCAAAGAAACACACGCATTGTTCCCGTTTCCGTGGTATTTCCGGGATAAAGCCTATCCTATCTCTTTCCCCATGTCTCATTATATCTCTGTTCCGAATTTGAAGTAAATCTATACAGTACTTTTTGAGTTTAACCTGGACATAAATAAAGACAAACAGACAAAAATTCTAAAAACTATAATTTTGGCTTCGGTATCTATTGTAGATCACGCCCCAAGTATTATTTTAAATAAATATTCAATATACAGTTTTGACTTTCCTACGATTTTTTTATATGTAAAGATAATTTCAAGATGATTCATACCAACAAAGGGCTAATTCGGCGCTACCGACGCTCAATTAATAGGCTGTAGTTCCGTTGTTTATTGCTCGATTGTCATTATTGAAGGTTCATTAGAAAGGTGATTAAAGTAGCTATATATTTTATAATAAGCTAAATTCTCATAATTCTAACGGTTACCGAGCTTTTTACATTAAAAAAAAATATTTTTTGACGTGATAACGTCTTTAAAATCGTTTTAGTCGGGTGACATGTTCAGAAACTTGTGTCACACCAAAACCTCACGAGCGCGATCGCAGGTGCAGGTATAACGAGAGAGAGACGGACCGATCTCCCGTCTCATCTCGAGCGCTGCCACTGCATTATGTTATCATGTAAACATCTCGATCGTAAACCTACTTTACAAACAACCAATTTTTTCATAAAATGTTGTTTTTTGAAAATATTTCAGTTGTTACTAGTTTTACATTAATGAATTCTAGGAATGAAATAATGTTTATTTAATTATCTTTCAATTGACACCCTTTTTAAGTAAATCGGTCCAGTAGTTATCTAGATATACCGCACAATAGAATGGCCCGACGGCCATCTTTGCTACGTCATAGCTCCCCCCTCCATACCCCTAGGAAGTGACTACCGCACTTTTTGTGTTCAGAAAAACATGCCGATTAAGTGGATATCAGTAGTCCGTATGGCTGAGGTGAGTCCCACGAAAATCGTTATTTGAAGACTTTTTTACGAATGGGTCTCACACTATGGTTGTTTTCTTTTGTTTTTCATTTTATGCACACATAGGTATTTGAAAAATATAAATATTTAAACGGATTTGAACGAGAATTGTGTGGGTGAATTTATAATTAACGCAACACATTGCGTTAATTATAAATTCACCCACGTTTTGACAATTGCACCGTAAGGCACAGATAAAAAAAAAATTGCATAAAATGGTAAAAAAAAACAAAACATCAATTTGTACCTACGACTTTTATTAAATTAACCGTCAAGGAACACGCCTACATTCCACCAGTTCATATATTATTCTCACAACGATAACACATAACAAACATACATAAATAGTTGACGGTCAACTATTTAATAACACGACTTTCTATCGGGATCATCGCACTTTATCCACGCAGTAGTAACTGCCGCTAAAGCTCATGTTTTACTATGCCTGTCTTGTTTAAATATGTGGCCTTGAATTTTTTCTATGTATTTAGTACCGAAATAAGCGGACATTTGTTAAAACATAATATTATGTTTAGAATGTTGCTTTTGGTCTAAGATCCGAATATAGGTCGACCTGTACCGGCGTGATAATAGAATGAGACCAATTTTATAATAAATGTAGTCTATTAAAAAATCTATTAAAGATGGGTTGACTGAAAAAATCCTGGACAGGACATTTTAATTAATTTTTAAAAAATATTTTTCTTAATTAATTGCAGTACTTATCAAGATAATAAAAAAAATTATAATAGACTTGAAGTATGAAACCTACAGAATGTGCAGTCATAGGGTTTTCTAATATTTACCTGGACAAACTGCTAGGTTGGCAGGTATAAACAGGCATGTCCGTACCAGTTACTTTCACTTGATGGGATGATAGAAAAAAATATATATATATCAGCATGAGCGCTGTTTTATAACAAAATTGTTTATTGTCTCAACACTGCTATTAAAAAAATAAAAATTTTTTTTTAATAATTAACTAAAAATATCCTGTCCAGGATTTTTTCAGTAAACCCATCTTTAATAGATTTTTTAATAGACTACATTTATTATAAAATTGGTCTCATTCTATTATCACGCCGGTACAGGTCGACCTATATTCGGATCTTAGACCATTTTAAATATACACTATATTTTGTTATTTAACAATAGACAAATACAACGCATGTGTACTGTAAAATTTAAATATATTGTCATGTCTGAACTGGAGAAATTCCAACATATTAGATTCTTTGAACGTTTTAGGTAAAGAATGTTGAATAAAGATATTCATAATAATACAAAAAAAAAATATTTTGTGTCATTTTTACACACAAAAAACGTCAACTTCGTTTTTGTTAAACATTTAGATAAAAATAAATCATATTTTTTTTTCTTAGAAAGTGTGCGTATAATAATAATTATTTAAACATTATTACATAGTTGATGGTGTTTTAAGTTTAGAAACAATATAAAACAATAATGTAAGATTATGTTGATCTCATCACACTTTATCTGTGCCACCTTAGATTTTCGCGCCAATTTATACCAAACTGAACAATCTTCAATTTTTTATCTAATCAATAGGTAAGATATTTTCATTTTTCATATATTTTAATATGAAGAAGAGAAAGAAGAAAATGAATAAGTTTTCATTCATTTTTCATGAATAAGTTTAATTTCATTTAAAAATTACAAAAACAGTATTAATATTAATCCTATAATTCAATGTTTGTTCTACTTATTTAAATACGAAAACGACTACATAAAAAAATATATATTTATTGGCATTCCATGAAAACATCATCCTTTTTTTAAACTATTTAATCTACACACTTTAATCTTAAAATGGAGTATAAACATAGAGTTAGGTAGTATTTAAGTGAATCCAGTATCCTAAATAATAACAACAATATATTTACCTTTGTTAACAATCTCGTCAACACAAGCGGTAACAACGACTGGCACCTACGGTTATGTGTGAACTGCGTTATCTTTTCGTTATATATACCGACTTGTATCTAATCATTGAGATATTACGATAGGGCTGGCACTTGGAAGTTTTTGTGTGAGAATAGGGTTGCTTCTTATCCGTTTTGGGTAATGAATGGCAGATGGTGTTTGTGACAGTAATGAAAGAAATGTTGAATTAGATGTTTAGTATAGCATTCAAATGAGATTTTTTAAAGAAAAGACATTGAGATACTATGTACTACGTACTAGAGAGGCCATCGCTACTACACTATTTGTAACACTAGCTAGAGTCAATCGTCTCAAACCATTTTTTTTTGTTACATTGATTGGTTTCAATTGATAAGTTTATTCATATTTTTTTAATAAGATAAACAATATTTATTTGTTACATTGATTGGTTTTAATTTATAAGTAATAAGAGGCAGAATATCTACAAAGTGTATGACTCACTAGCCGCCCCGCGCCGCCCCGCTTGTTGCACAGATTTTGTTCGTGGTGCCCTCTCTATAATAATACCTCAATGAGAAAAGAAAAAGAATTATAACCAGTAAAAAGTTAATAAATAAAGGTGGATAATCAAATAATTAGTATCTCCTTTACGAGAGAACAGGGTTGCCATTTAATATGTAGTTTTTTATAGCATTGTAATGTTTTTTTTTTTAAGTTTTGGTAGAGTAGGTTTTGTTTCCTTATGTCAAGGCAACCGACCTGGTGGTTCGCCTGATGGCAAAACATGGCCATTGCCAATGAACGTTTGCAGAAGTAGGGTCTGCAAGTGTAACTTTTAAGGAATAAGGAATATATATATTGTCCTAGATTTTTATGACGTTAAAAGAAAAAGCCTATCACATGATTATTATTTGTAAATAAAGAAATTTTTCTTTTTCCTACCAGATTCAGTATTGGATACGATCACGTCTTGGATCATTTCAACCGAAATCCATACAAAACAAAAACAAATAAAACTAAACCATAATTATTATGCTGAACTTTGAACAGATTAAAAATCTCTAGCATATTTTTCATCCTAATTTCGTTAGCGGTAAAACATTTTTGAAGTGAAACTTCTTTAGGCGTGCTGAGAGTAAAATTTCAAGGTCGCGTCATGGCAATACCGTCACGTCATCTAGTAAGGCGACGATTTTGGTTTTATTTGAATCTTGCCAAAGAAGTTTTACTTCTGACATGTGTGCTCTGCACACATGCTCTATTTTTATTTTCAGTAGTCCATTTTGAGTGCATCTTCGACCATGCCTCTTCTAGATTACAAAGGAATTTTACTCGACCCTTTATCGAGAACATTTCCGTTAATGGCAGTGAACATAATGAGGTAAATGATTGTTTTTGTTTTGATTTATTGGAATATTTGGGGCTCATTTGTGTTCTGAATTATTGAGAGTTTGTTTATTGTACTCTTGCTACTCTTAAAATGCAGTTTTCCTGTAGTAGGAAGCATAAAATATTAACTTGTAGTAAAAATAAGCTTTTAAACTTTAGTTAGATACTGTAGGTGAACTATTCAACTGAATACTTTTTAAGTTTCTGCCTATTTGGTACACCAATAGAGAGGCAATGCAATCCTCAAAAAATGACTCAAGTTATAACGTCCTCTAAAAGGTCCTAATTAGTACTAGGTCTAGTTTAGTCTTTTGTGCCAAGTGTTACTTTTTGGTTCTAAGTACGATTCCAAAAGTAACTTAAGTCACTACATATATTTTATAACATATTATCTCACCGATGCAGTTAAGTGCAGAGTTTATTGCAACAATTTATCTAGACAATGTAACTTACACATGATGTTAAGATAAATCCGAAGATAACGGGACAACGGGATAAATCGAGATAAAATATGTTTATCTAGACATTTCTATACAAATTGACGATTGTGAGTTTATAGTTTATAATACGAGTTAGATTAAACTATTTGTTTTATTTTATTGTATTAAATTGTTTTGCCTAGATGGGATTACGCGAGTATTATAACAGTTAAAATAAAAGACATTGTAGGTTCTATGTTTCTGAATCGCGCAATTGAAATGTTTTACTGTCTAGTATTTTTACTCCCAACTAATTTACCACAAAATATTATTTACTCCAAGAAGTTGTAGTTTTCTCAAATTACCTAATTTTTTTTAACGTTCACATCACAGAACAGTAAAAACAAATAGAAGTGCTATAATGTCATAATTAGTATGAAAACCAGTGTCGCCAAACCCACACATTTAAACCGATAGTTATACAGTACACTACAAGTAAACTATGCCTTTGATTGGACAGCTTAATTTGAGTAAAAACTGACTTAGGTTATAAATTCAGCATTTCAATATGTACCCTAACGCACCATGTTACGGTTTATTTTAGTATAACATCCCTAGGTATATTAGCTGTTTTGTTTCTCACTGCACAGAAATTCCAAATTCGAAAACATTCAGCTACTCCACAACAGAGGGCGTTAGTTTTCGATAGATATAATTTTGAACCTCAACACATAGTGATAAGGTTGAAATTTGTGTCACTCAACATCAATGACATTAACTTGATATTTATCTGATGCTATGCCCTGCGGGATGTCAGCCTTGTTATCGATAATTCACAAATAAATATTTTTTGTGTATTTTTTTTTCTTTCTATTATATGAGTATAGTATAATGTGTCACATTTTGGAGTATGTTTATTATTACTAAGTACGTCTTTTTATATTATTATTATTAAATAAAAAACGGAATAGAATAGTATTAATCTATATTTACAAAATACAAACAGAAAATATGCATTATTTTAAATCTTGGAACTGCCGTAGGTTTGCTGTATCGGTGGCCTTTGTTAGACTGCTTAGTGCTGTTCGGCATCCAGTTAACTCGTCACGTTGCATTTATCCATTTCTCTTTTAAATTAGCCTCTTTGGGAAATCTATAAATAAATTGGACAAATGAAAGCTAAGGAAAAATAAAATAAAATTTAATATTTATAATGTTTGTCTTTTCTAAAGCATCGATACTGTCGATATGCGCCACAAGCATCACTAAAGCGACATTCGTTTGTTTATTGCAATAATATTCCAGAAAGTCTTGTTTGCTGTTCAATCTATAATAGTACTAATTTCTTATGGATTAAGGTTCATTTTGACTAGATATTTGTATACCATTTTGACAAATTACGACAAGCGAAGTTATAACATAAAATATATGTAAAATAAATAAAAATAAGACTTACCGATGGTATGAAATGCCTCCATTGCTGATATTATTTCGTCTGCTATCATTTTTGCACTCTAATACCGAACAACACGTCCTAATTAATGAATAAATATGGAAAAAAGGTTTGACAGCTGACAACCGACTCGAATATTTTTCTGCGCACAACTGAGAGCAAGTTAGGTGATCTAAACTTATTATTGACACGTGGGCCACGCCCACATCACACTTCTATTTGTTTTTACTGTTCTGTGGTTCACATGCATTAATGATTTTTGTATTTTTCGATTTGTATTGCTGCCGCTGCATAATTAATGAATGGAAACCTATATTATAAATTAAAAAAAAGACGTGTGGCACTCGGGGACTGCCGCGGTAAAGCTATTGCATAGCATGCCTTCAAGCCACACCTCCGTGTCCGTCGGAGTGGGGAGCGTGAAGTTTTTTCGTTACGGAATTTCTCGATTCGGTCCCCGCGCTCAAGGCCCGCGATAGAAGCTATGCAATAGCTTAATAATATTATAAATTTTTGGAAAACTAACCTGACCTAACTTAACAAAAAGGTGCCAACTCGGCAGACGCCGGAACGACCGAAATATAGGTATGTATTTTAAAAAACGATATCACCAATCAAAATTGGCAAACGGGGACAAATTAAGTAAATAAAAAACATATTTTTGGAAAGTTCTTTTTGGAATTGTCTTCAATAATCTTATCAAAGACAAGCTAATCGTCCAGGAGATATTGCAGTAGGCAAATAAAGATGAACAGATGATTATAAGTGCATATTGCTGTTAATATAAATATAATATAATCAATATTTAATTGCTATCGTGGTCTATTAGCCGTTATTTAAGCGATTAATTTGGCCCAAACGAAATTAATTACGTTTAAATTATTTTCGAACATCTGATGTGAACAGGGAAATATTATATAAAACTGTTAGTTTAAAATCCAACTTCAAGCTGAAATTTTCAATGATTTTAGTTACATTGGAACTAGAGAACGTTTTTTAATTGAAACTTCTTTATGCGCGTTGAGAGTAAAATTTCAAAGTTGCGACATGGCAATTCCGGCACGTCATGGAGTAAGGCAACGAAGCAAAGATTTCGGTATCTTTGAATCTTGCCAAAGAAGTTTCACTTCTGACACGTGTGCTCGGCTTAAAATATTTCTTTATAAAACTATGATAACTATAACTTACCAGAGCTTTATTGGCGAACTTCTTACATCCTCAACTTTCTTTCTTATATACATATATTTTGAAGCTTGTTAGTTTCTTGGTCTAGGTATTTCCATTAATTCAATACCTTTACCATAAATACATAGAGTGATCGTATGTCTGCAAATAGAATGAAAATTAATATCACAATAATTTTCCCAAAAATCGTTTATAAGGCGGGAATTAGCATTTTATTGCTATAAAAATTAAAGAGTCAATATTAGTTTAGATTGGCATTTGTTTCAATAAGAGTGAATGTCTTCTAGGATGTTTTTTTTTTTCTTTTCTGGAGATAGACTAAAATACATGTATGCCAGAACATCATTCTATATAATTTGGTAATGGCATCTTGGGTTTCTCGTCCTAAATTCTCCCTGTTAAAACTTCGAAACTTCTTGCCTACTTATTATTGAGGACTATACATATAAGTCTTTAAGTGGACCAATCAACAATAGAGGGGATACCTCGCATAATAAACAACCATTCTAAAAAAATAATGACTTAATTCTGGTAATACTTACTCATCACTCCCAACGAGGTCCATGCCCTGGATATCCGCGACATCGCTGAAAACTTGCGACTTAAAATCGCATTTAATCTGGTCATCGACTATAGACCACTCAAACACCGCCACTCTTTGGTCTATCGACGTTGACAACAACAGATTGTCGATGATAATGACACCTGTCACTTGGGAACAATGGCTGCTAGAATTTGACCAATAGCAAATATTTTTTGTACGATCACTCATCACTTTGAAGTAAGCCAGTTCCACCGCGTTGTCGTCTCCTCCAGAAGCCAATAGCAATTCAGTATCAGACAACGCTTTAGCATAAATCCCGTTTATACCGGATTGGTGAGTCAGCAAAGTAGATATTGGTCTATCTACAAGTGTTAATGTGTTCCAGAATGAAATTTCCCTTGCGGTTGAACTCGATAGAAGAATTTTCGTATTTCCAACGTCAACAACTTGCGTGTTTAGTATGCAAGTGGAATGATAAAATATATCGTTTATTTTACGAAACGATTTAGTATTCAATTCCAATTGAAAGACTCGTAAATTCCCATCCGAGCAGCCAGCGAATATCACATATGTATTGTCATCTTTGCTGTAATTTTCTAAAGCCATAATTCTCGTTTCTGGATCAAAATCTATTTCCTCGTTTCTGAACATTTTGTTATATCTTCTTTCTACATCTGTCCCATTTATCATATGATTGGTCAATTCTTCTGTAGTAACTTTTATTTCTCCATCTACTTTATCAAAAATGATTTTATTTATGCAAATCTGTGCTCTTCCACCAGCTGATGTAACCAACAGAGTTCTATCGTCCAATTTGTTAATTTTTAATGCCCTCACATTTGATAAATGTTTTAAGATAAGTTCATCTTTAAATTCTAATACAGAATTTGAACTGGATACCCTTAGAGTAGTATCTTCACCACCCGATATATAAAACAACGTATCATCAAACTTGTGGGTTATCAAGCAATTGATTTCTTTCGAATGCGTCCCATTTACTATGTTTTTAGAAACGATGTTCTTTAAATTAAACCTCTCTAAGTGAATGTTCGCTTCCTTTATATAGATGAAGCTAATAAATTCATCGAAATTTTCTCCCTCTTTTTCAATATAACGTAAAACATCCCAGGATCTATGGCCTCCACCACAACTTACTTCTAACGCTCTAACATTATTTTTCACGTCATAAACAACAAAAATACGTTCTTGGAACCCACAAATATATCTATCATTCGAATCAACAAATTTTTCAACCCATTGGAAATCTAAATCTCTATTGTAATTATGCGATAAGGCACTTAAATTGAAATATTTCATAGTTCTATCTCGGCCAGTACTGATAAATTCATTTTGTCGTACATTTATCGATGTCGGACCATATCTCCCATGCACGCGTTTAAAAGTTCTTATAGGAGATTTTTGTCCTCGAACAAATACGTGTATATTTCCTAAACGATCTCCAACAATAAGATTGTCAGAGCTGAGAGCGCAAGACGTAATCCAACGCTCTTTACAAAATGGCAACTCAAATTCAGCAAACACGTCTAATTTGTTACCACTCGTCGTAAGAACTGTAATTTTACCCAAATCAGCACAAAACACTACATGTCTATTTAATATCCAGTGCATAGAAAGAATTTTACCCATATCTAACTCTGTATCAATGATATTACTAATCATTGGTGGTCCTTTGCAATTTTCGATAAAAACATCAAATTTCCCCGTCATATCTGCGACAGCTATCAATTGCCTACACGACGATACACTGATCAATTTATACGTAGACTCGTGTTTTAGTTTGAAGGCTGTTGAAGATTTTGAATCGACATCATAATAAACCAAATCATTATTTTCGTTCATGGCTATTACGTTTCTTCTTGCAGTGAACACAATTTTCTTTGGCGTGTCAATATCTACATTTAATGTTTCACTGCTTTTGTTATGTTCGCTTAAAATTGAAAGTGGGTGTAATATAACGGCACTATCAGCTCCTCCTGTAACTAGGTGCTCTTCATTTGCATCTAACGACCAAATGCATGCGTTTGCATGAGCTGGGGATTTCTTAACCAAATTTCCTTCTAAATCCCAATAGCATATAGCTGAATCTTCGCCTACAGATATAACTATATCATTTACTATACAATTACGCATCACTCTAGCACCATGCCCATATAATTCATGTAACGGATGAATGTGTACATTTTCCCAGAATGCTTTTGTATCAAAAGTGTGTGTAGTTTTGTTTTTTATGGACCAGATATGAACTGATCTGTCATCTGATGTGGTCACTATGATTTTTTTCTTGGGATCACAGCTTATGGAGAATATAACTCCCTAAAATGGGAAAAAAATTAAAATAAATAATTTTTTTATTTACTCATTCGTAGACATGATGATTTATTCTCTCATTCAGTGTAAAAGTGAAATTGTGCATACTATCACCAGCCAGAAATTGAAAAATAAAAATTTAAAAGAATGTGCGGAGCAATTTTTGCAACTTTGGCAAATTAACCAAACAAAAGCATATGCTTTAGCAAGAATTACTTGTAATATAGTACCAGAACATATAATGAGAATAACACAACTAATTATGAGAAAAGTATAATATGGTAAGTTTCAGAATTTAGTTATGTATAACAAAAATCATATTAATATTAATTAATTTAAAGATTATATTGCTTATAATCTCTAGTCTAAAACAAGGTTTTAGACAAAGCAGTCGAAACCGCAGGCTGAAAGCTAGTAAAATATAAATATTTGACCTATAAAAAACTTATATAAATACCAAATCGTACCTTGTGTCCCCTCAAATAATGCAACGGTTCCTCATCCTGATAACTGATAAGAACTTCTGAGAACACGGTTCCACTGAACACCAGGACTCCATCGTTTAGTGGTAACAGCAAACCACTGTATAGTATGGAGTTATTTTTGTTCTTGTATTGAGTTTCTAGCGACTGTGTTTCTATGTTCCATATCTGGTAGGATAAATAAACATTTACAAAACATTATACATTATAAACATAATGTTTTTCATTACAAAGAAATATAATGAATAAATTAATGAATTCAAAGCCCAGTGGACTAAAGAGATTTGAACTACATTGCTCGCATGCTAAGCATGATTAAACTAGCTACGCAAAATAAATTTAAAAAATATAATTTTCCAACTATAAATTCTATCAGACTGCAGTTGGTTGAAAATTTTTTAAGGTACATACATTAAAGGTTATATTATAATTGGCTTGTATATAAGTGGCCGCTTTGGTGTTTTGGATTCTTAACAATTGTGATCTTGACTTGGTCTCTATAACTAAGTTCATTGCAAATAATAGTTTTAAAAATATGAATATTATATAATTTATATGGTAATTTTAAGTTGCTAAGCCTGTTGCGAGTCCGGCGAAAGATCCTAGAGCCCGACTTACCCGACATTACACCGAAGATATCCCGGACATCAGCCTGTACGAGATTAGGATGGCTCTCAAACAGCTTAAGAACAACAAGGCGCCGGGTGAGGATGGAATCACCTCTGAGCTTCTGAGAGCGGGTGGCAAACCAATCCTCAGAGTGCTACAGAGATTATTCACTTCCACCTTACTCGAGGGCACAGCGCCACAAGCGTGGAGCAGCAGTATGGTTGTCCTCTTCTTCAAAAAGGGAGACAAAACCCAGTTGAAGAACTACAGGCCAATATCACTGCTGAGCCACGTTTATAAGTTGTTCTCGAGAGTCATCACGAATCGTCTCGAACGCAGGCTAGATGACTTCCAGCCTCCCGAACAAGCCGGTTTCCGAAGAGGCTATAGCACCATGGACCACATTCATACGCTGCGGCAGATTATACAGAAGACGGAGGAGTATAATCTGCCATTATGCTTAGCGTTTGTGGACTATGAAAAAGCCTTTGATTCGATCGAGACTTGGGCCGTGTTGAAGTCTCTCCAGCGTTGCCGCATTGACTATCGGTATGTCGAAGTGTTGAGAAGCTTGTATGATAACGCCACTATGTCAGTCCGGGTTCAGGAGCATTGCACGAAGGCAATTCCTCTGCAGCGCGGCGTCAGACAAGGAGACGTCATATCTCCACAACTTTTTACCGCTGCTTTGCGAGATGTCTTCAAGCTCCTGGACTGGCAAGGATTTGGCATCAATGTTAATGGCGAGTACATCACTCACCTTCGATTTGCCGACGATATCGTAGTCATGGCGGAGTCCCTGGAGGACCTCAATACAATGCTCGGTGACCTCTACAGAGTTTCACAACAAGTGGGCCTTAGCATGAACATGGACAAGACGAAAATCATGTCGAATGTCCATGTTGTGCCCACTCCAGTTTCAGTTGGAAGCTCTGTGCTCGAAATTGTTGACGAGTATATTTACCTGGGACAAACTGTCCAATTAGGTAAGTCCAATTTCGGGAAAGAGGTCAATCGTCGAATCCGACTCGGATGGGCAGCGTTCGGGAAACTATACAACATCTTTTCGTCCAAGATCCCGCAGTGCCTGAAGACGAAAGCCTTCGAGCAGTGTGTGTTGCCAGTGTTGACCTACGGATCTGAGACGTGGTCCCTAACCGCGGGCATTGTGCACAAGCTCCGCGTCGCTCAACGAGCTATGGAAAGGGCTATGCTCGGGGTTTCTTTGCGTGATCGAATCAGAAATGAGGAGATCCGCAAAAGAACTCAAGTCACCGACATAGCCCACCGGATTAGCAAGTTGAAGTGGAGCTGGGCTGGGCACATAGCCCGTAGAACCGATGGCCGTTGGGGCAGAAAGGTTCTCGAATGGAGACCACGTACAGGACGACGCAGCGTAGGACGGCCTCAAACAAGATGGACAGACGACCTGATAAAGGTGGCGGGGAGCCGCTGGATGCAGGCCGCTGGTGATCGGCCGTTCTGGAAGTCTTTGGGGGAGGCCTATGTCCAACAGTGGACGTCCAATGGCTGATGACGACGAATATGGTAATTTGAAAGTTATTGTAATGATGTTTCTGTTTCTTAATACATAAATATAAATATACTAACTTGAACCACATTGTGAGCAGTCAAAAGTGAAATTTTGTCATTAGAAGTCCATAGTCCTGAATGCAACCAATCATCACACACAATGGATGCGAACCAGCAAGTAAACTTGATATCAGCCTTATTTACTGCTATTATAGTGAATTGCTTCCCGCCATAAACCAAAATCTTGGATTCTTTTTTCAAAGGCACGAACCCGTATATTTTTTGACCTATTAAGACGTGTAACCGTTGTATTAATTTGCTTGATTTTTTTTCATAAACGTGCATATAACTTCCTAATCCTGGAAGGAATAATAACGATTAAATAAAAAACTAGGTTAGTTATAGTGTTTACAAAGAAATATTCGAAATTTACCAGCTAGAATGAAGTTATCATATAATTTTACACTCGTAACATCAGTTCTTGTTAATAAAGACATGTTTTAATCTAAATGTTAAACAAAAATATAATATAAAATTTTAGGTTATTCGGTGTTTTGATTTTCAAAATTCAAAACCAGCTGTGGCCTGTGAGCTGTTAGATTTGAGTTTTGACTTTGACATGTTTCAGTGTTGCCTATATTTGAAAACGACAAGAAAAAAATGTATAATCTATAACTAAAAGCTGAAGCTAAAGATAAAGCTGAAGAGTTTGTTTGTTTGTATTTTTGTTGCTTTGTTTGAACGCACTAATCTCAAGAACTACTAGTCCGATTTGAAAAATTCTTTTGGTGTTGGATAGCCCATTTATCGAGGAAGGCTATATGCTATATATCATCAGTCATCACGCAACAGAAGCGGAGCCACGCGGGTGGAACCGCGGAGCGCAGCTAGTAATACATGTTGTGATTATATCGTAAGGTATCCATTTTTCAGTTATTTTAATTTTCAATTTGTTTTCGGCTTTCCTAACAGTTTTATTCAATAAAGCGATACGACTTCACACACGCGTGTTTTCTCATTTCTGTTCACATCGACGCGGACGCGGTGGTGAGCAGCTTGGAGGAGTGCCCTGTGACAGCAGTGTGGTCAGAGGTCATATATATTATGTTCGTGAACATTAATAATATGTAACTTGAAAAAACGAAAAAATAAAACAAAATAAAAATTATTTCCGGATTCCTCTGTAGTCTTTTAAATCCTCAATTAATTATTGTAAGTGAATTTGAATAACAAAAGTTAAAATTCAAATAACAAAAGTTTGAAACTAGATCAATTTCAAGGAGAAATGCGCTTCCTTTCTAAGTTCTAACACACGCTCAAAACATAATTATTTTAAGGATAGGATATTGGTTAAATAAAAGTAACATATTTGCAGAAGAATTTATTAAATAAAGGTGGTTTATGAAAAATTTAATTAGATTACATTATTCCTTTTGAAAGTTATCTAACGGATAGTGCTCGCCATTTTTCTTCAGGTGCTGTTCCAATTGATTCATCTGTTTTCTGTAAACAATAATTTAATTATCAGTTAAAAATTTCCTATTTTATATGTATTTATAAATCTTTATATAAACAGTTAAAAGAAAACATAATTTATATTTTTCAACCTATAAAGCTTAGCTTTTTTGTATAATTTCTAAGTTGGCTGGTTGACACCAGGCCAAATTACATCTTCAAAAAAAAAAGATTTTTTTTATTTTATGTAGTCTGTAGAACATACTGTAGTTTTGGCGGCATGTCGTAATACACATCTTCGAACATCTCTTTCCAATGTGGTTTCTTTTTCTTTTCGGCATTTTGCATCGTCCTTACGACGATGTCTCGAGATTCTTTTATCAATGCCTTGTCTGCTTCTTCATTCCAAAGACCTGTGGATATTGTAAGAACAGTATTATTAAAAATCTGGTAAGTTTTTCGTACTTTAAAATTTAATGTAATTTATTTAATTGTGAATTTTACCTTTACGTTCAATATATAGGCGTAATTTTTGTATCGGATTTTCATCAGTGGTCCACTTTTGTATTTCTTCTATAGATCGATAGGCTGTGCTGTCGTCAGACGTAGAATGGTGACCTACCCTAAACAAAAATAAATTTTATATTGATAAAGTAGCGTAATTATTTTAGAAAAGATGGACAGAAGTACACTAGTAAATTAGAAAAGATTAGAGGTGTGAGTGAAAGTACCTATTTTTTCAAATTAATGCATTCATTCTCTACTGAGAGGATTAAGTTAAAATTTGAATGAGAATTGTTAAAGAGTTGAAAAATCCTTACATAAGTAGCTTTTATAATTGATCAGTAATCCAAACCTGTGCGCTCTTGTGCGCTGTGCGGCCCCGCTTTTTCGGAAACCGAATGATTGCGCCGGGCCTAATATCGCTAGCTCGTTGATCTCGTATACAGCGTGTTCATAATTTTGGGATAGCATTTTCGTATAAATATTTGTGTACTGAGTTAAAAGTGTATACCTATAGTTTTTTTTCTACCTCGTACCTATGAATCATACTTAGCCTCAATTTAGCTTTTTAATAATTATTTTGTGGTGACATTTTTTGTGTAAATTTGTGTACTTACTAAGTTAAAAGTATAGGATAGGTATAAGCATGTACTTTATTTTGAAGTGAAACTTCCTTAGGCGCGTTGAGAGTAGTCTTTTTTTATCTCATACCTATAAGACATAGCCTCAATCAGCACCGGCTTGTTCTTAACGGCCATTTCCTTAGCGGCCCGCACCGCATTGTACACAGCGAGCGCGTCCGTCCCGTCCACCCGTATCGTGTTGATACCCAGCGAGGGCCCGCGCGCCGCGATACCGTCACCCCGGTACTGCTCGCTAGATGGCGTTGATATCGCGTAGCCGTTGTTTCTGCTGGGGATTGATGGAGAATTATTTTTGATGATGATATTCTTAAATGAGGTTATTTACAAAAACTGTATTTTAATAGAAAATACAGTTTTTGTAAATGAGCATTGATCAATCCATGTTATTATTTCCGCAAAATATTTTATATCAATAAAAACACCTCATTACGTAGGTAGATCCGTTACCCCGTGTGGTTGGTGATCTATAGGTTAATAATAATTATTAATATTTAGTATCCTAAAACCTTATTATCAGTAATACGCACACACTTTTCATTTCGCTTGCATTAATGATAAGTTTAAAGTTATATCTTTTCATATGTTTATAGAAGTACTAGGTTTCCGCCCGCGGCTTCGCCCGCGCAGTCAAAGAAAAACCCGCATAGTTCCCGTTCCCGTGGGATTTCCGGGATTGCGTCATTTTCCCGGGATAAAAAGTAGTCTATGTCCTTACTCGGGTATTAAAATATCTCCATACCAAATTTCATGAAAATTGGTTCAGTTCAGTTTAGGCGTGATTGAGTAACAGACAGACAGACAGAGTTACTTTCGCATTTATAATATTAAGTATGGATATGTACATATCTCACACTTATATCATATCTCACTTCACACATGATATGACGTCCACAATTTATTAATGTACAAAACTTACTTTATTATCACTACATAGTATAAAACAAAGTCGCTTTCCCTGTCCCTATGTCCCTATGTCCCTATTTCCCTATGTCCCTTTGTACGCTTAAATCTTTGAAACTACGCAACGGATTTTGATGCGGTTTTTTTTTAATAGATAGAGTGATTCAAGAGGAAGGTTTATATGTATAATAACATCCATTAAATAGTGGAGAAGTACTGTTATTTTTGAGGTTTCTAATGTGATGTCGTAAAAAATTACATTTTTTCCGCTTACATTGCAAACGCAGGCTGAACCCTACGAGTTTTATCAAAATAATGTACTAAGTATTATACACATTCAAAAGGTCTACAGAAAAGTCCGCGATGGTATATGTCTATCTCTTATGGATAACCCACAATAACTTTTTTTTGTCATTTACTTTTTACGACAAATAATGGCTAATTTTCGATGCGATTTTAACCAATACAGCATTAATCCTTAACCAATTAAATACCTTGAATACATTGTTCATTTAATATAAATCTATATGGCCCTTTACACCGTATGATTTAAGTGAATATTTTCGAAGATATTACAGATTTAAAAATTGCGGGACGTAGCGTACCGGCCGGCCGCCCGGCCGGTACCGGTACGCTACGTCGTATTTTAATTGTATACCCGTGCGAAGCCGGAGCGGGCCGCTATGTTTTTATATACAACGTTCACAGTTTTTCTGTAGTGTATTTAGTATCAGCATTGCACCCGTGCGAAGCAGGGGCGGGTCGCTAGTAATAATAATAATTTATCGTTGTATCTCTAGATTATTACATTTATACTTTTTTTTAAAGTGAAACTTTTATTACATCGTCTCAAACTTTTTGGTCTGTGTAGCGCATGTCGCGTGTATCGCGGCTGCCGAGTAGGTATACCTACTCGGCAGCCGACCGAGTTCCCGTTCCCGTTCCCGTGGGATTTCCGGGATTGCGTCATTTTCCCGGGATAAAAAGTAGTCTATGTCCTTACTCGGGTATTAAAATATCTCCATACCAAATTTCATGAAAATTGGTTCAGTTCAGTTTAGGCGTGATTGAGTAACAGACAGACAGACAGAGTTACTTTCGCATTTATAATATTAAGTATGGATATGTACATATCTCACACTTATATCATATCTCACTTCACACATGATATGACGTCCACAATTTATTAATGTACAAAACTTACTTTATTATCACTACATAGTATAAAACAAAGTCGCTTTCCCTGTCCCTATGTCCCTATGTCCCTATTTCCCTATGTCCCTTTGTACGCTTAAATCTTTGAAACTACGCAACGGATTTTGATGCGGTTTTTTTTTAATAGATAGAGTGATTCAAGAGGAAGGTTTATATGTATAATAACATCCATTAAATAGTGGAGAAGTACTGTTATTTTTGAGGTTTCTAATGTGATGTCGTAAAAAATTACATTTTTTCCGCTTACATTGCAAACGCAGGCTGAACCCTACGAGTTTTATCAAAATAATGTACTAAGTATTATACACATTCAAAAGGTCTACAGAAAAGTCCGCGATGGTATATGTCTATCTCTTATGGATAACCCACAATAACTTTTTTTTGTCATTTACTTTTTACGACAAATAATGGCTAATTTTCGATGCGATTTTAACCAATACAGCATTAATCCTTAACCAATTAAATACCTTGAATACATTGTTCATTTAATATAAATCTATATGGCCCTTTACACCGTATGATTTAAGTGAATATTTTCGAAGATATTACAGATTTAAAAATTGCGGGACGTAGCGTACCGGCCGGCCGCCCGGCCGGTACCGGTACGCTACGTCGTATTTTAATTGTATACCCGTGCGAAGCCGGAGCGGGCCGCTATGTTTTTATATACAACGTTCACAGTTTTTCTGTAGTGTATTTAGTATCAGCATTGCACCCGTGCGAAGCAGGGGCGGGTCGCTAGTAATAATAATAATTTATCGTTGTATCTCTAGATTATTACATTTATACTTTTTTTTAAAGTGAAACTTTTATTACATCGTCTCAAACTTTTTGGTCTGTGTAGCGCATGTCGCGTGTATCGCGGCTGCCGAGTAGGTATACCTACTCGGCAGCCGACCGACACGCGACATGCGCTACACAAAGCAGTGTTCGGAACCGTTCGAACAGTTTCACTTTTACCGTGGTTTCATAAAACCACACAACATTTTTTTTTTTTTTTTTTTTTTAGTGTGGAAATCTTGCATAGATACCCACGGCCTCCGGGGAAGGGGCCGTGGGTTATATCGGATTCCTACCGACCAAAACCCCACTGTGTTCCGTCAAGCTGCATCAACGACGGGGCCACGGGTATAGTAGAATTCTTTCGTGACCCCATCAGCGGCTGCCCGTCGCCAGGCCAAAACAAATTGTGAGCCAACCAGCTCTAACCTCATGGGGCGGCGTGAGCGGAACACGTCTCACGCCACCACATCTCTCCGGACGATGGACTAAATCCCCGCTCCATCGCCCGGCGATTACATTTATACTTACCAGAACAAAATAACAGGACATTCAAGAGTAGCCGCAAAGTTAAAAGCAGCGAACGCGTCACCTTCAGAAGCTGCACCTTCACCGAAGTAGCAAATAACACAGCGATCATTATCTGGTTCTCGCTTGAAGGCGTAAGCTGCGCCGACCGCTTGTGGCATTTGGGTTGCTGGAAAATAAGAAGAAGACTATTTGATACATTGAATTGGACGACTCTGCCATAAATAGATGTATCAGTTTAGGTATGATGTTGATGATGTTTACAATAACGAGTCATTAAAATAATGCCAGTTAATTATATATACGGTGTAGTTACTATGGAATGAAACTATATTTATCTGTTACTATGTTCTCATCTTAATTTTTTCGAAGGAAGGAAAGGAATTTTCTTCTTTAAAATATTATGTAGGTAAAGTCTCATATACGATGATTGTTTGATTGAAGAGTTTATGGGCCATTAAAACTATGTATGGTATATCGCCAAAAAGCTTCATAATGCTCTTTTATACAACACGCAGATCGGTAATTTTTAATCTGGTAGCATAGAACTCAGTTACATCATTAATACATATTTACCTAAAGGACTGGATATAGTGACGATATTCAATTGGTTGCTGCCATAGTGCACTGGCATATGTCTTCCCTTGCCAGGATCTTCGTGGTTTCCATAACACTGGTTCACCAGTTCTGATATGGTCATGCCTCTATATAAGAGTACTCCAACTTCCCTATATTGTGCGAAGACCTTATCTCTAAGAGATAGAGCGGCAGCGCTGCCGACATGCATGCCTTCTTCGCCGTAGTTCGTCATGTAGAATGATATACGACCCTGTCTGAAATACATAAGTACATTTTTATGTTAAAATTTTGTAGATGGTAAAGGTCATTAGCATTACAGATGATTGGTAGTATGAGTTATTTAGGCATACATAAACGATTAAGCACCTGTGTTATAGTACTGAATTTATATTTTCTTGTCAAATGCTATATAAAGCATATCAAGTTTTAAATCGATAAAAGTACATATATTATATTACGTATAATATTGACTTGTTTATTAAAGGGATTTTTAATGTCTTAATTGAGCCAAGTGATTTCCTTCTGCTTGAATGAACAAAATGGATGTATGTACTTTTAATACGATTACCTTTGAGACTCATACAAGATTTTATCCATTTGATTCAACTGTATCATTGTTTTATACATATTCAGTAGTACATCTTTATCTAAGTCTGGTTCTTCACTCCCCACTATCACCTCGCCGTTATTATCAAGCACCCTGTATATTGGTATCGGCTCGTAATTGGTTTCGTTCAAAAACTTCATCTCTGTAACGTACGGTGCTCTGGCGCCGGGGAATTCTGCAGTTTTCCCGCCATTTTGTTGGATATCCGGTCGCGTATGCGTTGACAGAAGCTGAAATAAAAAAAAGACGTTATAAATTACTGAATACACGATATTTTTACATGTGATTGTTTGGCTTTCTTTCGTGAGCGGTGAGATATAATTTTGTGTAGAGATGTTTAGGCAGGGTGAGGGTGGTTTTTATCGGGATAAATACATAATTTATTTTCCGCAGAAGCAGACAAATCCGCGGTCTAGACTCTAGTTAATATAAATAGGTACTTAAAAGTATATTTGTATGTTTAATTCGTGTGTACATAATATACTTTATAATTATTACTAGCGTAGGTTGTATAGCAAAAAATCCATGTTCTTTAATAAAAAGAAATCTCATATTTTAAGATATCTTATCACTGTCATTATCTTTGGGCGCGGGCACACGATGCGTTGCGGTGCCGCACCGCAAAGATTTCACCGTGTCAGTGGGCACACGAGTGGTGCGGCGCCGTAACGTTGTTCTGTCGCAGCGGCGTCGTAGCAGCGTTGCACAGCGTGTCCTTCCTTGAGACGCAAAACAACTGAGCGGTGCCGCTCCGACATCGCACGGCGCACCGCATTCACCCCTCCCCGCCTCGTCTTGGTGGTTACAAGTCCGGTGCGGCGCCGGAGCGCATCGTGTGACATGCCACAGATATTTCTATGTAAGACGACGCAGCGACACCGCTCCGGCGCCGCACCGCCGCCGCAACGCATCGTGTGCCCCCGCTCTTTGCTCTGTTGTTTCAGCTAATGAAACTACATTACGTTTGTAACAAATGTGTAAATATTCGATTTCTTAACATAATCACTTAAAAATAGGTAATCTTTAAAACCTTGTATAATATATGTCAAAGTAATTAATTAATTATTAATGTTATTTGTCAATTAATTGTAAACTATATATATTATTATCAAAAACCTGAAATAAACAAGCTATCAACTAAATTTATATAACAATGATAATACAGAATAATAGCTTACCTATTTATTTTTTTTACAAATAAATTAAAGTATCATTAAAATAATGTAGTTACTTATTAAAATGTTTTAGGTTACTACATGAACGAAACATGTAATAATTATCATCTTTTATCAATTGTTTACAATCGTCGCATTATATTTTTGCGGGCAAATTACTACGTAATAATCACTGTAGTTATTGACAAATTGTGTTCTTACTATTAGCTCTAACTACAAATGTAATCCATCTATTATCCTGTATTCCTACAAAAGTATAGACTAGATTATGGAGATATTAGAACCTACCCTAGAAGAACGGAGCGCAGTAAATCTCAAAAAACTAACACCACTACGCAGCGCCATGTTAACTACTGAGAATAATAACTCTATGATAATAAGTTTGTATAATGAAACATTAGCAAGTATGATAAGGGGCATAGCCTTTATCGTACGGCGGGAGGTCAATATTTATCATTTGATTCTTTATTTGTAAGTGTGACGTTACTTTCATGTAATAAACGCTTTCAGTTTCAATTTACTGAATAATCAATAAGATAAGTATTAAGTACCTACCTATTCAAAACATATACCTTTTTACGGGAAAATTATTAAAATTTAAAGAGGTACTTAAGAGTTGACTGATTTTTTTGTGCACATACTTAGACCAAAATCGGTAACGTGAACTTTTTTGAGAATTTGCCCGTTGAATGTACCTAACTTTATCAAATACATACATACTACATAGGTAGGTACTAAGTTTAATCCCACATCTTAGATAGTGGTTGGTCCTCTATAGTTCTATACCATATATAAATTTTTCTTATAATAATACTTATTATGGATTTTATGATAGGTAAGTAAAGTAAATCTGTAGTCAAAATTAAAATGTGATAAAACCATTGAACTAATAAAGTAGCTCAATGGATAAAATATGAATATAACTAGTAACTTAAATAAAAATATAAAGAACTCTTTTAATGAATAAATTGGACAATTTTTACAAAAGTCTTGCAATATTTCGCATTTCCTTATTCATTTGAAAAGCCCGCGAACGGCCACGTGAAATTTCGGGCTCAGATTTAAACAAAGGGTCATCCGAGAATGTGCGTTAAGCCCTCGGAGCAATTAACTAGCCTGGAGAAGTAACAATTAATTGAACATTAATAACACTAGTTTGGCCCTTTTAACGTATGGCAAAATGTCATGCGAAAAAAGAGGACCGATATATGTCAGCTCGACAGTTTGAAATGACATGTAGCCATTTCGTTTTGTTTTGATCACCAGTCTGGTGATCATCGCTTGGTGATTTTAATTATTGTTTTTGAAGTGAAAAACGTGTTTTTTAGTTTCATATGTTATTTTCTGAAAAGATAATTTACTAAAGATTACATGGCTTGTATTGTTTACGGCTGTAAAAGCCGTAGTACTGGGAAATCGGATGAAGATAGGAATTTGTCATTTCACAGGTTAGTGTTTTGATGTGTGATTTTGTTAATTGTGTTATAAATAAGTGAATTTACGTTATTTTCATAATCATCTATGTTTTATCTAACCGTAATCATTGAAATGAAATCATAATCAGCTTAGTTTTTAGAAAAAATGCAAAATATAACTTCCATAGTGTTGTGCAATTATCGATACTTGAGTAGGAACGAAGTACTTCATTGATAATGACTGCTTTAAGTTAGGAGAAAAAAAGGTATTTAAGTATGGATTTTATTGTTATTTGCAGGTTTCTGGCTTGAGAAAAATTAAAAGATGTTTGGGTTAAAGCTATAGCACAGGGAAAATTGGAAGCCTTTAATACATTCTCGGCTTTGTTCAAATCATTTCGAATCAGACGGGAAGAAAAGTAAAGTGCTTTGCAGAGATGCTGTGCCACAAGTTTACGGTGGCATCTATTTTAAATAATAAATATTGTAATTTGGTAATTAAGTATCGAATTAAAATGTTGTAAAAAAAAATTAAATGTTTATTTGTTTTATTTGAAGAAATTTATTTTAAGCTAGAGGTGCCCCGCGTGTTCTCTGGGAACAAAGAAACAAATTTTTCCCGTGGGAATGAGTTATTTTCCCGCGGTAAATTGTAGCGTATATGTTATTCTGATGTTTAAACTATAAATTAAAATTTAATTGTAAAGTTTCATAAAAACTCATTCAGTAGTTTTTACGTGAAAGAGTCCATTCTTATATATTTTCGCTTCTATAATATTAGTAGGATACGATTATTGATTTGTAAAATGATCAACCAGGTGGAAGTCAGATTCGCGCACGAAGGGTTTCGTATAATTCTATGAATGAATCTATGAAAACAGGAAAAAATACGTACCTTTTTACGAAACCATAAAAACAACCTAAACCGAAATACTTAATAATATTTTTTTATAAATACCACTACCATACAATGCAAGGTAGTCAGTACGCATCGTAAAATATGAATAATTCCAAATAGATTCGTTTAAATTATCTTCAAGCAATTTTATAACTCAATTTTTTTATTTATCGATATTTTAGTATTCGATAAATTTGTGGCAAGCACTACCTTTTTAGAACAAAAAGTGGCTACATGTGGATTTGAATGCCAAGCCGATAACAGTGTGTTGTCTCTTTCTATCGCACTAATTAGGGTATTGAATAAAAGAGAGCCACTATATAAGAAACGTTCAATTAATTGTTACTTCTCCAGGCTTGTTAATTGCTCCGAGGTTAAGCCGGTCGAATTAGACATTTGAAATACCAACTTTGAATAACAGCCAAATTTTAGTGGGGAGCTGATTATAACTGATGATTATATAGCCATAACAAATACAATTTTTAGAAGTCTCCATCCATCCTATGTGTGCAACAAAAGTTATTCGAAGTCAAAGGTCAAAGTTTGAGTTTTTTTTTTGTTTTTCTCGAAAACGGTAAATGTTGTTTTTGAGTTTATCGCTAATAAACAGACAGACAGACGCCGCGGAGGACTTGTTTTATATTATTGTAGTGATATTTAAACATACATGAAACAAACTTTCGTGCAAAACGTTATGGCTCATAATAGGGTAATATTTTATTAATTTATTGTATAGGTGGCTGATAAATCATCTTGTATTATGTTATCTGTGTCTTATTTGCAACTGGTAATAAAAAAAAAATAAAGGTCAAGTGTCACCTCGGAGCAATTAGAGTGTCACTGTCATTGTCATTTCAGTTGCAAATAAATGGCGGTGGTGGTTAGTGACGAGTCAGATATATTTTTATAGTAAATAAATTATAATAATGCCCTATTGGTATTACGATAAAAAGGATTTGCAGAACACACCGTCATTTCGAGATGGGATCCCGAGCGAAACGGAAAATCGGTACAGGAAGGAAGGCGCGCGCTTTATCATCGACACAGGGTCAAAGATGGACTTAGGTTATAATACAGTAGCCACTGGTGTTGTTTATTTCCATCGTTTCTACATGTTTCATTCGTTCAGAACATTCCCAAGGTATATAACAGCATGTTGTTGTCTGTTCCTCGCGGGGAAAGTCGAGGAGACACCAAAGAAGTGTAAAGATATAATAAAAGTTGCCAAATCGTTGTTGAATGAGCATAAGTTTAGTACGTTTGGAGATGATCCCAAAGAGGAGGTGATGACCTTGGAGAGGATATTGCTGCAGACGATCAAGTTCGACCTGCAAGTGGAACACCCGTATGGTTACCTGCTCAAGTATGCTAAGTGCCTTAAGGGAGATAAGGCTAAATTGCAAAAAATGGTCCAAATGGCTTGGACTTTCGTTAATGATAGGTAAGTACATTGAAAACTTACAAAAATATATTAGGCAATATTCCAATTTATTTTAAACTTGGATTAGAATACTATCAGTGAATATTAAGTTAAAAAGCTCAAAGACAGTGGTGTTTGATAAATTTGAATAATTTTAATAATTCATTGTGCATTTAGATATTTAGAGCAAAATTTTTATTCCATATTAAATCTTATTTTAAAGCATCTAGGAGCTGATATTTCATTCCTTTGCATTCATTGATCAAAAACCTAATTTATTGAGTAATATTTAATCCATCAGGCCCCGGAATCACAGACACAATAGAAAATCTATTGTGTTGTGGTCGGATCTGGCCGTTCGGGGCTCAATGGGTTAATCAATATGTGGCTTATGATTATTGTATTAAGCATAAACCCTGTATATTTTCACTATAAAAATATTGAACTACAAAACATTAGTTTAAGCTAAACATTAATTAATAAGCAAATTATTATAATTATACACTATGCAGGATGAGTGGTAGCATACATATCAAACTCAAGGATGTGATACTTAGAGATTTATGATGAAAGAAATTAACATTATAAGGTGTGAATATTGAATCACTACTGAGTTATTTTATGTAAAGTCATGATTAAAATTTTTTTAAAGAATTTTTTGCAAGTTATGTACTTGAATATATTATAATGTAGGGGCTATGGACGCCTATGAATGTGCAGTGTGAATGAATTGAATTTACCTAATCCGTGGCACGCAGGACTTACTTGTATTTCATAATTAGCTTTTCGTCCATAGCTTCGATTTTTTAAACTATATATACTATATTTTACAAGAAAATAATTGTACTCGAAATAATATGAATTTATGGTTTCTATAGTAATTGCAATCCCTACTTCCCTAATGATATTATAGGTATAACAAAGTAGAAAATAACAAACACAATAATTATGTTTAATCATTTATTGATTTTATAACCAGGGTAGCAGACAAACATGATCTTTTGACAATACAAACAAAATTTGAAGACGAAACTAAAGAATGGTACAGTTCGATTCAAACTTAATGGCGGTTCGGAAGTTAGCTGCGAATGCACAAGCGTGCAGGTATCCAACCCTTAACAATCTGACCCTTACAAATTCAGGTAATATCTAAAATTGTTTTCTGCGCATCTGATCGTTCGATGTTCCGCGCAGCCATTAAGTTTGAATCGTACTGTACAATAACAATACATATATCAACATAATAAGCACACACATCAAATTTTCAGCTTATGCACAACGCTCTGCCTCCAATGGGAGCCAGAAGTGGTGGCGGTAGCGCTAATGTTCCTCGCGGGGAAGCTCAGCAAGTTTGAAGTGGTGGACTGGAACGGGCGGGCGCCCAAACACACCGCCTGGTGGGATATGTTCGTTGAGGATATTACCATGGAACTGCTGGAGGATATTTGCCATCAGGTATGTAGATTTTGTAATAATAATTATTAATTAATATAGTTTAAAAAAAAATATGCTTAAAAATGTACACTTAAACTCATGAAATGTTACAAAATTTGAATTAAATCTCTCTGTTTAAAGTTGGTAAAAGAAAGTCTTAACGAGTCACATACAAACATAGAGGTGAAGCTAATTAAAGCGTGTTAAACATCGAAATTATTGTGTATAGTTGCCAAAATATTATATGTATATGATGGCACCACCAGCGAAGCTTTAAAAAATAACGAACGGCGAACCGATATAAAGCAGCGCGCGCGCACGACTCGGGTCATTCGTGCGCCGACCGTTGCCCAGTGCACATCTATCACGAGCTTACTATAATTTATTTGTGATATTTATTTTTATTAATGGTCATAATTGTAATACCAAGTGATTTTGTGGAGACCTTCGTGTTATGACCTTCGTTTAAATCAATCTCGGATCCTGGCGCTTACATATATATTGCGAGATTTATGTGTATTTTTTGAGTGGTATATTATAAAAGCATTAATTTTTATCAATCTTGATGTAGATGTATGTAAGCATATTATATGGAAATTAAAAGTTGCAGTAATATCAATTTCTTTAAATAATTTGAGCATTTTTAATTTTTATATTATTTTGTATGTTTTAATGGATATTACAATACAGGTAAAAGCTTAACTTCCGTGTTTAAAATCACGTTGTAACGAACTAGCGAATGTTGATGTTTGACCAAAATAAAAATATGATTGCTCCATGTTTTGTTTCAAGTAGACTACAGTCTTTACAATGAAATGTGTGTCTACCAGCACCCTTGTATTGTAATATTTATTCTATCTAATAAATAAAACCCATTTGAATTTACTGTAAAAAAATGTGTGCGTGTACTAGTGTACACACGTAAGAAGTGAAACTTCTTTATGACCTTATCTTTCAAAAAATAATTTACTATATGCAACTTTAACAATAAATTTTTTTCCAACCCCGATATAGAAGTTTAACTTCAATAATCAATAATATAAACACTTTTTTTCTACATTGCAGGTGCTGGACCTGTACTCTCCGCAGACGCAGCCGTCGGGCGGCGACTCCCCGCCGACGCAGCAAGGCGCCAAGCCGCCAAAAAACGACAAGAAGCCCTCCGTTACACCGCCCACTTCCGCATCTCCTGTCGCCGTCAGTAAAATCGTCACGCCCGTGAAGAATGGAGATAAAATCGAACCGCCGAAAATTGATATGCGGTTCACGTACCCAGGATACCCGGCGATGCCCTACCCCCCCATGTATTCCGCGCCGCCTCCTACGATTCCTCCCCCTAGTCGACTTCCAATCCCCCCCGGTCCCCCCTTGCCCATGTACCCCGAGCCTCCCCCTGGTCCTCGGTATCCTCCCGTGAACGTTCCTCCTCCAAACTACTTCCCCATACCGGCTCGAGGCCCCCTCCCCCCACGCGGCCCAATCCCCCCCGGACCGCCCCCCCCTCGACCGTACTATCCGCCCCCGTAACGGAGAGCTAAAATTAAGTTAGGATATAATTTTTTACTGAAATATAAGTATAGACTGGATTTGATGTTTTATTTTTCTTTCAAATGTGTTCTATGTATTACTATAACTGGTAGATTATTACTGGTAAATTATTATCAATCAATTATACACCAAAAAGTCAAATTTATATAAAATTTTCTTAATTTTCATTCTTAATCATACTGCCTAAAGGCGGTACGCTTTAACCAATCATTAAATTAAGTTTATACGGCAGGAGTATGTACATAAAACGTATATTATAAGAGTTAAAAATTGTAAAAAACCATGATCACAAGCACAACCGATCACAACTATGACGTAAAGAAATCAAATACAGCAGTGCTCAGTGACATCGCATCGCTAGCAAAAGCAATACAAAACGCACCATTGCAGCATTGCAAGCAAGTAGGTAGGTACATACATAGATTGAAATATTTTAAAGAATGGAAAAAAAAAACAATTATGATATAAATCTGCATCTTTCATAGCGACTGTCCATTCGCCGCATAAAATCCCCACCTGCAAACTATCTTTCGGTTTTAATCTTGTTTTAATTATCTCTATATAACTTCTATATAAAATTTGAGTGATATTGCAAATTCAAAGAAGGCATTTTGGTTCGTATTTCCTGTGATAATGCTTATCATTACATACACAACTAAAAATATTAATAATCCTTACTGCTAAAAATGTAATCACAACATCTGAGTGAGACAACGACAAACAACGGAGAGAATTTTATTTCAAAACTTCATCTAAGTACATATTATATTCTCTGTCTGTCTGATGCCCGACTGGCTGTATGATAAAGATGTGAAATCGACTAGTTTTTCTCTTTTCAGATGTACATTGCATTTTGCAACGATAGTTAAACTATTGTGATAGGTATCGAGAGTGCATTAGATCGTGTCGATTAGGAGAAATAAAATACTTGACGAAGCCACTTGGTATAATAAAAGCCATGGTTAGTTTCGACGAATAATAATAATTAATCAGTAAGTTAAGCTGTGTAAGGCGCAGTTAGTAAATGGATGGGTGACCACTGCGCTACTAGTAAGTAGATCACACTCAAATTTTTTTAAGTTATTTGGCGATTATTTAATTACTGTTACAGATTCTATTAACAGATAATATATCTTAATTATGTGAGATATCAATAACATTCTCATTAACCCAGTCATTCTACTGAACCGTTTAGTTACAGATTCTTATAATGGTATTAGCAATAATGTATACATATCCTTTTAATTGAATTAAATCTGTACTTTATAAATTTTTACAAATAACAAATTATAAATTTTTACGAATACTAAGAAAAGATTTTGTACTAAGTACATTTTGTCGATCGTCGTTTACCTACTTTTTGTAGATTAGTTGTTCTGAAGTTGTGCATTACATTGGGCATTATTCAGTTTACAAATGAACTTTCATTAGCATATCGGAATAATTAAAAACAAACCTAAAAAATAATATAAAGCTGAAGACTTGTTTCACACGAAAAATTAAGGAATTCCTAGATACGTCTTATATTTCACAAATTAGATCACTGGGTATTTGGTTAGAACATTTTTAAAATACATAGCAGTAATCTGTAGAGTAGTTTTTAAGTTGAAACGGGACAGAAAAATAAACAGAACATCGAATCTTTCCTCTCCATCTCATTGTTATCTCTATGTATATTATAAAAATTAGGATAGGATATAAATAAAAAAAGTTTTCAAATAAGTAATTTATTTCATTATTCACATTCACTTAACATACATATAAAATTAAATTTATACGTAGCGAATTATAAACGTAAAAAATTGAGATATTAGTTAAGGCCACATACATTTCGACTTAAGACTAAGCATTTGTTATTTGGTAAGTGTGTAGGATTATACAGTGAGAATAATGTTTGAGCACAATGTTTCTATTATAAAGCTTTTAGTGTAGTTTTATAAAGCACCGATATTCAGAATTGAAATATGAATAATAAAGTACTGATATAATAATAAAGTATAAACTATCATACTATAGAATTAAGAAATCAGATTGATTTTTATCAGTGTGTTTCTACTTTCTATTGTTTTAAATAATTGACGAAGAACTGACTTTATTTTATTAATAGAATATGATATCTCAAAAGCGCTATTAAAAGAAGACTGTTAAAAAACAGAAAAGTTTGGGATTGAATATATCAAAATAAATGTAAAGTAAATGTAAATACGTGATGCTAACAAAAACTTAGAGGTGATGACTGAATTAATAATACATTTGTGCTATGGAAGTAAATATGAAATCGATTTAACGAATATATAAATTCAAAAGGCCTTAACTTTTACAGCTGCCATAGGACTAGATAATAACAATACAAAAAAATGAACACAATTTTTATATAAAAAAAAAACAAATGTGCAAAAAAACAACGCAGTGACTAAATACTACGATTTTTAATATAATTTAATACGTTCCATAATTTTTATCAATACTGACGAGTTATATATAATACAAACGAACAATCCACAAAATAATAAAAAATTACACAACTAAGATACGATTATGGTAGTTATGTATCAATTTTTTTATATACTTAAAACGTTAGTCGTGTTATTTTGAAAAAGTATAAAAAAATCTATCTTACATTATTTACGTGAAATTTGCATCAGTACAACGCTAATTCGCAAAAAAAGCACTTGACAGATAAAAATAAGATTTAATGGTGTGTCATAATTTTGACGTTTTTGAAAATATTTTTATTTATGAATTAGCGTTTATTGTGCAAATCATTAGACGTATAATAAAATAAAGGCACATAAGAACGACATCAGATCGTGTATAATCTCCGATTTAAGGCACATGGTTTCACTTAAACACTACAAGCATGGAAACTAGAGTTTAAACTTAGCTTAGCGGTTAAGGCAACTTAAATTATACAGTTTATAAACATTAATAGGTACAGAGAATAAAACTGTACATTTCTCAAACGTATGAAAAGGATAAATTTGCGAGTAATTAAATACAGATTAAAAACAAAATATACAAGATACAAGAAAATGGCAGCGCCGTGTCAGTCCTAATTAATTGCATATTATATAAACATTTATATTGTAACGATTTTAAATCATTATTGACTACATTCTGAGCAAATCCATTCCATTATTTATCTTTTAAATTCTCATTTACCAAATATACTATAAATTCGAAAGGTGTATATGATACATAAATATATTTATCTCCTATGTATTATAAATACCAATTATTGAAACATTTAATGATAATAATCAAATAAAAAAATATGCCCATATATACCACACAACGTACATTCAAGTAATATTGAAACAAGACATAGATTTGTCATTTGTGGCAACACTATTACAAACAATTCAATTTTAAATCATCTCAAATAGTTAATACCATTAAATTGCTTCTTCGTATTTCAGTTAACAATTAATAAATATCTCATTATTAATTAAACAGACGCTACTATAGTTATCTCGTTCTAACACGGTATGTTAGAGCGAGATAGCATGCATTCAAATAACAGTCTAAATAAGTCTAGATTGCTTTAAATACTGTAAAAGCACTTGGTGAAGGAATTTGTATTGATGCACGTTTTCAATAAGATTCGCTCTTTGCTGATGTAACATACTTATGGTACGCGGGATGTCCAATTCCTGGAAAATAAAGAAATAATTATAATGTTTATTTTTATAGAAGCTCAATTACTATTAATCCCAGAATCGAGAATTATATCACAGAATGCCGTCCCACGCGACAAGCAAATTTCCACGTCACTTGTCACGTTGCTAATAAGCGTTCAAACAGACGAACGGCAAGTAGCCTCTGCCGTTCACAACTTGCCGTTCGTATGTAAGAATTCT
Organism: Colias behrii; assembly: GCA_029959065.1. NCBI lineage: Eukaryota > Metazoa > Arthropoda > Insecta > Lepidoptera > Pieridae > Colias > Colias behrii. Next base: position 12,626,167 of record JARWMC010000012.1, read on the forward strand.
AACATAGAATGCTGTTCCATGTCACAAGTAACATTCCTCGTCACGTAGCACGGTGCTTTAACAGGTCAGGGGGCTTTAAAAGATGCTTTAACAGGTCATGGGGATTAAATAGATGCTTTAACAGGTCAGGGGGCTTTAACAGATGCTTTAACAGGTCAGTGAGCTTTTACAGGTGCTTTAACAGGTCGGGAAGCTGTTACAGGTGCTTTAACAGGTAACGGAGCTTTAACAGGTGCTTTAACAGGTCAGGGAGCTTTTACAGGTGCTTTAACAGGTCAGGGAGCTTTTACAGGTGCTTCAACAGGTAGCGGAGCTTTTACAGGTGCTTCAACAGGTAACGGAGCTTTTACAGGTGCTTTAATAGGTCAGGAAGCTGTAACAGGTGCTTTAACAGGTCAGAAAGCTGTAACAGGTGCTTTAACAGGTCATGGAGATTTTACAGGTGCTTAAACAGGTCATGGAGATTTTACAGGGGCTTTAACAGGTCAGGGAGCTTAAAGAGGTGCTTTTACAGGTCAGGGAGCTTTCACAGGTGCTTTAACAGGTCTAGGAGCTTTTACAGGTCCTTTAACAGGTCAGGGAGCTTTTACAGGTGCTTTAACAGGTCAAGAAGCTGAAACAGGTGCTTTAACAGGTCAGCGAGCTTTAAGAGGTGCTTTAACAGGTCAGCGAGCTTTAAGAGGTGCTTTAACAGGTCAGGGAGCGTTTACAGGTGCTTTAAATGGTCAGCGAGCTTTAAGAGGTGCTTTAACAGGTCAGCGAGCTTTAAGAGGTGCTTTAACAGGTCAGGGAGCTTTTACAGGTGCTTTAACAGGTCAGAAAGCTGAAACAGGTGTTTTATCAGGTCAGAAAGCTGAAACAGGTGTTTTATCAGGTTAGGGAGCTAAAACAGGTCAGCGAGCTTTAAGAGGTGCTTTAACAGGTCAGGGAGCTTTTACAGGTGCTTCAACAGGTAACGGAGCTTTGAAAGGTGCTTTAACAGGTCAGGAAGCTGGAACAGGTGTTTACTCAGGTTAGGGAGCTATAACAGATGCTTTAACAGGTCAGGGAGCTTTTACAGGTGCTTTAACAGGTCAGGGAGCTTTTACAGGTGCTTTAACAGGTCAGGGAGCTTTTACAGGTGCTTTAACAGGTCAGGGAGCTTTTGCAGGTGCTTTAACAGGTCAGGGAGCTTTTGCAGGTGCTTTAACAGGTCAGGGAGCTTTTACAGGTGCTTCAACAGGTAACGGAGCTTATACAGGTGCTTTAACAGGTCAGGAAGCTGTAACAGGTGCTTTAACAGGTCAGAAAGCTGTAACAGGTGCTTTAACAGGTCAGGGAGCTTTTACAGGTGCTTTAACAGGTCAGGGAGCTTTTGCAGGTGCTTCAACAGGTCAGAGAGCTTTTACAGGTGCTTTACCAGGTCAGGAAGCTGAAACAGGTGTTTACTCAGGTTAGGGAGCTATAAGAGATGCTTTAACAGGTCAGGGAGCTTTTACAGGTGCTTTAACAGGTCAGGGAGCTTTTACAGGTGCTTCAACAGGTAACGGAGCTTTTACAGGTGCTTCAACAGATAACGGAGCTTTTACAGGTGCTTAAACAGGTCAGGAAGCTGAAACAGGTGTTTACTCACGTTAGGGAGCTATAACAGATGCTTTAACAGGTCAGGGAGCTTTTACAGGTGCTTTAACAGGTCAGGGAGCTTTTGCAGGTGCTTTAACAGGTCAGGGAGCTTTTGCAGGTGCTTTAACAGGTCAGGGAGCTTTTACAGGTGCTTCAACAGGTAACGGAGCTTTTACAGGTGCTTTAACAGGTCAGAAAGCTGTAACAGGTGCTTTAACAGGTCAGAAAGCTGTAACAGGTGCTTTAACAGGTCAGGGAGCTTTTACAGGTGCTTTAATAGGTCATGGAGATTTTACAGGTGCTTTAACAGGTCAGGGAGCTTTTACAGGTGCTTTAACAGGTCAGGGAGCTTTTACAGGTGCTTTAACAGGTCAGCAAGCTTTAAGAGGTGCTTTAACAGGTCAGGGAGCTTTTACAGGTGCTTTAACAGGTCAGGAAGCTGAAACAGGTGCTTTAACAGGTCAGGGAGCTTTTACAGGTGCTTAAACAGGTCAGGAGCTTTTACAGGTGCTTTAACAGGTCAGGAAGCTGAAACAGGTGTTTTATCAGGTTAGGGAGCTATAACAGATGCTTTAACAGGTCAGGGAGCTTTTACAGGTGCTTTAACAGGTCAGGGAGCTTTAGCAGGTGATTTAACAGGTCAGGGAGCTGAAACAGGTGTTTTATAAGGTAAGGGAGCTTGTTCAGATGCTTTTACAGGTCAGGGAGCTTTTACAGGTGCTTTAACAGGTCAGGGAGCTTTTACAGGTGCTTTTACAGGTCAGGGAGCTTTTACAGGTGCTTTAACAGGTCAGGAAGCTGAAACAGGTGTTTACTCAGGTAAGGGAGCTATAACAGATGCTTTAACAGGTCAGGGAGCTTTTGCAGGTGCTTTAACAGGTCAGGGAGCTTTTACAGATGCTTTAACAGGTCAGGAATCTTTTACAGGTGCTTTAACAGGTCAGGAGCTTTTACAGGTGCTTTAACAGGTCAGGGAGCTTTTGCAGGTGCTTCAATGGGTCAGAGAGCTTTTACAGGTGCTTTACCAGGTCAGGAAGCTGAAACAGGTGTTTACTCAGGTTAGGGAGCTATAACAGATGCTTTAACAGGTCATGGAGCTTTTACAGGTGCTTTTACAGGTCAGGAAGCTATAACAGGTGCTTTACCAGGTCAGGAAGCTGAAACAGGTGTTTACTCAGGTTAGGGAGCTATAACAGATGCTTTAACAGGTCAGGGAGCTTTTGCAGGTGCTTTAACAGGTCAGGGAGCTTTTACAGATGCTTTAACAGGTCAGGAATCTTTTACAGGTGCTTTAACAGGTCAGGAATCTTTTACAGGTGCTTTAACAGGTCAGGAGCTTTTACAGGTGCTTTAACAGGTCAGGGAGCTTTTGCAGGTGCTTCAACAGGTCAGAGAGCTTTTACAGGTGCTTTACCAGGTCAGGAAGCTGAAACAGGTGTTTACTCAGGTTAGGGAGCTATAACAGATGCTTTAACAGGTCAGGAAGCTGAAACAGGTGTGTACTCAGGTTATGGAGCTATAACAGATGCTTTTACAGGTCAGGGAGCTTTTGCAGGTGCTTTAACAGGTCAGAGAGCTTTTACAGGTGCTTTACCAGGTCAGGAAGCTGAAACAGGTGTTTACTCAGGTTAGGGAGCTATAACAGATGCTTTAACAGGTCAGGGAGCTTTTACAGGTGCTTTAACAGGTCAGGAAGCTGAAACAGGTGTTTACTCAGGTTAGGGAGCTATAACAGATGCTTTTACAGGTCAGGGAGCTTTTGCAGGTGCTTTAACAGGTCAGAGAGCTTTTACAGGTGCTTTACCAGGTCAGGAAGCTGAAACAGGTGTTTACTCAGGTTAGGGAGCTATAACAGATGCTTTAACAGGTCAGGGAGCTTTTACAGGTGCTTTAACAGGTCAGGAAGCTGAAACAGGTGTTTACTCAGGTTAGGGAGCTATAACAGATGCTTTAACAGGTCAGGGAGCTTTTACAGGTGCTTTAACAGGTCAGGGAGCTTTTACAGGTGCTTTAACAGGTGAGGGAGCTTTTGCAGGTGCTTTAACAGGTCAGGGAGCTTTCACTGGTGCTTTAACAGGTCAGGAAGCTGAAACAGGTGTTTTATCAGGTTAGGGAGCTATAACAGATGCTTTAACAGGTCAGGGAGCTTTTACAGGTGCTTTAACAGGTCAGGGAGCTGAAACAGGTGTTTTATAAGGTAAGGGAGCTTGTTCAGATGCTTTTACAGGTCAGGGAGCTTTTACAGGTGCTTTAACAGGTCAGGAAGCTGAAACAGGTGTTTACTCAGGTTAGGGAGCTATAACAGATGCTTTAACAGGTCAGGGAGCTTTTACAGGTGCTTTAACAGGTCAGGGAGCTTTTACAGATGCTTTTACAGGTCAGGAAGCTATAACAGGTGCTTTAACAGGTCAGGAAGCTATAACAGGTGCTTTAACAGGTCAGGGAGCTTTTACAGGTGCTTTAACAGGTCAGGGAGCTTTAGCAGGTGATTTAACAGGTCAGGGAGCTGAAACAGGTGTTTTATAAGGTAAGGGAGCTTGTTCAGATGCTTTTACAGGTCAGGGAGCTTTTACAGGTGCTTTAACAGGTCAGGGAGCTTTTACAGGTCAGGGAGCTTTTACAGGTGCTTTTACAGGTCAGGGAGCTTTTGCAGGTGCTTCAACAGGTCAGAGAGCTTTTACAGGTGCTTTACCAGGTCAGGAAGCTGAAACAGGTGTTTAATCAGGTTAGGGAGCTATAACAGATGCTTTTACAGGTCAGGGAGCTTTTGCAGGTGCTTTAACAGGTCAGAGAGCTTTTACAGGTGCTTTACCAGGTCAGGAAGCTGAAACAGGTGTTTACTCAGGTTAGGGAGCTATAACAGATGCTTTTACAGGTCAGGGAGCTTTTGCAGGTGCTTTAACAGGTCAGAGAGCTTTTACAGGTGCTTTACCAGGTCAGGAAGCTGAAACAGGTGTTTACTCAGGTTAGGGAGCTAAAACAGATGCTTTAACAGGTCAGGGAGCTTTTACAGGTGCTTTAACAGGTCAGGAAGCTGAAACAGGTGTTTACTCAGGTTAGGGAGCTATAACAGATGCTTTTACAGGTCAGGGAGCTTTTGCAGGTGCTTTAACAGGTCAGAGAGCTTTTACAGGTGCTTTACCAGGTCAGGAAGCTGAAACAGGTGTTTACTCAGGTTAGGGAGCTATAACAGATGCTTTTACAGGTCAGGGAGCTTTTGCAGGTGCTTTAACAGGTCAGAGAGCTTTTACAGGTGCTTTACCAGGTCAGGAAGCTGAAACAGGTGTTTACTCAGGTTAGGGAGCTAAAACAGATGCTTTAACAGGTCAGGGAGCTTTTACAGGTGCTTTAACAGGTCAGGAAGCTGAAACAGGTGTTTACTCAGGTTAGGGAGCTATAACAGATGCTTTTACAGGTCAGGGAGCTTTTGCAGGTGCTTTAACAGGTCAGAGAGCTTTTACAGGTGCTTTACCAGGTCAGGAAGCTGAAACAGGTGTTTACTCAGATAAGGGAGCTATAACTGATGCTTAAACAGGTCAGGGAGCTTTTACAGGTGCTTTAACAGGTCAGGAAGCTGAAACAGGTGTTTACTCAGGTAAGGGAGCTATAACAGATGCTTTAACAGGTCAGGGAGCTTTTACAGGTGCTTTAACAGGTCAGGGAGCTTATGCAGGTGCTTTAACAGGTCAGAGAGCTTTTACAGGTGCTTTGACAGGTCAGGAAGCTATAACAGGTGCTTTAACAGGTCAGGAAGCTATAACAGGTGCTTTAACAGGTCAGGGAGCTTTTACAGGTGCTTTAACAGGTCAGGGAGCTTTAGCAGGTAATTTAACAGGTCAGGGAGCTGAAACAGGTGTTTTATAAGGTAAGGGAGCTTGTTCAGATGCTTTTACAGGTCAGGGAGCTTTTACAGGTGCTTTAACAGGTCAGGGAGCTTTTACAGGTGCTTTTACAGGTCAGGGAGCTTTTACAGGTGCTTTAACAGGTCAGGGAACTTTTGCAGGTGCTTCAACAGGTCAGAGAGCTTTTACAGGTGCTTTACCAGGTCAGGAAGCTGAAACAGGTGTTTACTCAGGTTAGGGAGCTATAACAGATGCTTTAACAGGTCAGGGAGCTTTTGCAGGTGCTTTAACAGGTCAGGGAGCTTTTACAGATGCTTTAACAGGTCAGGAATCTTTTACAGGTGCTTTAACAGGTCAGGAGCTTTAACAGGTGCTTTAACAGGTCAGGGAGCTTTTACAGGTGCTTTTACAGGTCAGGGAGCTTTTACAGGTGCTTTAACAGGTCAGGGAGCTTTTGCAGGTGCTTCAACAGGTCAGAGAGCTTTTACAGGTGCTTTACCAGGTCAGGAAGCTGAAACAGGTGTTTACTCAGGTTAGGGAGCTATAACAGATGCTTTAACAGGTCAGGAATCTTTTACAGGTGCTTTAACAGGTCAGGAGCTTTAACAGGTGCTTTAACAGGTCAGGGAGCTTTTACAGGTGCTTTAACAGGTCAGGAAGCTGAAACAGGTGTTTACTCAGGTTAGGGAGCTATAACAGATGCTTTAACAGGTCAGGGAGCTTTTACAGGTGCTTTAACAGGTCAGGGAGCTTTTGCAGGTGCTTTAACAGGTCAGGGAGCTTTTGCAGGTGCTTTAACAGGTCAGGGAGCTTTTACAGGTGCTTCAACAGGTAACGGAGCTTATACAGGTGCTTTAACAGGTCAGGAAGCTGTAACAGGTGCTTTAACAGGTCAGAAAGCTGTAACAGGTGCTTTAACAGGTCAGGGAGCTTTTACAGGTGCTTTAACAGGTCAGGGAGCTTTTGCAGGTGCTTCAACAGGTCAGAGAGCTTTTACAGGTGCTTTACCAGGTCAGGAAGCTGAAACAGGTGTTTACACAGGTTAGGGAGCTAAAACAGATGCTTTAACAGGTCAGGGAGCTTTTACAGGTGCTTTAACAGGTCAGGGAGCTTTTACAGGTGCTTCAACAGGTAACGGAGCTTTTACAGGTGCTTCAACAGATAACGGAGCTTTTACAGGTGCTTTAACAGGTCAGGAAGCTGAAACAGGTGTTTACTCACGTTAGGGAGCTATAACAGATGCTTTAACAGGTCAGGGAGCTTTTACAGGTGCTTTAACAGGTCAGGGAGCTTTTGCAGGTGCTTTAACAGGTCAGGGAGCTTTTGCAGGTGCTTTAACAGGTCAGGGAGCTTTTACAGGTGCTTCAACAGGTAACGGAGCTTTTACAGGTGCTTTAACAGGTCAGGAAGCTGTAACAGGTGCTTTAACAGGTCAGAAAGCTGTAACAGGTGCTTTAACAGGTCAGGGAGCTTTTACAGGTGCTTTAATAGGTCATGGAGATTTTACAGGTGCTTTAACAGGTCAGGGAGCTTTTACAGGTGCTTTAACAGGTCAGCAAGCTTTAAGAGGTGCTTTAACAGGTCAGGGAGCTTTTACAGGTGCTTTAACAGGTCAGGAAGCTGAAACAGATGCTTTAACAGGTCAGGGAGCTTTTACAGGTGCTTAAACAGGTCAGGAGCTTTTACAGGTGCTTTAACAGGTCAGGAAGCTGAAACAGGTGTTTTATCAGGTTAGGGAGCTATAACAGATGCTTTAACAGGTCAGGGAGCTTTTACAGGTGCTTTAACAGGTCAGGGAGCTTTAGCAGGTGATTTAACAGGTCAGGGAGCTGAAACAGGTGTTTTATAAGGTAAGGGAGCTTGTTCAGATGCTTTTACAGGTCAGGGAGCTTTTACAGGTGCTTTAACAGGTCAGGGAGCTTTTACAGGTGCTTTTACAGGTCAGGGAGCTTTTACAGGTGCTTTAACAGGTCAGGAAGCTGAAACAGGTGTTTACTCAGGTTAGGGAGCTATAACAGATGCTTTAACAGGTCAGGGAGCTTTTGCAGGTGCTTTAACAGGTCAGGGAGCTTTAACAGATGCTTTAACAGGTCAGGAATCTTTTACAGGTGCTTTAACAGGTCAGGAGCTTTTACAGGTGCTTTAACAGGTCAGGGAGCTTTTGCAGGTGCTTCAATGGGTCAGAGAGCTTTTACAGGTGCTTTACCAGGTCAGGAAGCTGAAACAGGTGTTTACTCAGGTTAGGGAGCTATAACAGATGCTTTAACAGGTCAGGGAGCTTTTGCAGGTGCTTTAACAGGTCAGGGAGCTTTTACAGATGCTTTAACAGGTCAGGAATCTTTTACAGGTGCTTTAACAGGTCAGGAATCTTTTACAGGTGCTTTAACAGGTCAGGAGCTTTTACAGGTGCTTTAACAGGTCAGGGAGCTTTTGCAGGTGCTTCAACAGGTCAGAGAGCTTTAACAGGTGCTTTACCAGGTCAGGAAGCTGAAACAGGTGTTTACTCAGGTTAGGGAGCTATAACAGATGCTTTAACAGGTCAGGAAGCTGAAACAGGTGTGTACTCAGGTTATGGAGCTATAACAGATGCTTTTACAGGTCAGGGAGCTTTTGCAGGTGCTTTAACAGGTCAGAGAGCTTTTACAGGTGCTTTACCAGGTCAGGAAGCTGAAACAGGTGTTTACTCAGGTTAGGGAGCTATAACAGATGCTTTAACAGGTCAGGGAGCTTTTACAGGTGCTTTAACAGGTCAGGAAGCTGAAACAGGTGTTTACTCAGGTTAGGGAGCTATAACAGATGCTTTTACAGGTCAGGGAGCTTTTGCAGGTGCTTTAACAGGTCAGAGAGCTTTTACAGGTGCTTTACCAGGTCAGGAAGCTGAAACAGGTGTTTACTCAGGTTAGGGAGCTATAACAGATGCTTTAACAGGTCAGGGAGCTTTTACAGGTGCTTTAACAGGTCAGGAAGCTGAAACAGGTGTTTACTCAGGTTAGGGAGCTATAACAGATGCTTTAACAGGTCAGGGAGCTTTTACAGGTGCTTTAACAGGTCAGGGAGCTTTTACAGGTGCTTTAACAGGTGAGGGAGCTTTTGCAGGTGCTTTAACAGGTCAGGGAGCTTTCACTGGTGCTTTAACAGGTCAGGAAGCTGAAACAGGTGTTTTATCAGGTTAGGGAGCTATAACAGATGCTTTAACAGGTCAGGGAGCTTTTACAGGTGCTTTAACAGGTCAGGGAGCTGAAACAGGTGTTTTATAAGGTAAGGGAGCTTGTTCAGATGCTTTTACAGGTCAGGGAGCTTTTACAGGTGCTTTAACAGGTCAGAGAGCTTTTACAGGTGCTTTTACAGGTCAGGGAGCTTTTACAGGTGCTTTAACAGGTCAGAGAGCTTTTACAGGTGTTTTAACAGGAAAGGAAGCTGAAACAGGTGTTTACTCAGGTTGGGGAGCTATAACAGATGCTTTAACAGGTCAGGGAGCTTTTACAGATGCTTTTACAGGTCAGGAAGCTATAACAGGTGCTTTAACAGGTCAGGAAGCTATAACAGGTGCTTTAACAGGTCAGGGAGCTTTTACAGGTGCTTTAACAGGTCAGGGAGCTTTAGCAGGTGATTTAACAGGTCAGGGAGCTGAAACAGGTGTTTTATAAGGTAAGGGAGCTTGTTCAGATGCTTTTACAGGTCAGGGAGCTTTTACAGGTGCTTTAACAGGTCAGGGAGCTTTTACAGGTCAGGGAGCTTTTACAGGTGCTTTTACAGGTCAGGGAGCTTTTGCAGGTGCTTCAACAGGTCAGAGAGCTTTTACAGGTGCTTTACCAGGTCAGGAAGCTGAAACAGGTGTTTAATCAGGTTAGGGAGCTATAACAGATGCTTTTACAGGTCAGGGAGCTTTTGCAGGTGCTTTAACAGGTCAGAGAGCTTTTACAGGTGCTTTACCAGGTCAGGAAGCTGAAACAGGTGTTTACTCAGGTTAGGGAGCTATAACAGATGCTTTTACAGGTCAGGGAGCTTTTGCAGGTGCTTTAACAGGTCAGAGAGCTTTTACAGGTGCTTTACCAGGTCAGGAAGCTGAAACAGGTGTTTACTCAGGTTAGGGAGCTAAAACAGATGCTTTAACAGGTCAGGGAGCTTTTACAGGTGCTTTAACAGGTCAGGAAGCTGAAACAGGTGTTATCTCAGGTTAGGGAGCTATAACAGATGCTTTTACAGGTCAGGGAGCTTTTGCAGGTGCTTTAACAGGTCAGAGAGCTTTTACAGGTGCTTTACCAGGTCAGGAAGCTGAAACAGGTGTTTACTCAGGTTAGGGAGCTATAACAGATGCTTTTACAGGTCAGGGAGCTTTTACAGGTCAGGAGCTTTAACAGGTGCTTTAACAGGTCAGGGAGCTTTTACAGGTGCTTTAACAGGTCAGGAAGCTGAAACAGGTGTTTTATCAGGTTAGGGAGCTATAACGGATGCTTTTACAGGTCAGGAAGCTTTTACAGGTGCTTTAACAGGTCAGGGAGCTTTTACAGATGCTTTTACAGGTCAGAGAGCTTTTACAGGTGCTTTAACAGGTCAGGGAGCTTTAACAGGTGCTTTAACAGGTCAGGGAGCTTTAGCAGGTGATTTAACAGGTCAGGGAGCTGAAACAGGTGTTTTATAAGGTAAGGGAGCTTGTTCAGATGCTTTTACAGGTCAGGGAGCTTTTACAGGTGCTTTTACAGGTCAGGAAGCTATAACAGGTGCTTTAACAGGTCAGGAAGCTATAACAGGTGCTTTAACAGGTCAGGGAGCTGAAACAGGTGCTTTATAAGGTAAGGGAGCTTGTTCAGATGCTTTTACAGGTCAGGGAGCTTTTACAGGTGCTTTAACAGGTCAGGGAGCTTTTACAGGTCAGGGAGCTTTTACAGGTGCTTTAACAGGTCAGGGAGCTTTTACAGGTCAGGGAGCTTTTACAGGTGCTTTAACAGGTCAGGGAGCTTTTGCAGGTGCTTCAACAGGTCAGAGAGCTTTTACAGGTGCTTTACCAGGTCAGGAAGCTGAAACAGGTGTTTAATCAGGTTAGGGAGCTATAACAGATGCTTTAACAGGTCAGGGAGCTTTTACAGGTGCTTTAACAGGTCAGGAAGCTGAAACAGGTGTTTACTCAGGTTAGGGAGCTATAACAGATGCTTTTACAGGTCAGGGAGCTTTTGCAGGTGCTTTAACAGGTCAGAGAGCTTTTACAGGTGCTTTACCAGGTCAGGAAGCTGAAACAGGTGTTTACTCAGGTTAGGGAGCTAAAACAGATGCTTTAACAGGTCAGGGAGCTTTTACAGGTGCTTTAACAGGTCAGGAAGCTGAAACAGGTGTTTACTCAGGTTAGGGAGCTATAACAGATGCTTTTACAGGTCAGGGAGCTTTTGCAGGTGCTTTAACAGGTCAGAGAGCTTTTACAGGTGCTTTACCAGGTCAGGAAGCTGAAACAGGTGTTTACTCAGGTAAGGGAGCTATAACTGATGCTTAAACAGGTCAGGGAGCTTTTACAGGTGCTTTAACAGGTCAGGAAGCTGAAACAGGTGTTTACTCAGGTAAGGGAGCTATAACAGATGCTTTAACAGGTCAGGGAGCTTTTACAGGTGCTTTAACAGGTCAGGGAGCTTATGCAGGTGCTTTAACAGGTCAGAGAGCTTTTACAGGTGCTTTGACAGGTCAGGAAGCTATAACAGGTGCTTTAACAGGTCAGGAAGCTATAACAGGTGCTTTAACAGGTCAGGGAGCTTTTACAGGTGCTTTAACAGGTCAGGGAGCTTTAGCAGGTGATTTAACAGGTCAGGGAGCTGAAACAGGTGTTTTATAAGGTAAGGGAGCTTGTTCAGATGCTTTTACAGGTCAGGGAGCTTTTACAGGTGCTTTAACAGGTCAGGGAGCTTTTACGGGTGCTTTTACAGGTCAGGGAGCTTTTACAGGTGCTTTAACAGGTCAGGGAGCTTTTGCAGGTGCTTCAACAGGTCAGAGAGCTTTTACAGGTGCTTTACCAGGTCAGGAAGCTGAAACAGGTGTTTACTCAGGTTAGGGAGCTATAACAGATGCTTTAACAGGTCAGGGAGCTTTTGCAGGTGCTTTAACAGGTCAGGGAGCTTTTACAGATGCTTTAACAGGTCAGGAATCTTTTACAGGTGCTTTAACAGGTCAGGAGCTTTAACAGGTGCTTTAACAGGTCAGGGAGCTTTTACAGGTGCTTTTACAGGTCAGGGAGCTTTTACAGGTGCTTTAACAGGTCAGGGAGCTTTTGCAGGTGCTTCAACAGGTCAGAGAGCTTTTACAGGTGCTTTACCAGGTCAGGAAGCTGAAACAGGTGTTTACTCAGGTTAGGGAGCTATAACAGATGCTTTAACAGGTCAGGAATCTTTTACAGGTGCTTTAACAGGTCAGGAGCTTTAACAGGTGCTTTAACAGGTCAGGGAGCTTTTACAGGTGCTTTAACAGGTCAGGAAGCTGAAACAGGTGTTTACTCAGGTTAGGGAGCTATAACAGATGCTTTAACAGGTCAGGGAGCTTTTACAGGTGCTTTAACAGGTCAGGGAGCTTTTACAGGTGCTTTAACAGGTCAGGAGCTTTAACAGGTGCTTTAACAGGTCAGGGAGCTTTTACAGGTGCTTTAACAGGTCAGGAAGCTGAAACAGGTGTTTTATCAGGTTGGGGAGCTATAACGGATGCTTTTACAGGTCAGGAAGCTTTTACAGGTGCTTTAACAGGTCAGGGAGCTTTTACAGATGCTTTTACAGGTCAGAGAGCTTTTACAGGTGCTTTAACAGGTCAGGGAGCTTTTACAGGTGCTTTAACAGGTCAGGGAGCTTTAGCAGGTGATTTAACAGGTCAGGGAGCTGAAACAGGTGTTTTATAAGGTAAGGGAGCTTGTTCAGATGCTTTTACAGGTCAGGGAGCTTTTACAGATGCTTTAACAGGTCAGGGAGCTTTTGCAGGTGCTTCAACAGGTCAGAGAGCTTTTACAGGTGCTTTACCAGGTCAGGAAGCTGAAACAGGTGTTTACTCAGGTTAGGGAGCTATAACAGATGCTTTAACAGGTCAGGGAGCTTTTGCAGGTGCTTTAACAGGTCAGGGAGCTTTTACAGATGCTTTAACAGGTCAGGAATCTTTTACAGGTGCTTTAACAGGTCAGGAGCTTTAACAGGTGCTTTAACAGGTCAGGGAGCTTTTACAGGTGCTTTAACAGGTCAGGAAGCTGAAACAGGTGTTTACTCAGGTTAGGGAGCTATAACAGATGCTTTAACAGGTCAGGGAGCTTTTACAGGTGCTTTAACAGGTCAGGGAGCTTTTACAGGTGCTTTAACAGGTCAGGAGCTTTAACAGGTGCTTTAACAGGTCAGGGAGCTTTTACAGGTGCTTTAACAGGTCAGGAAGCTGAAACAGGTGTTTTATCAGGTTAGGGAGCTATAACGGATGCTTTTACAGGTCAGGAAGCTTTTACAGGTGCTTTAACAGGTCAGGGAGCTTTTACAGATGCTTTTACAGGTCAGAGAGCTTTTACAGGTGCTTTAACAGGTCAGGGAGCTTTTACAGGTGCTTTAACAGGTCAGGGAGCTTTAGCAGGTGATTTAACAGGTCAGGGAGCTGAAACAGGTGTTTTATAAGGTAAGGGAGCTTGTTCAGATGCTTTTACAGGTCAGGGAGCTTTTACAGATGCTTTAACAGGTCAGGGAGCTTTTGCAGGTGCTTTAACAGGTCAGAGAGCTTTTACAGGTGCTTTAACAGGTCAGGAAGCTGAAACAGGTGTTTTATAAGGTAAGGGAGCTTGTTCAGATGCTTTTACAGGTCAGGGAGCTTTTACAGGTGCTTTAACAGGTCAGGGAGATTTTACAGGCCAGAGAGCTTTTACAGGTGCTTTAACAGGTCAGGGAGCTCTTACAGGTGCTTTAACAGGTCAGAAAGCTGAAACAGGTGCTTTGACAGGTCAGGAAGCTATAACAGGTGCTTTAACAGGTCAGGAAGCTATAACAGGTGCTTTAACAGGTCAGGGAGCTTTTACAGATGCTTTAACAGGTCAGGGAGCTTTTACAGGTGCTTTAACAGGTCATGGGGCTGTAACGCGTCACGTTGCACATCACACAGAATACTGTCCCACGTCTCAAACAACATTCCACGTCACGTGTAACATCACACAAGTGACACGCAGTTTCACGTGTCGTCACATCCCCCGTCACATCGAGTGACATCCGCACCCGCGTTTAATATGACGTTATACGACACCACATATCACCACCAAGAAGCTTATATCTATTACACTGGAGATTGCACTATGACCATTAACTTGTAACAAGAAAATATGACCTTGAATGACGCCTGTATGTTTTTTTATCCCTTTCACACCCAACTAACTACCTAGGTGTTTTTTTTATCCCTTTCACACCTAGGTAGTTAGTTGGGTGTGAAAGGGATAAAGGGATAAAAAAAACATACAGGCGTCATTCAACGTCATATTTTCTTGTTACAAGTTAATGTTCATACTGAAATCTCCAGTGTATTAGATACTAGCTTTCCGCCGGCGGCTTAAAAGAAAAACTCGCATAGTTCCCGTTCCCGTGGAATTTCCGGGATAAAACCTATCCTATATTACTCGTGGATAATGTAGCTTTCGAATGGTGAAAGAATTTTTAAATCGGTCCAGTAGTTTATGAGCCTATTCATTACAATCAAACAAACAAACAAAGTTTTCCTCTTTATAATATTAGTGTAGATAAGCTTCTTGATCACACACACACCTGGTTAGTATCCAACACGTGCAGCAGCAGGTGAGCAGCTAACGCGGCTCCGCTGCGGCCGGCTGCGCGTGCGCACGCCACCACGAGCGGCGGGTTGCGTGACGTCACCGCTTGCTGGTCAGCTGTGGCGTCTGCTTCACTGGCTAGACGCAGCCCGTTGAGCTCGGAGAGGAACTCTGTAAATCACGTTTGTAAAACGTGAAATAAATTGTTTCACCTAACCGCATTTAATACACGGAAAATGATAAAATGCCAAATCGATATATTCTTTTTGGTTAAGCATGATTTTAAATAAAATGGCATGAATTACAAAGTGACAAATAATCCTATCCTACTAATTTTATAAATGTGAAAGTTTGTGAGGATGGATGTATGTGTATATATGTTTGTTACTCTTTCACGAAAATACTACTGAACCGATTACAATATTATTTACTTTAATATTGTAATCGGTTCAGTAGTATTTTCGTAAGTAAAGGGTAACTTGGATTAACACATAGGATAGGTTTTATCCCGGCAATACCACGGGAACGGGAACTATGCGGGTTATTCTTTGATAACGCGGGCGAAGCTACGCTAAGGTACTATTTTTTAAATTGCTTAACAACACACACGTTTGACTATTGACTATCACATCCACTTCACTCACCAAGAAACCCGCTAACATCCTCCATAGGCGCGGCCACATGGAACCTCGTATAGTGCACATGCCATAGATGCCGAGCTCTACCACCGCGCCGTACTCGCACGCGCACCGAACCGCCCCACGGTGCGCGAGACCACGCACCGCACCATACTTGGAACTATAGAGTAGAAGGATAATAATTAAAGTATCACTAAAGCATATAGTTGGCCTATATGGGCTATAAAGGCTATAAAACCGTTAACACAGTAAACTAATCAATTTGCGAACGCTAGACTAGTGGCAATCAAATCAATCAATACAAAACTGTAAGCAACATAAGTCAAATTGTCGAATATGTGTATATGAGAATATAAAATAAAGAAGGCATGGATCCGGTTCGAAGGACCATTTTGTCTGTTGTACACAAAAACTGACATACGTGATACGATAAATAGTCAAGCATATCCACTAGGAGTATTTTGAGACATGGATCCGGATGAATTAACATGGAACGAAGTAAAGTCAAGTATAATAATACCTACTTATTATCCAATAATTATTAACAAAATGGCAAAAACGCGAGTGATGTGTAAAACGTTTAGGTATACTTACCATTAAAATATGGAACCACATTGGAAAACCACATTTACATGTTTTATCCTAGAATAAATGTACAGAATCCGACTCGAAGGACCATATTTAGGAGAATTTAATAGTCGAATATCCATACTAATATTATAAATGCGAAAGTAACTCTGTCTGTCTGTCTGTTACTCAATCACGCCTTAACTACTGAACCAATTTGCATGAAATTTGGTATAGAGATATTTTGATATCCGAGAAAGGACATAGGCTACTTTTTACCCCGGGACATAGGATATGTTTTATCCCGGAAATCCCACGGGAACGGGAACTATGCGGGTTTTTCTTTAAATGCGCGGGCGAAGCCGCGGGCGGAATGCTAGTACTGAATAAACGTGCATTGTGATACAAATCCGGCCCGAAGGACCACATTAACTTACAACTACCCTCCATTGAAAAAAAATCGCACATTTTTCGACTCTAAACTCTCACCTCGCCATAATCCTTAGAATGATGGTCAGGCGGTAAATACTTCGGAGGTTCAGGGTCGACTAGCGCCATGAGCCGAGCACCAACTTGCCACACGCACTCCCAGAGCAGCGCCGCTTGTTGGACTCCACCCGACTGCGCTACTACGTAGAAGCGTTGCGAATTGCCGACTGTCATCTGGAATTTTTGGGTCAGTTTTTGTTTAGGAATCTTTAGGGGATTCAGATCTTATATACGTTGATACTTTAAAGCATTTAAATTGTAATTAAATTTAAAATTTTAAGTAATAAGTACAGTGTATTTTTTCATTGTTATTTACTTATTTATTTTAATTTTCATACCTAATCATAATACAACATAATTTAAAAATTTACGTCTGTCTTATTCTGTATTTTTGCTGCTTGGAGAATTTAAAAAACTGAACTGAAGACTACTATAAATTCAATTTACTAGATCATAGAGAAGTTCATAGCTCACATTTTATCCTTGAAATGTTTCAGCTTTCATCGCAAACTACTACTTAAATCAACAAAAACAAACAATACAAAAATGTTTACCATTTCCACAAGTACAAAACAGTGCAAGCCACAACTTAAAGAATAATTTCCAACCAACATCATCATCATCAGCCCTTTACCTTGCTGGGACACATACAATTAAAACATAAAATTCCAAACTACCTTACCGTTACATGCGACGCGTTGATATACCCATGCGGGTTCTCCGGGGTGGGGTGCAAGCGGACCCTATTGTCCTCGTACGGGAGGGAATCCCCACAGTTGTAGGACGCGTACTGCGGTAAGAGGGCCGTACGGTACTCGCCCTCTACTTCCCTCCCTTTGGGGATCTGCTCGAACGCGAATGATAGCTGCTCGTCAGACATCTTGCGTTCGAGTAATTGGCACTGGGAATTGTGCGAAATTAATTATTATAGTTTAGGTTGTGGTAAATAGACGAAACAATCTGTTATTTCGGTTTTGAGTTTATTTCATGAATTGTCAATTTATCTCACACTAGCTGTGTTCCGCGGTTTTACCCGCAGTGCTCCGCTCCTATTGGTTTTAGCGTAATGATATTTAGCCTTCGCTAAATGGGCTATCGAACACCGAAAGAATTTTTTAAATCGGATAAGTAGTTCCTGAGATTAGCGCGTCTAAACAAACAAACTATTAAATATATTTAAAAAAATGAAACAACTTTTGAACAAAGAACAAAACAGAATTTGTATACATGAATCAGAAGCAATAAAAAGCGAATTCACGATAATGACACAAACAATTTCTTGATAAGTATAATTAACATATCAATTTGTATTTCATTGTAATACGATATCATTGACATTAAATAATCGCATTCAATAATTCACATATGCTTGAAATAAACAATATGAACTTTTTTATGTTATTATTGTAAAATAAACTTTCATCGATCAACAACAGATTTTTGTTTTGTAATATTTCAGCGTAATATAACACCGGTGGTAAATTATTATTTTTCTGTATTTTGAGGTCTCAAAAGCGCTTCTAAATGAAGTCTAGTTCTATTAGTCTACATAACATTAATATGTTTGAGTTTGAATCAAAAGGATGTATACGGTTTCTAAATGGAGCAATACTACTTTAAGATAATGCAATAACTCACCAATGTTTCTTTGGTAATGCTCGGTGGTAGCGGTTGAAACTTGGGCAGGCCGGTCGACCAACGATGCTTGTTCGCCGGCTGACTTGCCTTAGCCCTATCCCTGCCTAAAGTTGCACTTTTCACTTCCTTATTCCCCCTCCCCATAAACACCCCCCACCGGCGTCGCTTCTTCTCTTTATTGCTACTTTTACTCGCTTCCAACTCAACGCTAGTGCTGTACGTCGAATTCATTATCGAACTCGACAAAGCACTGTCCGTTGTCGTGTGCGACGTATCCTGAACTCTTATATCAGGTATACTTATCGATGTCACGTTATCCACCGATTTACTAATCGTGTTATTGTTCGATATTTTATGCGTCGACAGGCTCTGATACGGCGTTTCGTCGTAGTCTTTTTCGTCCTTGATGGAGAGCTTGTCGATGGATAGAGCGGGGTCGAATTCTTTGTTTATGGTTCGATTTGATATGTTCAAGTCTTTCGGCACGCTCGACTCTCTGACTCCTTTAATGATTTGTGCGTTCACGTAGTGACTGTCGTTATCTATTTTTACTGGATAGCTTGGCACGTTCGGGTTTCCGTAATTGTTTATCGTGGGATGGCTGCTGTTTCGTTCGTTCAGCCGCGCAATTTCATCTGTCGTTGTTAAGCTTTGTGCTCGCTCCCTTATCTTCTGTTCGCTCTGCCACGGGAGAGGAACGTTTTCATATATCGGCTCTTGCGTTTCGTTGTGCTTAATTTGCGGTAGCACCAAATGCCTCTGGTAGGATATCCTTCTCATGGGCATCGAGTACATAATATTCCCTCTTTCATCGTAAACCTTTTGGATGTTATTGGAAATGTGGTGAGGATCGATTATTATGTGAGGATTCGGGTCTAATACTGAGGGAAGATTGTTGTATGTGCCGTGGGTAGCGGGAAGGATGTTGGGTCGGCCGTAATTTAGGACGTGACCAGGATTCACGTAACCTAGATACTGTCTATTTAGGGCAGTGCGGGTGGAAACTAAATCTGGACTAGAACCGGACACGTGGGAGTTAATATAACCTCTGTGGTAGTTCAGAGCTTGACTAGCGACGGCTAAATCTGGGGTCGAGTTCGATGCAAGGCCGTTGGACGGGTAGGGAGGGGGAGGTTTGTAAACATTGACGTAATGTAACGCCGGGTCTGTTTGCACGTTAGGGTTCACCGCTATGGGGTAGTTTCCTACATACTTTAGACCATACGCGTAATCATCAGAGGCAGACACCCCTTGGTTCACTGGTACGGTATGTCTTGTTACGTCAGGGTAGTGAATTCGATGGATATCGGGATGGGAACCATAGACTAGAGGCTGGGCATTAGTGTTTAGGAGTTGGGAATGTGCGTGATGGTTCTGATATCGCAGTTGAGCTTCAGCTCTTTGTTGTTGGTATTTTTGCTGAATGGCCGTTTCATAATCTGGCGCGGGCCGGTATGATGGTAACAGTGCTCTGAAATAAAATAATAATGATACAAACATACATACATACTACAATTACAACTAAAAAAATATTTTATCTATTAACCCATTGAGCGCCGAACGGCCCGATCGGTCCACGACACTGTGATTCCGGGGCCTGAGTTATTAAATATATTTCCTGATGAAAATCAAGGAAATATTACACCATACCAAACAACATACCTATCAAATTGAATTCTCTTGTCTTTCTTGAATAATTTCAAATTCAAATTACAATATCAATTTTAAAAAAGATTATCGTATAATCCATACTAATATTATAAATGCGAAAGTAACTCTGTCTGTCTGTCTGTTACTCAATCACGCCTAAACTACTGAACCAATTTGCATGAAATTTGGTATGGAGATATTTTGATACCCGAGAAAGGACATAGGCTACCTTTTATTGCGAAATATGTACCACGGGCGAAGCCGGGGCGGACCACTAGTTTTTAAATAAATAAAAGTCTATCACGAGGCGGGATTCGAACCCGTTTTTATTTTATTCTAATCGTTCGGTTTTATTTAAAAAATATATTTATAAAGCATTTGAATTTGTAAATTTAATGCTATAAAACTAAAATATAAAATTCGTATAATTCTTACCGATTCCGGGGCTGCGGTCTATTTTCAGCCAGCTCCAAGCACGATGTTGAGTGCGCTCTGTGCGCCGCTGTGAGAGGCTCTAACCGGGAGGCGCTACCTGTATCCCTTACGTCTAGTTCTTCGCGACTCTCTGATAGACCGTGCTCCTGGAAGAGCGGATTTGATATTGTATTGCTTATGGAATTGATTTGGAAAATGGAATAAGATATGTGGGTAGTTGGATTGAATCCAGCATAAGGCACATGCTTAGTAAGTAACCTGCTAACGATTTAGTCGGTATCATTATTAGTTTTTAAAACGTACTTTCCGTAGACAAATTTAAAGATTATTTAATAATATGTCATTCGACAGTATTCCAAAAACTAGGTTGAAGGAAAAAAAATGTGTGTCAAATAAAATTAAAATGTGTATAAAAAGATCTTAAATATTCTTCAAAACGAATAGTCAATAACTCTTTATAATGCGAGAGGTAGAATATAGAACAAAAAAAAAAAAAGTACAATATTTTAATAGGATCATAGTTTTTGAAGCAGAACCAGACCATTTACAACCCCGCAAAATGTGAAATTGTGCGAATCGTCTTTAACCACACAATTAAATCTTGGCATAACTTAACAGATACACACATATACTCTTAATACATAATAGCATAGACTAATGATAAAAACCAACAATTCGCAGCACATAGACCTAATTAGCGGCGTCATTGAACTTGACAGACGAGTGCGCTTGCAAATTGCATTCAATTATCATATTTCCCCGATATAACAGTTACGAAGACGTTCTAATGCGTGTTCCTGCTAGATCTCAGAGATGTGACAATGGAAGTTTCGAGAAACTATTTATGCAGAATTAACAACGAGTCAGTAGGTGTGCGTCTAGTTTGGGATTTGATGGCATTATACATCCTATAATATTTAAGTAGGTATATTATTGGTCAATGGCATGTTTCTAAATAATCAGTATGCACAAAATTAAATAGGTCGTGAAAACATCAACCGAAATATTTATCTGCAGAATTAAACTTCAGAAATGTCGTGAGAACTAACAAATAAATTATAACAATTGCAATGGTAGATAAAGAAAATGGTACATACTCACCAAAAATTACATAGCCGTTTTAGACATAGACTTTTATATATCTCCAGAATTATGAAAAGATCAACTAGGTACTATAATAATTAATACAAGAAATATAAACCATTCTTCGTAGATCACAGTTGCAAATGGTTTTTGCAGTGTGCAATTAAACAAGCGACTTTCGCGATGACGCGTTGTTTGTAAACTTTTCTCGCGATATAAATAATGTCTCGTTAGGCGATGGAATGCGTTGGGTACATTTTGATTGATTTATTTAGTTAATCTATACTAATATTATAAAGCTGAAGAGTTTGTTTGAACGCGCTAATCTCAGGAATAACTGGTCCGATTTGAAAAATTCTTTCAGTGTTAGATAGCCCATTTATCGAGGAAGGCTATAGGCTATAAATATCATCACGCTAAGACACCGCGGGAAACAGCTAGTTGTACAGACAGTATAACGTGCATAATATGCACGTTAGAGAGAGATTATAGGGTTCGTTTTGCGTTGCATATTATAGTAACCCATGTCTCCTGTACATTTGACAATTCTCCATAAAGATTAACCCTTGGCCCAAATTCGATCAGAACTATATTTTTTATGGTATCTGTATAAACAAGTTTCTGGTCGAAGGACCAATAACCAGATTATATTCGTTGATTAAGTTTTGTTTCACAAGGAAATCGACACATACCATTTTTAAGAGCGTTTTGTAACTACATGCATCAATAAAACAATCTATACAATTCTAATAAGGATAACGGAATAAGTCGATTTGTAATTTGTAATACAATTTAAAGAACTGTAATTGATACGAACATCCTTTACGTAATGTAACACTTTAAAAACTGCATTTATTGAGGATTCCTCGTTTATAATATTATATTGTTTTTATTGTTAAATAGTAAACTATATTGAGAACATGTGAAAATATCGCGTACTGTGAAAATTTCTAACGACGCGACGCACGCTCACCAGCGGCTGCTCGACTATATAATTATTTCGCATTGTTAGAATTTCCACTTTTTACCAATATACTTGTAATAAGGTGATAATTACTTGGTCATTTTACTATCAGAATATGTATATTTTACTTGTCCATATGTGTAGTCAGAAATATTTGGACAGTTTTAACAGATTTTTTGTTGCCTTAACAGAAAAATGTACTTTTTTATCGCTTAAGCAGGCACACGAGCTGGCGGGTCACCTGTCACGTACTGATATGTTTCGAAGTCGTTAATAACTATGTGATAAATTGCAAAAAAAAAGCAATTAAAATTACATACGTATCAAATTGCTAAACCTCTCAAAGTCGGTTAAAATGTTGCATAAAACCTTGTACAATAAGAGATTGAACAGATAACAACTAGGAAGCATTGTAAGTGCATAGATCAACACTTTCCGCGAGATTGGGCGGCAAATGAGCCGTGTGAGATATAGCTAAGTGTGAGAGTGATTTATCATTTCACAGATCTAAGCATAAATAAGGACAGACAACGTAAATGTAGTTAGAATTTTCTTTTTGTAAAATATGTACTGTTTAACATGTGTTGTGATGTTTAAGAGAGCGTACTACAGTATTCAGGAATATATGGACGATAAAAACCCATGGAGGGTTGTCGCGTGAAAACCACAGGACAGTTCTTTGGCATATTATTATACATAATATATTATGATGTTACATATGTATTTTGTAAAATTAAATTGTAAAACTGACATGATTTAAAAGAGCAACTATGGAGTTCCTTGCCGGTTCTTCTCCGAAGATACTGCTTTCCGAATCGGTGGTAAATGTTAAAAATATGTAATGACGTATCAAAAGTGCTTCTATAAGAAGTCTAATTGAATAAATAAATGTTTGAGTTTGAGTTTGAGTTTAACAGTTATAAATATGTGGTGTTTATGGGAATAGGAAACTAGCTGGACGATTTCATTTTTAAAATTGTTC
This sequence comes from Colias behrii, assembly GCA_029959065.1. NCBI lineage: Eukaryota > Metazoa > Arthropoda > Insecta > Lepidoptera > Pieridae > Colias > Colias behrii. The sequence continues at coordinate 12,648,803 of JARWMC010000012.1, forward strand.
GCTCCACTTTATTGCGTTGTTTCAGCGATAATATAGCGAGAAAAATTAAATTGATTCTGAGAAAAGACATAGATTCTGAGATTTACATTGATTTTGAGAAAAGACTAGCAAAGAGAGGGAAAAATCGGCAGCCGCTTGGATGGCGCAGCTTACTTGGCCAATGCAGCCCGCTTGAACAGCTCACCTGAAACTTGGGGCGCCTGTCGCGCGGCTTGGTGGCGCATGTTAAACGTGTGCTGGTGGATTTCACTGTCGCTATGTTATTGCAGCCCAATTAGCCAATGCAGCCCGCTTGTCTATTGCAGCTCACCTGAAACTTGGGTCGGTGTTCATCCCGCGGCGCGCTGAGGGCTGCCTGATGGCGCATGTAGAACGTGTGCTGGTGCACGCACATGCGCCACACGTACTTCCCGTCCTCAGGGGACGGCAGCGCGAACGCCGCCGACTCGCCCTGCTGCTGGCACTCGATGCTGAACGTGCGCTTGTGGTTTATCACGTTCGTTATGTCCATCCACCTGGTTTGGGTGGTAAAACATTTGCAAATGATCTCATTTTTTGTCACTTTTCTAGCAAGAAAGTGCAATGAAACTGTTCCTAGAGTACGAAAAATATTAAACGCGCTTATCTCGTAGTCGTAATAAAAAGAAGTCATATTTAAAAACGCATTTACTTTATAGCAATCGATTCTAATCATAGCGGCTATTGAAGCTGCAAACTACAGCTATAAATTTTATTATTTACTTATTTATTTATCAAAAAGAAAAATACATGTAACATAAAGTAATTCAACATTGTCATCGATATTAAAGTTGTAGTAAATTACAATTATTTCCTTAGTACCCTAAACTTACCGATAAAAATGTGGAGTGTCACTGGTATCAGTCAACACGCGTATACCAGTGAGGGATATCGCGATGGTAACCTCGCTCTGGTCGCGCTGGTCCTTCGCCGTGAACATCTCCTGCCCGTACCCTCGGAGCTGCTGGCATGTCGTTATGAAGCCTTCTTCCGCTTGTGCCTAATTAAGTATGAGGATTATAAGGTTTTTTGGCGAGAATTTGACCAATAAAGTGAAAATATATATTTTTTCAGAGAGTATCTTGCTTGGGTAATATTCAGGAGAAAATTAGAATAAAAGTTTAAAAAAATTTTTCAAAGAAAAAAAAAATGCACAACAGGAAATGAAAATGAAAAAAATTCAGGCATTCTATCAAAAATTCACCATAAAATCAGTGTTTTTGTTACTTCTGTATTCCACAACGCATTGATTGAATACATTCATAAAAAGTAATACTTCTAATCTAGGTTACTTTATTTCACATAGCAAATATTGTCATACATTTATTTATAACATATTGCGGCAATTACAAGTGACCGCACCAAAACAAATATACCAAATTATCTATTTTAAGTTTACAAACATTGTGTCACTGATTACAGTTGTAGCTGATAAACCCGCCCTGCATTTCGCAAGCTATCGATGACTAATTGTGAGATAATGACCAATATTTAGATCAATGTGTTCCATGGATATACTTTTTGGAGTATCAAGTTTTATCAAAACTTATGGCAGGTGCTTGATAAGTTTAATAGCACATTAGTTTTACATAACAACAAGAATCAAGTAGCTTGGAGCTTAGAATAAAGTTAGGCGATGCATACTAGAAAACCTACAACTATTAACACAAAAAAGAAATAGTGATGACTTTTAATTCAGATATTACGATATTATAAAATGGTTGATTAGATTTTAATCATAGTTAATAGTTAATACACACATATTTCATACACAAGTGTAATTTTTACATGAACATTGTTCATATTATTTTATCTATTATGTACCATACTATATATTTTTAAACTAATTAAGAAAGTATATTTTATGTTTTTATTATCAGACTTAATTTAAATTCAATAGTATCATTCAACTTTCACTTTACAATTATTTTGTATAATTTTATGCTATCTTCAATTATTTTTAAAAATGTTTAGAATAAACACACATTTAAAATAGATTATTTTCTTTTTAATTAATTAAAGTATAATAATGATTCGAACAAACAGTATTTTTCAGAAACCAAGCAATGGGGTTTATCTTTTAACCCATTGAGCCCCAAGCGGCCCGATCGGTCCCAGACACAATAGATTTTCTATTGTGTCTGTGGTTCCGGGGCCTGAGTTACTAATAGCAAGATAGAAACAACACTAATTGAACATATTTTTTTGTAATGTTCAAATAGAAATATTATTCTTTTTACTTTCCATAAATTATATTTTTCATATAAAAAAAAGTCTTTAAGTTTAAATGTTTTAGAAATTAAATATTCCAATAAGATTGTATAAAGAAACATGAAAAATCCAAAAGTTGCATTGATTTAAATTTATTAACATCTTTTCATTTATAATTTTGGAAAAGTATTTGATTCTTTCATTCTACATGCACATCTGGCATCATTCGAAAATAAATAAACCTTGACCTATTTTAGTTCATTCAATGTTACTGTTTATATGTGCCAACTAAAATATTTACCAAGCCTTACAATAATTTGTACTCATTTTAGAATGCAACCAGTTCTTGGATTAGAGCAGATCCTGACTCACTTTCACTATAAATCTTGAAAAGGTCAAGGAAGCTCTCTAGGCTTAATTTAAATTCTTACCTGTGACATGTTGTGTAGCGACATATGATGCTGTATCACAGCCGCAGTGAGCCATTCAAGCCTTCCATTCTCTGCTAAACTACTGCTATCAACTATCTGCCCCCCATCTAACATTTGCTTCGGAAAGGTCAACAAATTCTTCAAATATTCCACTGTATGCCTTTCCCGATCATGGTTTCCATACTCCGCCTGTCGGCTGTAGGAAGCTAACACAACAGCTTGCTGGAAGTCGCAAATTATCCGGCCTTCAACCAGATCATTTTTCAATTGCAAGAAATAGTGATACCTCGTCACCTCATCCGTTATTAAACTCGTGCCGGATATCACATAGTACATGACACGCAAGTAAAGTTGGTGAGCCGACGAATATTTCTCTAGCTGACGTTTCAACGGCCTGTCCAACTGCACCCATCGCGGCTGCTGACTGCGATTCACGTAGCGCAGCCCGAAGAACTCTGGCTGATTGATCGCCTGCCTCTGGCACACGTTGTCGAGGCATTCCTGGCCTGTGCTGTCCACCGACAACGTACAATCTGCTATTCCGCCGTCGAGTAATTCGACACTTATCACGAACAAACTCTTTGACGCAACATTGTACTGTCGCGTCTTCTTCAATTTCAACTTGAAAGGCATCTTCTAACGTTACCCGGGTCCAATTAGTAAAAACATCACGAAACTAGCGTTACGTTATACATTTATGGTAGAAGAATGTTGAAAAAGACGCATCCGTTATGCGCGCTACATTATATTTTATGGGTTTGATAACAGAATGAGTTATAAACGAGGTTTTAACACACAAAGTCGATATTCTGTTATATGTGGTTGATAACAATAAAAAATGCTAAATAAACACATCACAAAATAAAAAATTCACAATATTGCGGGGCACTGCAGGTGAGTGGTGACATGACAAATGACAGCTCTGTGAGTTGCCATGTTCATAAAAATATTGCTTTTATGTTTTTGGTAGGTTTAGGTAGTCATATGCTCCGTCCATGGTAGTCATCAAGTAAAACATTCATAATATGAATTTATATATTACTAGCGGTCCGCCCCGGCTTCGCCCGTGGTACAATTTACGTTTTCTCTACATAAGAACCATCCTCGTACTTCAAGGAATATAATAAAAAAAGAATTATCGAAATCGGTTTAGCCGTTCTCAAGTTATGCGCTTACCAACACATTTTGGGATTCATTTTTATATTATACTAGCGGCCCGCCCCGGCTTCGCCCGTGGTACATATGAAAAATAGATGTTGGCCGATTCTCAGACTTACCCGATATGCACAGAAAATTTCATGAGAATCGGTCCACCCGTTTCGGAGGAGTATGCAGACTAACATTGTGACACGAGAATTTTATATATAAGATTATATAATATTAAAACTATAGTTTATCTTTTAGTCACAGAACGAAAGCTTCTTAGGAAGATCTTTGGTCCTATCAGACAAGAGGATGGAAGTTGGAGAATCCGGAAGAATGCCGAATTAGAAAAACTCATGGCCGAGCCAAATATACTTGGGGAAATAAAAGCGCATCGCCTGCGTTGGCTTGGTCATGTAGAGCGAATGGGTGAGGAGCGAGGTCTGAAGAGAGCATACTTGGGCCGTCCCTCGGGCCGTCGGCCGGTGGGTCGACCCAAGTATCGCTGGCGCGATCAAGTGGAGAGGGACCTGAGTGCGCTTCAAGCCAGTGACAATTGGCAAGAGACCGCTCAGGACCGGGCAAGGTGGAGAGTTCTCGTCTCGGAGGCCAAGACCCACTTCGGGGTTTCAGCGCCACAGGAGTAAGTAAGTAAGTAAGTAAAACTATAGTTACAACGTTTTACTTATTTGTCTGCCTATTTTGAACCTATTGTATTGTATATCGGTCAGAGATGTAATGAGTTAAATGTTATTGTATATGACCTGTGTATATGACTAACGTTCCGCCCCAGCTTCATCCGTGCAAATATAGCTTGTTATATTATATTATAGAATATACTCAGGGATCACCAACATAACCAACAACGGTGAAAGAATTGTTGAAATCAGGCTAGTTGTTTCTAAGATTAGCGACTTCATACTTACACACTCGTTAGGGTTATTTTAATAGTTTAGATGTAAAGATCGTAGTGAGATCGTATTATAAAATCATATAGAGCATAGTTATTACTAGCTGAACTCCGCGGTTTCACCCGCGTGGCTCCGTTTCTGTTGGTCTTAGCGTGAAGATTAATGCCTTCCTCGATAAATGGGCTGTCCAACACCGAAATAATTTTTCAAATCGGACCAATAGTTCTCGAGATTAGCGCGTTCAAACAAACAAACTCTTCAGCTTTATAGTATAAGTATAGATTTACGGTCTTACTAATAAAATGTTACCCATTCGCTTTGTAATGGATTAGTTATTGCAATAACCTGTCTTGTTTTTATGATTGACGTTTCATGTGAGCAAGAGAAGGACACAGCTATGGTAGAAAATTATCCATTGTTTAACTTTTTATTAGTAAGGCCGTTAATATTCTATTATTTTCAACTACATATTCATGTTAATGCAATTATTAAAATTGTCTCCTGTTCAGCAAATTATGATCGGGATGAGTCATCAGACACTACGTTTTTATAATGCAGGAAGGAGTGTGTGTGTTTACATCCATTGTGTGTGAATGTTTATTTTCTTACAAGAGCTCTCATGTTTGGTTTATTATAGAGCCGTAGGGGCTCTATAATCCAAAATTTAGATCGACACAGGATTCATTGTAACAAAGGAAAATAAAACAACCAAATATATAAACATCAATAAATTTTACTATAAAATAGAACATAATATATCTCAGACAATTTACACAACCCTAAACCATAAAGATCAATGATAAATGTACAGTGTGATGAATGGCAACACTAGCTCTACTTAAGCGGAGGCTCTGGCTTGATCAACTTGCAGCCAATCCCGTGGCTCTTTGAGTACTTGCATTAATTTATCTTCAGGAGAGTTCGGTTTTGGCTCGTGCATGTACTCCCATTTCTGAAAAAATAATGTAGAGCTTAATTTATGTAAAATTCATTCTAATATTATAAATGCGAAAGTAACTCTGTCTGTCTGTCTGTTACTCAATCACGCCTTAACTACTGAACCAATTTGCATGAAATTTGGTGTAGAGATATTTTGATACCCGAGAAAGGACATAGGCTACTTTTTACCCCAGGACATAGGATAGGTTTTATCCCGGAAATCCCCCGGGAACGGGAACTAGTTATGCGGGTTTTTCTTTGACAGCGCGGGCGAAGCCGCGGGTGGAATGCTAGTATCAAATAAAATTTACCACTAGAATTTACAACATACATTAACATTGTTACGTTTATAAACCACATGATTTGAATACTCAAAGTGGACTTCGATATATCATTGTTTGGCACTTTATTTAAGTTGTATTTAACATCTTATTCTATTTGCTTCCCCATTCTTTTCAATTCAAGAAAAAAAATATTAATTATTAATGATTGTCAATTTCATTCAAGACATAAATACTAGTAATTGTTAGGTATTGAAATAAATTATTTATTTGCCTAATCCCTACTAATGTTATAAATGCGAAAGTAACTCTGTCTGTCTGTCTGTTACGCTTTCCCGCTTAAACCTCTCAACCGATTTTGATGAAATTTGGCACAGTCAATCTTTAGACCCTGAGAAAGAATATAGGCTACCTTTTATTGCGAAATATGTACCACGGGCGGGGCGGACCGCTAGTATTAACTAAATAAACATGAAAAACTTACAGCATTCAACGGCAACGACATCAATATAGATTCATATCGCGCTTCGGGCGTGAAGAGTCCAAATTTAGTTCCACGATCGTAAATCAAGTTGAATTCTACGTATCTCCCTCTGCGTAATAATTGCCATTGTCTCTCGTGGTATCCATATGCTTCGTCTTTACGCTTTTGTACTGTTGAATAAAGTTATAGTTAGTGTTAAAATTATAGACGGTTTGGATTTAACTATAAATTAGTTAATAAAAATAGCTACAGCAGAGCACAGGAGTCAAAATATGTATCTAATGAGATATAAGGTAATAGGACTATGTATATTCGAAAAACTAGCTTAGTAATATTTTAAATAACAGTCTTCATTATATTCTCAACAATCTAATATAAATAAATTTCTATATTTGCGTAAAACAAGTCCTCTAAGATATCAAAATATTTGCATACATTAGCATTGCTAAGCATACGTGCATTGGAATTTAATATAAGATGATATCATTCTAGGCTCTCGGCATGAATACTAATGCTATAATAATTTCTACTAAAATGGTAGATTTTTATTACCCATGAAAAACGAGTACTAACATTTTTCTTATTCACATAAGCACATTGAAAAATATGCATGTACTATTTATGAATGAGCTATTAAATAAATAATCTACAGAATTACTGAACCGATTTTGATATTTTTTGCCACTATTTTTTCCCTAAATTATTACTTACCAATGGGAATATAACTGGGTATGACGGCCTCCGCGCAAGAGGTGACAAATTCGAAAGCGCTCTTCTGGTCCGGAGTGTCGATATCATCAAAAAAGATACCGCCGACGCCTCTACGCTCAGCGCGGTGTGTTATCGTGAAATAATCGTCGCACCACTTTTTGAATCTGTGGATAATAACCATATAAATTGTTGCCATAAACGAAAATAAATGTCAAATTTCGTTTTTTACATGGACATTATATTATTTTTTTTGTTTGATTTAAATTGATTTATTTTGTGAAAGAGAGATTTTCCCTCGTAAATATTGTTAGTATGTAAAAGTTAATCTGGCCATATTGATTTCAATAAAAAATGTTCGATTGCTATTTAAGTAAAAACTATACAACTAAATTTATTTTCGGGGCGCGAATATAACCGTTGCTCACAATTAGTATAAAATAAAAGAAATCGCACCTTCCATAGTAAGATTTGTCGTGCGAATCGCATGCGTGTTTCAGAGTGAGATGGAAATGTGTTGCGTCCTCTTCGTTCAAGTAGTACGGGGTCAAGTCAGTGCCGCCTCCAAACCACCATTGTACACCTGTTTAATTGTTTTTATCAATACAACGCTGATTAAAATTCAAATATGATTTTAGACAACTACAAAAAATAATTTATTATTTATAATAGTATCTTTTTTTTGTTGCGTCGGGTTTGTTTATCGACCATTTTTCTATTCTTTAAAAAATATTGGTTTCACATTTTTATTTTTTTCACTTTTAAAATAAGTTAAAAGCAAAACGAATGTTTTTTCACTGTGTTTGAATATCAGTTAAACTTACCATTATTATCCTGCACTTCAAAATATCTATAGTTGAAGTGTATAGTTGGCACCATTGGGTTTCTTGGGTGAATGACAGCGCTCACACCAGCTGCGAAGAACGGTAACTCTTTGCCGTCAAAGTTTTTGCCTCTGGAAAATATTTATACTTGTTATACTATTATCTTTCTTCTTAAAATCATCATAGTAAAAAGCGTGTGAAAGATAGTTTTCAATTTTATTATTTACATTGAGTTACTATGTACTACGTACTAGAGAGGGCATCGCTACTACACTATTTGTAACACGAGTTAGAGCCAAGCGTCTCAAACATCGCTCATATCTATGACTAACTAGCCCCACGTGCGCCCCGCACCGCCGCGATTGTCGCACAGATTTTGTTCGTGGTGTCCTCTCTATACGTAGTAATAATACCTCAATGATTATTTATCATTTAAAACACACAATACCTCGTTCTCATTTGCTGCACAGCTGCAGGGGGCAGTTTCCCGGACACCACAGATATATTCACCCCGGCTTTCTCGAACACTCGACCATCTTGAAGCACGCAAGTAATACCGCCCCCGCCCTCTTTACGAGTCCATCTGTCTACGCGGAATTTTGCATCCTGAAGAAATTATAAAAACAAACATTTATTGAAATGAAATTTCTTTAGGCGCGTTGACAAGCACTTTTGAATCGTCATAAAATAGTTTTACCATTTACCAGCGATTCGGAAAGCAGCTTCTACGGAGAAGAGCTGGCAAGAAACTCCGAATATAAAAATAATAAAAAAAATATTATAGTGCATTTACATACTCGTATTCGCCTTGATTCTGGACGAAATGTTCGTATAAAAGTGTAGTCGCGAACCATTATTCATACTTTCGTCTTCCCTTTATTTACGTCCGAAAAACCGCTAACACACTAATACGATTATGCGAATCGCAAGGCTAATAGCGAATGCACCATTTACCAAGTTTCGATATTACGCTGCTCGCTATTCGCGCGAATGTGTAAATACACAATGAGAAGGGAAATTATAGAAATAGAACTACAGAAGGGGAAAAATAATCACATTTGGCATACTTGTTAGTGAAGAATCACTTAACTGACTGTTAAAGTAAATATGCAACAAGGTAAGAGGAGAATTTTTACCTAAAAATGGCTTTTTTAATTTTAAATTGAGTTCAAAATGTTAAAAACAGTACTTTTTGTGTAAACAAAAATGAAAATCCATTGTCTGGTAACTTCAAACTATTTACATCCGTTCAAGTATTTTGATTTACGAGTAACAATAAAAACATAAGTGCCTTAAATTAAACTTTCATACCGGGTATGGTACAAACATATCACTGTCATAGTCTAAATCTTCATCTCTTTTCTCATCTTGCCAAGCCTACAATAAAAAAAACATTGTTATAATCCCGTATTTTTTTTAAAGATTTACTTTATATCCATTTTAAAAATTATGCATCCTATCCTGTCTCAAAACTCAAACATTTATTTATTCAATTTAACTTTTTCTAAAAGCACTTTTGAATCATCATAGTTTTACCATTTACACCAATCTAATCATATTAATATTATCTATGAATGTAATTAATGTTTATCGTCTCTTCAAGTTTATAGCATATCTAACTATCACTAACTATAATAAAACTTACTTCATCTTCCTCTTTTTCCAGCGCTCTACAGAATTCTGCTTGTATCCTCATTATTAACAGTTCCATCTGAGTTTTCATATCATTCTGATTTTTTTCTAAATGGCTAACGGGCGTTACGGGCTCCGCCATGTAATTCTTTAGCTGCATTACTTCCTTCATTTCTGCTTTGTTGTTTTTACTTTGTTTATAAGCTATGTAACCTGCGCCTATCACAGCCGCACAGTACGTCCTTTGTTATCAAAAACATTCAAACAATGATTTTAAACACATGTATTTCAATTGTTTCAGAAAAATATCAATAATTGCATGAACCTCATTTTAATATGTAATTACTTTATGCACGCTACAATCTATCATCGAAGGTTATTAATTAATGTGTCGATAATTATTTAAACGTTACATATATTTTTGTATTATTTTTTTGCTGAGTAAGTGTCAATAGTTTATCTGATAAGAAATCGACACGAAATATGTCCTAAAAACAAAATTCTAAGCTCTGATAAGCTACTTTTTAGTCATAACTATGGCTTGATATATTAGAAAAAACAAAAATTCCATTTAGTTCCTATTACGGATGTTAAAGTTGGAATGTTATTCTAATAGGAAAACAACAACAAACAACTTACTTTATGTGCCGATCCCTAATTTTCTTGTAGCTCCCAACATATGAGAGTGTTTTAAAGCTCCTTACTGCTATTTTGTACGACATTTTTGTAAAATTTTACGAATATATACCGGTATTTTGTGAGTTTACGTGATTTGTGACATGAACACCTTTCTATCGCGATGCTGAATGACGTTTGGCAATTGGCACTTGGCACTTTGGCAGTAAGTTGACAGAAGCATTGTCACGTCACTACATCAGCTTGTTTCGTGCTTGTTTGCATAACATGCGCCACCTGTCGCCAAACGCTCGAAGCATATCTATCAGCTGTGAGCATAGACTATATACTTATTACAGAGAGTTTGTCCGCAAGGCGTATGGTGGAACTTGTATGCGCAATATGCGTTCATCTCTTTCCGTAGCACGTGCGCTGGGATCGATCGACCGAGTCGGCCTCTTTCGAGTTTCGAGTCAGTACGCGATAGCTTGTGTGACGGCGAGTGTCAGTTGAGTTTGTTGTGCGCGTGTGTAGTCGCTCCTAGCTATCGATCCGTAGCCAGACCGCATTGCTGTACATTCCGGAGGCGGTGCCTCGCCTAGTTTTCGTCGATCTCCGACGTGACGGACGCGTGTCGGCGTCGGCGGCGGCCCGGACTGCCCTGCGCAGTAACAGCGCGGGAGAGACGGCCCTCTCTTCTGCCAAAACCGAATCGCTGTCCGCGGCGGACGGCTGTGATGTAGCCGGGGCCGTTGAACGTGCGGCCTTCGGACAAAGGAACCGCGACTCTACATTCGCGATGAAGAAGTTCACTTTCAAGGGGGTGTTGGACGGGTTCCGCAGCTCGGTGCAGGCTGCTCCGCGCGGGACGGAACAAGAAATACAGGAGACGCTGCGCTCGGAGCACTTCCAAGTTAAAAAGGTAAGTCGCTCCTCGGCCCAGCACTGCGAGGATGGAGCGTGAGTCGGAGTTGGCTGCGTATTTAAAGTCCTTCGCATGCCGCATTGACAGAACGCATCGCGTGTACGGTGTTGTGTAAACTTTACGGTCCGTTGACACGACATCTCCACGCACCAAAACATTTATACTGCGCTGTGCTGATTCTATCCAAGAATACCGTTTCGTAAGCGTAAGCAATTACGAGTTCGCGACTCCGTTACGCTTACGTCAGCGTCCTTGGCCGTGTCATCTGTTAGCGCAATAAACATAATCTTCTTAACTTCCACTTTAATTCCTAATAGACTTACGTTTAAGGTCGTCCGTCAGTTGTCAATAATCGGGCCTTGTTGCCTGCAGAATTACGATGATATTGGACTGATAAGAGATAAGATAAATGCACTCAATAATACGCGAACCGCGGCGTGGCTTTCAATTAGTTTTTTTTATGTATTTGTACACAAAGTTGTCTAATATAACTGTGGATATGTGTGCCTACTGCCTAATGTAAATATTATTTGCTCATTGACAGCTGCTCGAAAAGTTAGTAATATTATTCAGTTTGTTCAGGTTGGTTTCGATGCTTATCAAATAGGTTAATAATTAAACTACAAATGACGATAAATGGTTGAATTAGAAACTGAAATGGTTGAATTAGAAAATGGTTGAATTAGAAACTGAATTAGAAACTGGGCACTTACTTGACATTTTCATCATCAAGTGGTGAATTAACAGCGGTGAAATGCTGTTTTCTTCTTTATTTCTAATGAAACGTTTTCGCCTTTCGGAACATGCTAATATTTAAAAATTTAAAATATTAACTGTCAAAAGGTACGATTGACGGGAAATAAAAAATCCGTCAGTTCTTGTCACCGGTAACCACTACACATGAATAAAAAAATTGACAGCTCTTTCTAAATTTAAACATCTAAATAGTTCCGATTTCACAAGAACCGTCATTTGTTGGTATCACGGGGTACGAGACAACTTTGATTACCTACCAGTAATAAAGCATTGAGACCCCCTGAGATAAGTAATTACACCAGCTTAGTATTCCATTAAGCGAAATGGGTCAAGGATCACAATTTTACTGTCCCGTATGGATGAAGAACTTTTAATGGCTTCATGCTAACTTTTACCGTCTCTATCTTTTTCTATGATGTTTTGTTGGTTTAGTCATAGAATTAGTACCTACCTACCTAGTACCTACTTAGATTTTTTTTTCGTTTCGAAAAAAAAAGATTTGGTAATTTAATTAAAGCTTTGATGGCACTTGATTTTTTACTGGTAACATTGCGCACTCTTTTATCAAATTTTTATATGTAACATAGATACAGCTATGTAGAGTGCAAAATATCGTTGGATAGTTTAGATTCTATTATATCTTTGGTTATAAGTTATAACTTATAACCAGCTGAAAATAACGGAAGCCCAAAAATTAATAAGTCTAAATTAACATCTCAAAATAGATTAAAGCACTCGAGACGAATTTTGAAATTTAATTACACTTTCAACAAATACGTCCGCTACTGAGTTTCAGGAAAATTTGTGTGACAATCTTTCACTGTAACTTATTACGGCTTTTCGGAAACTTTTTAGCTTTCCCGTCCACGTCGGCGAAGTATATTGACGGCCTTTTTTGTTATAAAGATTTCTTATTAACTTTTTTTCACGGTAAATTTAATTTCCCGTCTCTTACACTGTTTTCCGACTTCATTTTGGGTTTAATTGATCGGAAATAATTTTGATTTGCAATCAAAAAGTATACTTAATAAAATTTATTACTTACTTAAATATTGATTAGGTATAATATTATCATGAGATTTCATTCTTAAGATAGGTAAGTAAATAAAATATTTATTAATTCCCGTGACTTAATGGGCTACGGAAATTTGTGCACGACATTTTTTAATTTAAGCCGTCAGTAACTAATTTCTCACAACAAAATGCTTACAATGTTTAATAAACGTCGCTACGTATGAAAATCGATAGATAAGGAGTCAAATTCGTGCCTAGTCGTAGTTAGATAAAAATAATAACAATGGCCTCCTCTCATGTATTTGTAGGTACGTACAATAAACGCAACAATACAAACTTAGTTAATTTTAATATAAAATTAAATAAATAAGTTTAAGTTTTACCTGTTCCTGTTGTTGTATGAGAAAATTTATTCCAGTCCGATGCGATTTGAATGAATCGGTGTCGATTGCATCTCTTGAAATTACATTTTCTCGCCAAAATTTATCGTAATCAATTCAAGCAATAACAAATTAAACGAATTGTTAAAGTAACAGCAGACACACAGATTACTGTAATTTAATATATATATATATATATATATATATATATATATATATATATATATATATATATATATATATATATATATATTTTTCATAACAGTTATGTTAAATTGAGAATAGACAATCGCTCCACAGACTAAAAAGTCTTAATGAATTTTCTTTAAAAATAACAGAGTATTATTTTTATAATTATTTGAAGTTTTAGAAAGATCTAATATGCGTGGTTAAATTTAGGTAAGTTATAAGATTCTTATTTGAATCCTGACGAACCACATTTTTTTATGTAAAATATCTAAAATGCGCTATAAATGGCAATAAACTTGTTAGAAATAGATCGCACCAACATGGAACTCGATTTAATATGATTTCTAATAGAATAATTTATCAAATATAGAAATAATTATAAACCGTTTGTAATAGGTAAAATATGAAGCACACAGACGGTTAGGTACATACATTTACTTACTATCTTCTAGGAGTCTTAATACATTTTCTCATTAAATACTAATTAACGTTGATAAAAACGATCCACGAGTGCTTAAATGTACATAAATCGTGAAATACATATTTTTGAATTAGTTTAACTTGCTTCACAGAGTTTTTTAATTCTTCTAATAATGTATAAAGTTACTGCAACATGTAACAGTTTTATTATTTTATATTTTCAAAATCTATAACCAAACGATTTGCTTCCGAAATAATTTGTATTAAAATAGTTGTTCACGCGTTTCTTTGATTCTTTTAAATAATGATTTTGTGAACATATTGGCATACCATCTACGGAACTTGGTGACTATGGATTAGTGACAATACAAATTTCATCAAATTCCTTTCAGAGGATGGAAAGCCAGGTACTGAAATAGCCAAAATATTTAAATATGACTTGTGGCTTGAAAAGCGTCGAAAACGGTAATAATCCACAAGTTTGTCTATTTAATATTTATGCTAATAACATCCCCAGGGGATCTCGTCGCTGGAGCGGTAAATTTCACCAGACAATATCACTTTCATGTCATTATTCTGAGCGTCGTTTGACATTGCGGCTTATACCAATCCAATTAACGGAATTTTTGCCTGGCTCGATTTTTATCGGGCTGGCTTTGAAGACATTCGGTGCCTTTGAAGTGGTTCGTCAAAGAAACACTTGGATAATTTGTGTGGCTGTTGGTGTGCAAACTTTTTATAGGTACAGTTTCAAGACTAAGGGCACAGCTAAGGGTTCGTGTGGGGGCGTATTGGGTACCTTCTTTGGAAACGTGATAACGTTCTATACAACATTAGAAGCTTGTGTATTTTCAGGATTTTTGTAAGTGGTACTTTTTTATACATTGTATATAAATTTATAAATCATTTGCATATAAAAATATAAAGCATTTGAATGCCATAAAACCAAAAATATAAATTCTACATATAGGTAACTTTATCAGATGTCGAGATTAGAAGAACATGGTAGTATTAATTATTCTGTATCTTAATTTATAACAAGATGTTTTTAATAAGATTTGCCCCATTCTAGAACTCTCTGTAGCAGTAGTATCTCCACATATTATATTGTAGAGATACCTACTGCAGTGTTTGTATGTACGTATATTCATTTTGTATTTTGCTCCAGTGTTATTGTAAAAGTTTGTTATTATTTTTCACAAGTTCTGCAATATTTTACAGGTTCGGTTTTATTACTTTGATACAGGTTGCTTGGAATTTGAAAAGAAATAAATTGAATATTATTTGTCGAACTTGAATAAAGAAATATTACAAGAATATTTTTGATGTATGAAAATTAAATTAAATTTTAATATTTTTGTTTTATAGGTATCCCAGTAAAGTCAGGATTCAAAAATTCTGTTTGTTTTATTGAAAATCCTCTTTTATAGGTACAACATACGTTGTCCAGACATACACATATACATTTCGACGATTCATTATTAGATATTTATATAGTGTACCTAGCAGCTAATTACATAGTTGTTATGATTTTCTTAAAGTCATTTAAAGGATGCCAGAAATAAATATGATAAGGTTACCGTAAAATATAGGTAAGTATAAATGTAACATATGAAAATTTGAGCAAAGGACATAATAACCATTTCATTCGATGAAAACACATGAATAATAATTGAAATTGTCAGCGATAATTGACCGGTTGTGTCGAGGAGTAGCTGGTGTATCAGGATGTCTATTTTTGCTCTAAATGATCGATGGTTTTGTTCTTAACATAACTAAAATTCTACTTAATTTAAGATTATGAAGTTTCTGAGGATGGATTGATGGATGTTTCACAGTCAAATAAAAAAGTTGATTGGGTCTGAATGAAATTAAGCACAAGATTAGACTGCATTCGCACACATTTTTTTGTCCAGAAGAAATGGTGAAGTCGCGGTATAAAGCTAGTAGGTACATTGTAACGATAGGTATATTGTTTGATTTTATTTAGCATAGACTTCGGATATCGCAATGTCTGTTTCACAGTTTAAATTGTGTAAACATCTTCAGCAGCGTCACTGTTCTCAGACATTTCCTTTTTTAATCGAAAGCAGGAAACTAAGTTCTGACAAAAAAGAAATTGAAGCTTATAATATAACTTTTAGAGTATTTATTACAATTCTTAATGAAACACTTGGTTAAATTTAAATATTGGAGAGGTTTGGAATTAGAGTCGGGTTGAACGGGTAAATGTAATTTCCTGTAACCCTTTTGCTGAATAATGACTTTTATAAATAAAACATACAACCCACGTTTGAATACTTGGCATTTTAATATCTTTTTAATGATACTTTAATATAATTATACTTTTTTTGTAATAAGTATACTGACGTAATTGATGTGGTAATGGTACTAATAATCTAATTGACTTGAGACAATTATAAATGAATAGGTACTGTCGTGAACTACATGCTTCATTATTTATTTCTAAAAAAATTTGGTACATATTCACAAAATAGTAAGGAAAAGAAATAAAAATTATATTCGAATTTTAAGAATTCAATCATAATATCTTAACGCTATGATTCAACATCGACTATGACTCATTATCAATAAAAAATTCAATAACATCTTGTCGTATATCTCGTAGGTATTTAATCCTGTTTATGGATGTAGTAAGTTTAACGTATGACCTACCTACCTTGAATTTATTAAGAGCTAGCGCGCACGAGCAACTTTGTCTCCGCAACTACAGGGTGGACCAAAAGTCCGTTTAAATTTTAATCGGTAGCTGCAACAAGCAGCGACAACGGGTTGGGGCGGGAGGGGTACGAAGTGCTAGAGCGGTCTATGGGAATTCAGTATCATGGAGTCGTTCAGCGACAAGCAACGAGCATTCTGTGTGCGCGAGCCCAACCGCAACAGCGATTCTTTC
This sequence comes from Colias behrii, assembly GCA_029959065.1. Classification (NCBI taxonomy): domain Eukaryota; kingdom Metazoa; phylum Arthropoda; class Insecta; order Lepidoptera; family Pieridae; genus Colias; species Colias behrii. Next base: position 12,665,598 of record JARWMC010000012.1, read on the forward strand.
ACGCTAGCGCAACGAAAATTTTGCGTTCATTACAACATACGGCGTAAAAATGAAGCTCCGTCAGTACAATTGATTAGGAAATGGGTACAAAAGTTCGAGGAGACAGGTTCAAGAATGAATCAACCACGATCCGGCCGACCTAGAACATCAAGAGACCCCGAAAACGTAGAGCGTCTAAGAGCGTTTTTTCGTGAAAATGCTGTTACAGAGAATACAGAGCGGTATATTGCCATGCTACAGGACTTTTTTACACCAGCGCTACAGGAATTCGATGGTTTAAATCAACGAACGTGGTTTCAGCAAGACGGGGCCACATGCCACACTTTAAATGACTCGCTGTTCGTGAAATTTTTGGACAAAAGGTGATCTCTAAAAGATGTGACATTAACTGGCCGCCTCGTAGTCCGGACCTAGCCCAATGGATTTCTTTCTATGGGGATACCTTAAAAGTAAAGTTTTCAACAGTAATCCGGTGTCTCTTGATGAATTAAAAGTCAATATTCGAATGGAAATGAGAATTAACATTTCACGAAACACTTGTGAGGCCATCATTGAAAATTTTCGCTCCAGATTGCAGCAGTGTAAAATAGTGAAGGATCACATATGGACGATGTGATTTAAAAAAAATAAAATCCCTATTTATGTATTTTTTAAATAAATAAACAGATTTCATCTTACTTAAATAGTTTCTTCTAAATCATCGTTTGAAATGTAAACGGACTTTTGGTCCACCCTGTATTTTGTCTCTCCCACCTATGTGCTAGTATGAAAGTGCGCGCACGTAGCGACGCAACTCCCCATACAAATTGATGGGAGAGACAAAATAGTTGCGGAGACAAAGTTGCTCGTGCGCGCTAGCTCTTTAATCTTTATGACCTAGACTTATAAACTAGATAATCAGAGATGACTACTGATGTAAAGTATGATAGTTTAACAAGAAAACTAGAATACGTTTGTGTATGAGTACATTACGCGTAGTATTCCAAAGTACATTAATTATTATTCTATTTTATTGATAAAGCAGTAAATGTTATTTTCACCGTAATTTCTTTACGGTTATCGTAAATTTTAATTTATTATTTATTAGTCAGTATCAAAGTAAACTTGTTCTCAAACCAAAAACATTATTTCAGCCAAAATGTCACGAAATAAGATTATTTTAACACAGTCGTACCAGTGTATGTATTTGAATATAAAATAATACCTATCTATATGTACAGATGCATATTTAGTCCATTGAATGAGTCCCTCCAAGGGGGGTCTAGAGTGCGTGAGTTAGTAACGTAAGATGTTTCTTCGGAAACATGTCAAGAGTCCCTAGGTAATAAACATACTAAAACCTCGGGACACTAGGAGGAGCCACGGAGTGGGGGGAGGGGGGGAATGGGTCCATTTTTTCATTTTTCGCTTAAATCTCAAAAACGGTACATGTTAGAGAAAAACTTTCAAGGAAAAGTTGAAAGGCCATAAAATTATCTACAAGTTGTACCTAAATCATTTTTTCCTATATCCTACCGTTTCTGAGTTATACGCAGTAAAAAATGATTTTGGCTCAAACAATTTCCCCATACCGATCAAAAAATATTTCTTTCTTCCAAAAAACTCAAACGTGCAACTTGTGACCGGTACTGATAGATTGCTCTTAATTAGGTCTATAATTGGTAAAATAAACACATTCCTCCATGGAAGCCTTTATTATAGCTATTTAGAATCGCGATTCCAAAAAATTATATCACATTTTAATGTAGTTGTCTTGTAACATCATATAACTTATTTAATATGAAACATCCAAGTTCACTGACCCACTTATCATGATGGCGGTTTTTAATTACAATCCCACGTAACTCGAGGTCATGGCCGTTTACAATTAAATAATATCATTGTAATGCCCTGTCTGAGATCACAATAAACGTTATTTAATATCTGTCTGTCTTTACCCTTTTAGTGTAAATTAAGATCTAGTTATTTATATGTTTATTAATATTAAATAGGGTCATTGCGCCTGTTCGCGTCCACTTAGTGCAGTTGGAAAGTTTGAAGGAGAAAATAAAAATGTTCCAGAACAAATTTCAACGCAAAATTTATGTAACGTGTTCATTACATAGTCTATTTTAAGATTTACTTTCAATTGTGTTGGAAATATCATGTAGTTTTTATTTATCTAGATAAATAGCAGAATTAGGCGTTTTACCCAGTTCGCGTCCAAAAATTCCAGTTTGCGTCCACCCGTGGACCAGTTCGCGTCCACCAGCTTAGAAAAGGAATTAAGAGTGTATTGGGTGATATTTTATCAGATAAATGCAAATAAAAATTAGATTTTAATAAATTATTTATTTACGAATATAGTTATTTAATAAAAACCGGCCAAATGCGAGTGGGACTCGCACACCTAGGGTTCCGTATTAACCTGTTTTTTTTCATATGTTTTAACTGTAAATTATTATTTTTTCAATGTTTCCCTTATTTGTGCTATAAGACGTTGCTTCGTACCAAACTTCAAGTGTCTGTGTTCACGTGAAGTACCCTGTAGGTTTTGATTCCCTTGCGAATGTCGAAATTTGCGAAAATTTGCAGCATAAACGGCTGTATCTTTTGATTTTTTCACTGCTTCAAGGGACCGTAGACGTAGAGTATTCAATATAAATTTCAGCTTTATACCTCCACGCGTTACTGAGAAAAAGGGTCTTGACAGAAAGACAGACCGGCAGACGGACATACAGACGGACGGATATCAAAGTTCCTACAAGGATTCCGGTTTTTCCTTTTGAGGTTCGGAACCCTAAAATCAACATTATTATTAATATAATTCACTGCAAGGAAACTGCAAAAACTTATTTATATTTATCTTCTCATCATTAATAGAACTAAAAATTAACAAAAAACAAAGTTACGTTATGTAAATAAATAATAATCAGTTCTATTAAGATTACCTACCTACCCTATTTTTTAGTTTCTAATGAATTAGGTAAATTTCTTTTTTGTTTATATTATTTTCTTAACCACAGACTTATTGACTCTCATTCTCAAAGATACTAGTCTCATTCTTAGAATACCCATTTAAAAAGGAAAAAATAGCATAAAAATTTGCTAATTTGAATGAAAATTTAAATTATCAACTTGTAGTCGTAGTCAAAAATTTACAATATATTTTTAATTACATATTTTAACAAACAATTCATTGCTACGTAATGAAAAACAATGTGAACGCAATATGTTCTATTGTTATGCACTATAGGTATAGTTTGCGCCCACCGTGGACGCAAAATGGAAGTTGTACAAATTCGGTGTAGTAATTCGCGTCCACCTTATTTTAGCTATTAATTGTAAAAGAAATAAGCTGATTTATAATCCATACTATTCCCTGTTTTGTTAGCAAAGTAAAGAAACAGTTACATATTCAAAAATTCACATATAACAATAAGATACTTACCGTCAAACGCAACGCTGCGCACTATTTTTTTCTCAAAATCCCGCGCGTTTTAGCTCTCTCGCTTAATAGCCAAAATTAAATATTTTTTTTAAATAGGATAGGCGGTGCGCAGGCATATTTTGAATATGTGTGCATGTCTCTTATACATTGAGGTATTATCGGAAATTTTTCTTATTACAATTTTACTTAAAGTATACTTATTTTCGTGAATTTTCTAAAAGATATCCGCAAAATGGACGCGAATAGGCATGTGGACGCGAACAGGCGCAATGACCCTAATGCTTATACTTTAAATTTTAACTAACGGATTGTGTTAATTCATTCACTGGAAAGCTTAAAGAATTCCTGAGCTAGCTGGTACTTAGAAATGTATTTAAACGATAAAATTAGGGACACTTTGTACAGTTTAATGAAGCGTTATACCTATCAGTTAATATTTACATACAAAGTTTCTTGCTTTACTTAGATAGGAGTTGGGATTACTTGTAAAATCAATCACAACCTAACCTTTGACATTAATAATCTCTGTATACGTTCAAGTAACGTATTAATTATAAGTTATATACCAAAACTTTGAAGTTAAAGGCTTACAAAACTATTAATGTTAGTAAATAAGGTAGCAATGATGATGTAATGGAGTTGATGACGTCACAGCGTTACCTCCTGCCGCGTGGAGGTCGGCAAACAATGCAAGTTCGTAACTCCTTTTAAATGACAATGTATCAAGATCAGGGTTAAAATTGTTATTGATTTTAATTCAATAAATAAGCAGATTATCTTTTGGAATATAGAGCAAAATACGATACAAAACATGTAAGTGTTCGATTTCGTCAATTATCCATCGAAACATATCCATAAGCTGTAAAAATGGCTTAAATTTTAAGAAAATAAGTATAAGTTATTTACATGCTTGCGAGAACTTATAATGTGACCCACATGCATAGTTTAATAAACGATGTCTATTATGAAATAATAATATTATTATCATTCGTAAATATAAGTATGTCACATTCCATTTGTCAAGCTCCTTGTATTCGTTCGTAATATAATTTAATTATTATAATATGATCAATAATTTAAATATAGGAAACACTTGTTGTGCTTTCTAGATAAAGAAATGTTTAATTTTAAAGAGTCTCAATTTATTTACATGTCATACAGATTGAGATTGTTTTATTAACTAGCTGACCAATTAACTTCAACTCTCAAAATATACTTGTTCTACAATTTTCGCATCACTTATTCGATGCTTTACTTCTATTGGTCGTAGCGTGATGAATGAATTTATAAGCCTTACCTTCTTTTGAACTAATTGACTATCTAAAAAGAAATCTAATCTACAAGATACTGAGATTATTCAACCCGCACCAACCATACAAACAAAAATTTTCAGCTTAAGTTTAATCTGTTGAAGGTCTATTTAACTACTGTCTTTATAAACCCTCACTTGCTGATTCGGGAAAAATAGGTCCCGAAATTTCCAAACAGGTTTAATAAACATTACAAAAGTGTACAACAAAAGTTTATCACAAACTGCGATTAGCTCACATCCGCGCTGCAAGGCCGTTCATATTAGATATCATATACCAACCTTATTACATGCTGAACGTTATTTAATATTGCTCTATATTGACGTTCCTGAACATACGTAGTCTAAATATCGTTTAGAAGTAAAACAAGAACTGAATTGAAGACTGCAATATGCAAAAACGCGAAAACTTCGAAAAAGTCTGAATATTTTTTGAGTAAAACCATTTTGCCGCCAATTCATACATTGACTAGTTTTATTGTTTTTTAAAACGCGCTTGATTGATTTCGTAAAAATTGTATGTGACATCGAAACGGCATCAAATTAGGTCGATTACAGCTGCAGGTGCGTTTTCAAAAACCGAAATAGTGACGTATCAAATACCGATACGGTATGGCGGCGCGGCGGTACGCGGTCAGCTGTCAGCGGATCTGACGCTGCAATTTGTCAAGCGGTAGTAATTGTTGATGATGTTTTGATATCCACGGCGGGATTATCGCGCTGTTCACTGTTTGTGTTTTTGTGGGTGACATTTGGAATGTTATAATTGTCATTGTTTAAAGTGTTCTGTAAAACTGAGTTGTATTGTACTTGTATAACTTTATTTGGTTTCATTAATAAATTCGTTTATATGTCTCTTATTTTACGATATTAATTGATGTATGCAAATTTTAATCATGTTAACGTCTTACTGGTAACCTCACAATTCATACTACTACTACTACTAATATGTCTCATAAATTTTTGGGAGGATGTATACCTAGATGGATGTAAGTAGTGGTGAGTATCTCGATACAGACTGGCGAAAATAATAGCTACTTTCTTTATTTGAACTATGTATTCGCAAAATCCAAATCGGGTTAAGGAAAAGAAGTTACTGATAAGAGCACATTCCCCAACATCTTTAATCTATCCTCGCACATTCAGTTAACGTTTCCGCATAACATACCGTAACGAAATCGACACCGTTATCCGCAACGGCAACGATACGATTATATCCGTCTCCATCGGAATAATGTGATATACCCGTACCAAATCGAAAACCTTACGAGCGATTTAATTTGCGCTCAATGCTTTTGCGTGGAACGAATCGTGCAAGCGAGATAAATGTATGTTCGTATGTTTTCGTATGGTAATAAGCGGGATTCGTTATAATAGTGAGATAATTTAAATTAAGAAATGAAAATGAAAATGAATAATATGCTGTACTTTTGAATTCGGAAGTTTATTCTTTTGTGTTACTATATTTTATTTTGTTTTCGTTAGAATGTAATATTTAAGACGTCACGGCTGTGATTTGTAAAATATGCTACAGAGATTTCACTAAAGTAATGCAATTTCACATGGTATGCTTTCCTAAGATAAGCCTTCATGGATTGTACTAATTTGTTTGGATTGATTAAGTTAAAAAAACTGAAAATTTCATAAAAGATTGCTTCATAATTTATTTGCCAACCAGTTTTCTTGTTGAACAAACCGACCTTATCACAGCTACGAGTCTGGACCGTACGTGCCCTTCACAGATTAAACTACGCGGTCACCCATCACTAAACTGACCGCGACGAAACATCCTTAACCTACAAAAGTATCATTGAGGGACTAACCCAATTTGAACTAATCATGCAGGTCTATAAAATATGTAAGGGAAGCAACTAATAATGGGTCTTTTTGTTTCCATTCATTAAACGTTGCGGTTTGTGTTTAATCGATTAGTGGTTAATTGAGTTGGTGTCACGTTAGTATTTGATTAATCAGATTCAGATCAGCTGTAACTGGAAGCTGTATAGTTGGAGTATCGATATTATCTAACCACAGCATCAGACTCAATATTAGCCGCTGTTAGCTGTATAGTTCGAGCATAAAATATTATCTAGTCGTACCACATGGGCAAATAAATAGTACAGAGACAAAGCTTCTTAAGAACGTGCAAAATTCTTACCAAATTTGGTAGGGCTGTCACAAATAAAATAAACGGGGATTTACCTAACGATTAGTAAAGACATTATTTTTCATAATCATATGAATGTCCACGGTATTCCACGAAATAGTAATTCCGTCCGATTCATATACATTAAAAAAATATGGGATGGTATTAAAAATTACAAATCAAAATAAATATGTATAATATTTTGTAACTGAATAACAGTTACTTATTATTTGAAACTATTTTTCCTTTCGTTTTACGACTTTAACAATAATTACGTATTGAATAATATATTAAAGTATACATTTTATGTGGTAATTAAAATAAACATGACCATATGTTTATTTCACAAACAGAATATTATAGAAGCATGTGCTTAGTTGTAGTATTAGGTATGTATTTTATTATTTGCAGTTATCAGAGTCGAATTCAAATATTTATTCATTCAACTGGACATTGGATACAGTATATAATATGCCGTGAATGGTCATTGATATAGCAACTGAATTAATTATATTTGAAATTTATCCTTTTGTAAGTGTCTTGTATTCAGATGCAATCAGGCGTTTTTGAGTAAAATAATAACAAACATTCAAAGTTAAAAACTTCGGTCTCTATAATATCCATATCTACACTCCACGGGATACCATCGAATAGCTTTCAAGTTTAAAACATTCTGTACATTAAAGATATTTAAGATTCTATTAGAGCTGTTTCAATATTCCAACCTTCACCGACGAACTTGCTGCATTTTTAATAATATTAATAGCTACCGTTCGTGGCACATTACGTAAGTGAGCTTAGAGAGTTTATTGTGAGCCATCTTGGAGGATTTTATCTTAAAATATGAATTTATATCTTCACTCTGAATAGGCTAAACCGTCTTGGAGCGTAGTTTTATGATAAAATCTTCATAGAATGTTAAAACCTTTGGCGACGCTCCGTCAAGTTTGCTGAAAGGGTCCGTAATTCAGTGACTGCTTCTAAATGAATGCAGGAATGTGTATGTGGTGTAAATAGTGCTTTACTTGCTGGAAAACACTAGTTTAGATCTTAGCGTGTATTTAATATGGTTTATTTTTGGTCTGCGACTGTATTATGTCGAAATTTGTTTAGGTGAAGCCGTGAAGACACGATTGTACTCTTAAGGTATTAATGAATATAATACTAGGTATGTAGCAAATTTTAATATAATTATGCTGTGAAATTATTAACAAAATAAACCATGTTTTCCATTTGAGGGCGAACTTGTTGGCCTTAGGCTTATATAAAGTACAAAACCGAAATATTGATGTCACGTATTGTCCTATTATTTTATATTGTACCTGTTTCTATTTATAACATATTGGACGTAATAAAATAAATACTTGGACATAATAAAAACGGTCCGAAGACATTTATTTCGAGAAATTTGGAGAAGTTCAATGGACTAAGGTTAAATGGGCGAATGAATCTAATTAAATTATCCCAGTCAAGCCGAAGTACTACTTCATGATCGGAATTTCGATACGCTTCAATGGAATAAGAAGATTCCTTAACGACCCTAAAAGTTACATGAGATCTTCAGTCATATTTGTTTTCTATCCATCCTATGACCTTACCTTTGACATCTTACTAATATTATAAATGCGAAAGATTGTGAGGATGTCTGTGTGTGTGTGTGTGTGTGTGTTTGTTACTCTTTCACGCAAATACTACTGAACCGATTACAATGAAATTTAGCACACATATAGAGGTTAACTTGGATTAACACATAGGTTTTATCCCAGAAATCCCACGGGAATGGGAACGGGGACTATGCGGGGTTTTCTTTGAAAACGCGGGCGAAGCCGCGGACGGAAAGCTAGTTTAATAATATAAGTATATTGGAAATCCTCATTTTTCTGACGTTGATTGTGTTACAACTTTTTAACATGTTAAGTTAAAATGTTAAGATAAATACGACGATGAGTAAAAATAAGGTGATTAGGTATGTGTATGAGTCAATTGATAATCCACAAATAAAAGAATCGGAAGTATCACAATTCACAATAAGAGAATTCAAATGAAATAATAGTCAAAAGTGTAATTATTTAGCAATTATCCTGAATTGAGATGACGGATACTGATGAAAGTGCTATTAAATTTAAGAAAATTGAATTAAAATTCTTAATACTCTACTATAACTTTGCTATCAAGTACTAGAAACATTTTCCCCTCTACTTGACTTTGTAAAGTCGCTTAAAATTAAAAACTATTAAAAACACAGATAATTAAATATTTTTTTTATATTTATAATTATTCTAATAGAACAACAATTAAGAACTGAATATAACTAAAGGTGTTTAGACGTTTGTAATTCAAAAGTAGACTTTGAAGAAAACCTAAGCATGATAGATAACAATACCCAAAAGGAAAAATAGTTTAAATAACTATAAAATAAGACAAACTCATGAAATTATTGTATCGGTTACAAATAGTCTTAACAAATAACCAAATAAGTGAACCGTGAAGCTAATCTATGCGTGATAAAAAGAACTACATAGCACAGATAAAGAAAAGTAAAGCGCAGTCCACACGATACGTTGATCGCAATCTACGGTAAGACAATATATGGACCGGTCGCGGTGACACGGTCGCAAGGCCGCGGCCGGTTGGCTCGGTGAAGGCCGGGTCGCGCTCCATCTGTGAACGGCGCCGTGTGATAACGCCTTGTTCATTTGTGAATTGTGACCTATATGGTAATGTTAATTTTGGATATAATTTATATTTAACTAGCGGTTCGCTCCTATGTTCTTTCTCAGGGTCTAAAGATTGTCTGTGCCAAATTTCATCAAAATCGGTTGAGAGGTTTAAGCGGGAATGCGTAACAGACAGACAAACAGAGTAACTTTCGCATTTATAATATTAGTAGGGAAGGGATAGAGGATACAAAATCTGTTTCATACCAATTTAAGTTACGATAAAAATTAATTTCTTGGATATTAAATTTTATTATGATAGATTAAACTATTTTTCTGGGAAAGCAAACACACTGACATACTGGACTAGACGGTAGTTATGTGTTATAAACCTAATTTCGAAATTACGAACTGCGACGTACGAGACGTGTGAATGAAATACTATGAAAGTTAATAATTTTCCCATTTTAATAATACTTACTCTTCCACAAGATACTGCATACTGTTTAAATTTAACTTCTTTGATATTAAATTCTGAAATTTGTAGTTTTCATTTCTAGCGTTATCGTGAATATTTTGTGATTGAATAGTTGTCTGTCAGTAATAGCACTGCTGTAGATTTGAATTTAATTACTAGGTAAATTATAAAAAAAATATAATGCAATAATAGTTTGATTAATTGAAGGTATTCTGATTGTAGGTGATCATTGATTCAAGACGGGCATTTCATTACAATTGTTACATTCAATTTGTTTTACTCATTTTCATTATGATTTAATAATCAAGCGATTCAATTCAGTTTCTTCATAAGTATTTAGCGAGTACTTATCTAAAGAAAGAATTCTAAACATGCTGTCTTCGCTGATAATTACCATCTACACACACAGAGATAATTGCCAACACATTACGTAATCATAAGACAGAGCTATCACGCACACAAGCGTATAAATGTTGCCACTTAAAATAACCTAAAAAGTAAATACTAAATACCATTTCAGTTTGATCTTAAACAAAAAGAAAATCAATCGACTTAGCGCTATGTTGTCGAATACTTAATTATAAACAAACAGACAGCGTTGATTTTAACCCAGATAAGGATTAGGCTTTTAGATTGAATGATTACAGAACGGAAAGCCATACAAAGTTAGTTACAATAAACAAAGATCCAAAGAAACAAAAACAAACTTTGCCAACCTTAATGGACTAATGTATACTATATAACATTATAATGCTGAAGATTTTGTTAGTTTGTTTGAGCGCGCTAATCTCAGGAACTACTGGTCCGATTTGAAAAATTCTTTCGGTGTTAGATAGCCCATTTATCGAGGAAGGCTATAGGCTATATATCATCACGCTAACACGAACAGGAGCGGAGCAATGTGGGTGAAACCGCGGGGCACAGCTAGTTCGAAATATAGTACACAAAAAGATTGAGTAAATCAATAAATATAACTGCGGAGTGAGTCCCTCCGGAGGGGACCTCCCGATCGTTTTCCGATCGAATGATTTGTTCACTAGAGCATTCGTTATCCGTTACTGGAATTTGAAATGGCATTTTTATGAACATTTAAATGTAGGGTCAACCGGGGCAAATGCAACTATGGGGCTATGGCAACTAGTTATCATAACTAATTTATTAGAGTTGTTGTAATAAATCGCCACCTATGATTCAATAACTCAACGACTAATAAATCTTACAAGTAATAGATGGTGCCCCTACGATGAAAACTATTTGATTGATAGGCCATTGTGTCAAACCGCTATTTTGAAGTTGGTGTGCGTAAAAACAGGTGTCGAGTTTTGCAGACAAAAAAATTGTTTAGGAGTGATTTTTTGCAGGTGTTTTTGATTGGACACGATTATCACAAGCCGTTAAGCTTATTTCATTTATATTTTTAGTGCGTTAGTTGACTCTATTTTGTGTTATTGATGCAGTTACAATTGCCTCATGAAAATTTCACTGTGGGGTTATTGCAACTGTGAGGTTAGTTACAATAGCCCCTTATATTTTTGTATGAAACTAAAAACACTAGTGATGTGACAGTGTCGATATTTTTATTATGTATCCTTCTTGGTAGTCAAAATATACTTTCTTTATGATTAATTAAAGAAGAACCATCGATTATTTCTTCGATATTATACCCAGAGACGGGTTCATAAGTAAAATTCAAATTAGATAAAGCGTGGTTAAAGAATATAAGTAACTAAAAACGATAGGTAGGATAGTTCTGTGATTGTTCAAGTAATTTTTAGTAAACGGTTGATTAACTAATAAACGTTTTTTGTTTGGTTTACGTTTTTAACAATATTTAACACAAAGAATATTATTTGTTCTGACCAAAAACTAAAATTGACTTAGTAGGTAGTACACTGTTATTTTTTTTTGTTGCGATTTAAAGTGGTAAATCAAAGTAGGTACATGAGTTTTTCCTCTAAATAATGCGGCGCCATCTACGATCGCAACGTTATTGTATAGATAACGTTATTGTATATATATATAGAATAATAAAAATATATCGATGAATAAGTTTTTTGCATTCCCCACACTAATTCTCTAACAAATAGTTGCATTTGCCCCACAATCAGAAAAATAAGATTTTTCCTGAAAACTCGTCCTTGCTACACGGTAATCCAGTTCAAAATCCTATGAATAACATGAAATCTCATAAATATATTCTATATTCGTTGTTTTATATGAAATAGAAGAAGAGCTATGGCAGTTAGTTGCATTTACCCCCGACTAGGGGTTAATGTAACTTTTTCTACCAATTTTAGGAAATATTCTCACTACCAGTTATTTATAAGACTACTGTATTGCTTGATTGGTTGAAAATAATCTTGAATAAATACAAAAATCACTAAATGGGTCAAATAAATGACCAAATATAAAAGGAGATAACTGCAACCGATCAAACTTGAAACTTGTTATTTTTTAGTTGCATTTGCCCCGGTTGACCCTATACGATATTTGCAATAGTTCTAATCGCTTCCAGCCAAGAGAGTTCACAAGAGATCTTTTATATGGCATAGGTTACCTGGAATATAAGTGCACTCTCATGGTCCGATAGGGTGGAAGGTCGACGCAACCATACAGCATAACCGGTCGAGGCAACAGGTCTGAGAATGAAAATAATGAATAAATCGCATTTAAAATCCGTTAAAAATCTTTAATTTCTAAAGGCCTGTGACTTACAAAATGTAGTTTCATTTATTTCATAAACCATTTGACTAAGCGTAATGAGATACTGTTATACTACCTATAATGACAACGAATCGCAGGTTTTCAAATAATCCAACTTTTAGTAGGTTTAATGTAATTAACATTAAATATTTTAACCAGTTATCACAGAGATATGAATACTATACAACCTGTACAAGTTAAGAGATAAGTTAACGGTCATAATGGCGATATTTAGCAAACAATACGGTCAGTGAAGCTTGTATCAATATTAGTTCTTGCCAGGAGATGCTGGATAAATAACATTTATTGACACTAACCAGAAATGTAGTCTGAATAGTATAGTTAAGTTTTTATTCAAGCAAAAAGAATCTTTTCCCGGCTTCGCTCGGGTTGATCGGGGACAAACAGAAATGCAGCTTATGTTGATCATTTCAATCGATCGAATATTATATTCCAGCTACAGTGTAACAAACAATAAAATATTTCCTCCTACAATAATTTATTATCACTACATAGTATAAAACAAAGTCGCTTTCTCTGTCCCTATGTCCCTATGTCCCTTTGTATGCTTAAATCTTTAAAACTACGCAACGGATTTTGATGCGGTTTTTTTTAATAGATAGAGTGATTCAAGAGGAAGGTTTCAGTATATAATTTGTTAGGTTTTAGACAAAGCGGGCGAAGCCGCGGGCGGTAAGCTAGTAGAGCAATATAATAGGCAGTATTTCATTGTGTTTTTAATTCTATGGCTACTGAATTTCCATACCTGCATCATGGCCGAAATGTAAATTTGGCGGCATTCATAATAATTATAATATATCACAGCTATTTCATGCCCACGTTAATGGTATCATTAAATGGTATTTAAGTGGGGATAACGGGCAATGCTGGCGACTGTGGGGAAATAAGGGACTTTGGAGTGCTCCAGGTATAATTTGAGGGGAGAATGGGCTGATATATGCGGATATAAAAAACAGATTTAGATTTATACGAGTAGGCTTTAAATATGACTTAACTACTGTAGAATTTATAGCGAAACAATAATTTAATTTTAGGAAATTACTCGTTTTAGGAATCGTAGTACGCATTAACAATGCTCTGAAATACTATGATATATTTTGGTTTTGTATGATATGATATGGTGTATAGTGGGTAATGGGTATACTATAAACAATGATAGAAGCATAATTCTGATTTTGTCAAGTTTTACTGATACAGCCATTCCGATTCGCTAGGTTTAGTAATCACCTTAAATTCTAAAATATCTCCCGCATTACCGTGATTCAGTTCTCACGAATCTCGACAAATCTAAGAAGTTCTGAAACGAGAGTATCTCAAGATGACCCAGAAACCCTATTCTAATTTCCCCTAATTCACATTTTTAGTATGCAAGTGCAACAAATGCAATTCGCCCGATAGCTTGTAGGTACAATAGTTTAACTAGTCAGGCGGTAGTTTGGTGTTTTGCCAACTAATTTAAATGTAGGAAGGTCCTCGTGCATGCAAAGGGTAGACTAGATGCCTGTTAATGAAACAATTTCATTATTTCAGCAACTTTATCAACAGAAAAAGCGAAAAATTCAAAGATGTTAATCAAACATTCACGTGAATTTTTAATTTATATATCGCCTCGGACCATAGAAAACTAATTTATTAAAAGTGAAATGTAAAAGATTGCTATGCGGTGTATCGATCGTGTGGATGCGCTATAATCTGCCCCACACCTTGAATCCGGCCGTATTATTGTCGTGACCCGTGCCTGTGATTATGAAAAAAGTAATTTACGCGCGAATGTCAAAATTGAAAATGGAACGTCACGCCAATTTTGGATTTATGTCAACGTGTTTTTTTTTTATTACTGGTTATTACTACAGAGTTTGTTACGGATTTGTAATATAGGACAAAGACTGAAAATTTTCTTATATTCTTCGGTTTTTAGCGTATTCTCAGGTTTTTGTTGATGAGAGCGTAACATCATTTTTACCGGTAATAAAATATTTATGTGTATCATATAAAAGAGTTAAAGAAATAAATCTTTTTGCTCACTGAACAATTAAAAGGTTAAGGTATTACACAAAAATATTCCCACAATTATTATGATATGATTATAATAATAGTACTTAAACCTATTGAGACTAGTTAGCAAATAAACGGTTATTGGTATTAATCAATTATAATAGGGATCTACTAATTAATTAACTATTGAAACAAAACTATATCAACATTTGGATTAAATTCATGATTGAAGATTATAATTTAATGCAAACAATGTGACTGTTATATAATCGTATTTATTTAAAGTATTTTTGGCTTTTAAACCTGGTATTAGGTACAATAATTGATATATTCAACGATTTTATGGTAAGGATGTAATTAAATTTTGTTTATTTATCAGCATATCTGTATATTTTTTCAAAAACTTCTTAAGCAAACTGCAAGATTTTGACAAATGAAACATTAGTTTTGAGATCTCGATCGTTGTCGTTCACTTTGAACAAATTCACGTTGCACATTGGCTATTTTGTTGGCACATCGAAAATATTTTTTGTTTCCTAATTAATCATTATAAATCTTTTTATCTTAAAAAAAAATAATGAGACCATTTAAATTAATAAATAAAATAATAATTGATAAGAACCAATTATTTTTAAAGCAACATTAAAAATAGTATTAACAGTGATTGATAAAGCGCGCTTACATTGTCAAAATTAACTAAATCAATCTAGCGTTGTTTGTGGTACATAATTAGTGAAATTGCGTTATAAAATTTATCACAACTGATAAACATGTTAATTAAAACTAACTAGATATTATCGGGGCTTGTTAACGAACTCGTTAAAATCATATCGTTTTAAATTTTGCGTTTTTAAACTTTTAATTAATTCTTCCTGCTGAAGTTGTGCTCATTGTTAGGAGTTGAAATGAATACTGTGAACGTGTCCTGATTTTTAAACTGTGAACGTTTTTTTCTTTTTTCACTTTTTCCTTTTTCTTTCTAACCGGCCGGATACAAGTACGGTGGAGCTTTATGGCTATTGTAAGTTTTTAAACATTGATTTTTTTTATATTCTTTCTTTATGGTTTCGAATTTTTAAATTTTAATTTGTACGAATTATGTATTCTCATTCTCATTCATTTAGCAAATTGAAATGTATTTAAATGGTTTATAAGTTTGTTGATTTAATACAGTTCAGTAATTTGATTATTTCTCAATTAATAATTTCTAACAATTCTCTATTTGAGTTCATCTAGCCATCAATTAAAATTTTTATCGAATTCTGTATTAACTTTGGCATTGGTTTTAATAATTCTAAGATGCACTTTACAAACTTAGTCGGACGACGTTCTTGAGTTCTCACTTGACCGGTATCTTACATGCGCTGCGTTTTTCAAGGCTGTGGTCGGATTATAAATAAAATTGATTTTACTTATTAAACATATTGTTACTAATATTATTACTTGAATCATTGTTTTTTTACACAACAAAGTTTGGTAAGTTATTGTGTATATGCTCTCGGTACTAGGCTTCTGAGATATAATAGTTTACATCAAATAGTTCATGAATACGACTTTTAGTTAAAAATTATTATGTATAATATTCAGATTTAGCAAGACATTAAAGATGCGGTAAAATAAATCGATTTAATCCAATAGACTGATACAAAAAAAAACTTCGTAAACTTCGTGACAATATTTGAAAATAATTATATTTTAGTTAATCGACACTGGCAAATAGCCATGTAGAAAAAAAATATTTTGACGTGCGTGTGCGTAAGACTGTCCCTGTGTGTGTAAACGCACACAAACAACAACCGTCCATGTTGAGATAACTCGTGTCATTGACCGCGTGATAAGAAAAAGAGAAAGTTGGACCACGCAGTGATCGCTTGGAGACGCTCCAAACGGGTCAAGGTTATGAGTTTGTGGGGAAATGATGCCGTATGATTGGCATTTGTTATGTAAATATGTTTTCTTTTGTCGTATTGCTTATGTATGAGTTGTGTGTGTGATGAGTTTGGAAGTGAATTTTGGGCGCACGTAATTTGATAAAAATCGCTGTTTGTTTGAGTATCATTTATTGACATATCTATAATCACAGTGGTGTGGTCAATATCACTAGATATTTCAATAACTATACAGGGTGTAATCGTTAAGTGTGCACAGGCGATTTTTCCGTAAGTATAGGCCAGTAGAAATCGACACTAAAAAACCCTAAATTCGCAAAGCACGATGTAGTTCTGAATTTTTGGTATGTTGTTTGGATCAGTTAGGGTGATGTAAATCCCAATTTGCAACTTCGAAAAAGTTGTGCTCGCTGCGCACCACGTGATAAACTGCGAAAATTTTGGACTTTTTTCACTTTTTGCTCTAAAAGTCATAAACTATGCGTTTCCGACAAGTATCATTCAGCACATAAATTAAGGTTATTAAATTTGCAACAATTAAAGCCTAATTACAGCTCTCTAAACCTTATAACGACTAAACTATGGCCATTCGAAGATGGTTCATTTTTCCCGAAATATTGAAATTTTTAGTTTTGCTCCCGTTTGAAGCAAAATATTGGCAAAAACCGCTCGTTCTATGAGAAAGTAGTATAATAAAGTTGTAGTGCATTTAATTTTCTTTCATTAGAGCATAGAACAAAGTCTGTGAGACAAATAGTTCACTCACAATATCTGAAAAACAAAAAGAAGGTAGAAATAGATTTTTAAAGAATTGAAACTGAGGGCATATAAAATCATAAAAAGGATAATACTTTTTCATTTGCAGGATAGGTAATTAACAAAATTACAAAGCTAATTAAATTTGCCACAATTTAAGCCTAACCGCAGCTCTCTAAACCTTATAACAACTAAGCTGTGGCCTTTCAAAGATAGTCAGTTTTTCCCGAAATTTTCAAATTTTTAGTTTTGCTCCCGTTTGAACCAAAATATTGGCAAAACCGCTCGTTCTATGAGAAGGTCATAAAATAAAGTTGTAGAAAATTTAATTTTCTTTTAATAGAGCACAACAAATCAAAGGCGAATACAAACCTGACATCAGAGCTGTCAAAACACACCTCCAGAATCACTTTGGCGAGTGCAGCTTCTTAGTTAACATTTAATTTGCGTATAATCTTTTTTCCTACTTCCCCAAATTTTGTTATTTTGTTTTTTAGTTTTTACCTATCCTGCAAATGAAAAAGTATTATCCTTTTTATGATTTTATATGCCCTCAGTTTCAATTCTTTAAAAATCTATTTCTACCTTCTTTTTGTTTTTCAGATATTGTGAGTGAACTATTTGTCTCACAGACTTTGTTCTATGCTCTAATGAAAGAAAATTAAATGCACTACAACTTTATTATACGACTTTCTCATAGAACGAGCGGTTTTTGCCAATATTTTGGTTCAAACGGGAGCAAAACTAAAAATTTGAAATTTTCGGGAAAAACTGACTATCTTTGAAAGGCCACAGCTTAGTTGTTATAAGGTTTAAAGAGCTGCGGTTAGGCTTAAATTGTGGCAAATTTAATTAGCTTTGTAATTTTGTTAATTACCTATCCTGCAAATGATAAAGTATTATCCTTTTTATGATTTTATATGCCCTCAGTTTCAATTCTTTAAAAATCTATTTCTACCTTCTTTTTGTTTTTCAGATATTGTGAGTGAACTATTTGTCTCACAGACTTTGTTCTATGCTCTAATGAAAGAAAATTAAATGCACTACAACTTTATTATACGACTTTCTCATAGAACGAGCGGTTTTTGCCAATATTTTGCTTCAAACGGGAGAAAATCTAAAAATTTCTATATTTCGGGAAAAATGAACCATCTTCGAATGGCCACAGTTTAGTCGCTATAAGATTAAGAGAGCTGTAATTAGGCTTAAATTGTTGCAAATTTAATAACCTTAATTTATGTACTGAATGATACTTGTCGGAAACGCATAGTTTATGACTTTTAGAGCAAAAAGTGAAAAAAGTCCAAAATTTTCGCAGTTTATTATTTGCGTATAATCTTTTTTCCTACTTTCCCAAATTTTGTAATTTTGTTAATTACCTATCCTGCAAATGAAAAAGTATTATCCTTTTTATGATTTTATATGCTCTCAGTTTCAATTCTTTAAAAATCTATTTCTACCTTCTTTTTGTTTTTCAGATATTGTGTGTGAACTATTTGTTTCACAGACTTTGTTCTATGCTCTAATGAAAGAAAATTAAATGCACTACAACTTTATTATACGAACTTCTCATAGAACGAGCGGTTTTTACCAATATTTTGCTTCAAACGGGAGCAAAACTAAAAATTTCAATATTTCGGGAAAAATGAACCATCTTCGAATGGCCACAGTTTAGTCGTTATAAGGTTTAGAGAGCTGTAATTAGGCTTAAATTGTTGCAAATTTAATAACCTTAATTTATGTACTGAATGATACTTGTCGGAAACGCATAGTTTATGACTTTTAGAGCAAAAAGTGAAAAAAGTCCAAAATTTTCGCAGTTTATCACGTGGTGCGCAGCGAGCACAACTTTTTCGAAGTTGCAAATTGGGATTTACATCACCCTAACTGATCCAAACAACATACCAAAAATTCAGAACTACATCGTGCTTTGCGAATTTAATGTTAATTTCCACTGGCCTAGTATTAGTATTACAGATAACAAAAAACTTTAAACTGATATCGAAAGTACTTAACCTAATGAGTAAAATGGCCGCAATAAATTTTTAAAAATAAATCGAGAAATATCAAAAAAATTATCTTTAAACCCTCCCATACATTAAGTATGAAATATGAATATCTCATATACATTTAATATGAAAGATTTTAGCTTTCTTTTTCTTTTTAGGGTTCCGTACCTCAAAAGGAAAAAACGGAACCCTTATAGGATCACTTTGTTGTCCGTCCGTCCGTCTGTCAAGACCCTTTTTCTCAGGAACGCGTGGAGGTATGAAGCTGAAATTTATATCAATTACTCAGGTCTACTGTCCCTTGAAGCTGTGAAAAAATCAAACTTCTAAGCCAACGCAATCAAAAGATACAGCCGTTTATGCCGCAAATTTTCGACACTTGCAAGGGAATCAAAACCTACAGGGTGCTTCCCGTGAACTCAGAATCTTGAAATTTGGTACGAAGCAACGTCTTATAGCATAGATAAAGGAAAAATTACGAAAACCATAAATTTTTAGTTACATCACATAATATATTTTTTTTTAATAATTTTAAACTTACTACCCATTTCCTCATAAACGCGTAGAGGTATTAAATTGAAATTCATACCAAATACTCAGGTCTATAATACCTTTAAGCTGTAACAAAATCAAACTTCTATGTCAACGCAATCAAAAGAAACAGCAATGTACGGAACCCTCGGTGCGCGAGTCCGACTCGCACTTGGCCGGTTATTTTTTGGTTTTCTGCTTTAATTACTTCGCAAATTTGAAGTGGCATTTTCCACGCTTTTTCCGGACATTTTCACGCATTTTCCGGATATTTACCGGGGATTTTCCGAGCATTTTCCGGGCATTTTCCGGGCATTTCCCGGGGATTTTCCGGATGTTTTCCATACATTTTCCGGACTATTCCCTGGCATTTTCCGGGGATTTTCCAGGCATTTGCCACGCATGTCCCATCATTTTCCGGACATTTCTCAGGCATTTTTACAAAATCAAACTTCTATGTCAACACAATCAAAAGAAACAGCAATGTACGGAACCCTCGGTGCGCGAGTCCGACTCGCACTTGGCCGGTTATTTTTTGGTTTTCTGCTTTAATTACTTCGCAAATTTGAAGTGGCATTTTCCACGCTTTTTCCGGACATTTTCACGCATTTTCCGGATATTTACCGGGAATTTCCCAGGCATTTCCGGGGATTTTCCGAGCATTTCCCGGGGATTTTCCGGATGTTTTCCATACATTTTCCGGACTATTCCCTGGCATTTTCCGGGGATTTTCCAGGCATTTGCCACGCATGTCCCATCATTTTCCGGACATTTCTCAGGCATTTTTCGGGGATTTTCCGGGCATTTTCCACGCTTCTTACGGACATTTTCACGCATTTTCCGGATATTTTCCGGACATTTTCACGCATTTTCCGGATATTTTCCAGGCATTTTCCAGGGATTTTCCAGGCATTTTCCACGGTTTTTCCGGAAATTTCCACGCATTTTCCGGATATTTTCCAGACATTTCCCAGGCATTTTCCGGTTATTTTCCGGGAATTTCCCAGGCATTTTCCGGGGATTTTCCGAGCATTTCCCGGGGATTTTCCAGACATTTTCCAGACATTTACAGGCTATGTCAGGGAAATGTCCGGAAAATGCCTGGAAAATATCTGGAAAATACCCGGAAAATGCGTGAAAATGCCCGGAAAATGCGTGGAAATGCCTGGAAAATCCCCGGAAAATGCCTGGGAAATATCCGGAAAATGCGTGAAAATTTCCGGAAAAACGTGGAAAATGTCACTTCAAATTTGCGAAGTAATTAAAGCAGAAAACAAAAAAAAGAAAAAGAAAGCTAAAATCTTTCATATTAAATGTATATGGGATATTCATATTTCATACTTTATGTATGGGAGGGTTTAAAGATAATTTTTTTGATATTTCTCGATTTATTTTTAAAAATTTATTACGGCCATTTTACTCATTAGGTTAAGTACTTTCGATATCAGTTTAAAGTTTTTTGTTATCTGTAATACTTACGGAAAAATCGCCTGTGCACACTTAACGATTACACCCTGTATATAGCACATGCCTAAAAGCATAAGTCAAAATTAGGAAATAATCTATACTAGGTACGCTAGTGTTTAAATTAAATCTATAGTAAAATCAAATCTCTTTCAACATTTTGCGTGGTTGAGTAACATACATTCAAGGATCACATTGTGGTCGAAATTCGACCTTGCAATGTTTACGACTATCACCTGCAGACTGCACTATCGTAATGAAACATTCCAAAACTACATTGTAATACAAAATCACACAGAACATGCTTTAATGCACGTGGAAAACTCTACAACGTAAGAGAAAAGTATGTAATATCTACTAGTCTATGCATACTTAAATATTATGAATGCGAAAGTTTGTTTCACAGTATTACAATATTATTTGTTTGTTCATCTATCGGTTATGTTATCATGGTAAACCACAGCACAGTTTTGTATGGAATTTGTAAAGAAAATAGTTGAAGAACAAGAGTCAAATATAGGCTACGTTACTTAAAATATTATAAGGCACAACTGTTCAGGGAAATTTTCATTTACTTATGTAAACACATATGTAGGTATCAAATACCATTACAGGATGGACCTAGTACTTGAATTACACTAAATAAAATGTAATAAATTCGACCCTCAATTAATTGTGAAAATTCACAAGTAAGTAGTATAGGTATACCGTATGATAACTACGTTACGCATAGTGTTCGTGCATTATGCCATGTGCGAGGTGAGGGCATACATTTTAATTGCGACCGTCTTTACGATTATGTAATCTATTTGCGTTTCAATTATAATTTGCACATTTTTGTGAAAGGTTAGTTCATTGTTTTAAATGTGTGAGGTTTAAAATGTGGTTAGACCATATCTTGTAAGATATTTTATTAAGAACTAGCTGCGTCCCGCGGTTTCACCCGCGTGGCTCTTGGTCTTAGAGTGATGATATTGTATAGCCCATAGCCTTCCTCGACAAATGGGCTATCTAACACCGAAATAATATTTAAAATCGGACCAGTAGTTCCTGAGATTAGCGCTTTCAAACAAACAAACTCTTCAGCTCTATATTAAGTATAGATAAAAAAATTGAAAATAATAATAGTTTAAAAAAACTAAAAAACACGCTTTTTATAGAAAACCGAACTAAAAAATAGAAAATTTTTATCAAATTAGTGTATTGTCATCGGTCCTCAATAAATCTACAAAGTTTGAACGAAATCTGGCCGTTTAAAGTGGGTCAAAATCGCGCCCAAAGAAGTCGGTTACAAACTTAGTTACAAACATACAGGTAAAGCTAATATAAAGCGTGTAAAAAAAAGTTTTTTCGGTTCCTATCTCGAAAATTCTGATGCAAGTACTGTTTCACTTAGTTTAATCATGTTTAATTTACTAGGCTTATTGGTATAAGCTATAAGGTATATGTATTTCCCTAAAGTTTTTACACGTGCAACTGATCAACTCAAACAAATCTTGCTAGCGAATGTTTCAGTTTTTCTCTTTACTACATTCGAAGCTTTGGCTCGAAAGCTGAACGGTATCGCTAAATAAGCCGTCTACTTGATTAATGACTGCCCGGCATGAACTTACTCCGATTACTTTGTGTTGCAGGTAATGGTGCGGTGACGTCATCTGGTGAGCTAATAGATGGTGATTTTTAGGTTAGAAAAGTCTTTATTTATTTTTCTTTTTTGTATGCGCAACAAAGATTGAGAAACAATAAAAAATTACTACACTAGTATGCATGGTGTTTCAATATTTCGAAGCATTCGATTGTCTTAATAACAACATTATTATTCAAATATATTATTTTAATCGTGTTACATACCTACTTACTAACGCATTATCACCAATACAGTTGTTCTCTCTTTCACTCTCACGCACGAGACATAATACATGTCTCACTCATGTACTTCGTAATAACAACTGCCGATTAAAATATAAAAGAACGTCCAGCCACGACGCTGAATAGTGCGTGACTAAGTGAAACTCGGGCACTTAGCTGAGTTTTTTCTTGCCAAAATAGAGAGCGGGTAACGTATCTAGCTTTTTTATATATCATAGACCACAAGAGCTTATAATTTTGAAGCGCGTGTGGTATTCGGGGGATTATTTTTCCGTCCCAAATGTCGGCCAATAATTTCACAATTGAATTCAACCTGTCAGTTTTACGTCAACGACCAGAGAAAATTTTCAAAAAATTATCAGTATAATACCATGTAGGTTGTACCACGTGACGTCGAATGGTGCAATTCTATTGGTCGATATTTGGGTCGGAAAAATAATCAATATTATTCAAAAAATATTCATAAATTATCAAAAATAAATAGTGTATACAGCCCTTATAAAAAGCTTTGTGTATAAGCCCTATTGAAAAGCCGCATCTTGAGTAGCGACTTCACAAATAGAATCAAATCAATTTACCTCCCGCACTCAATTGGTTGAGCACGAGCTGGATTGCTTTTTATATCTACCCTCTTTGTATTCGCGTTCAGTGACTAATGTAGGAGTTTTATTTCTAGTCTGTTTGTGGTGGTGGAATCGGTCTAGTGGAAATCTTGGTGTTATGTTTTGATTTGTATGGTTGGACGAGGCGCATATTTTTGAAGTGAAAACTTCTTTAGCGGCGTTGAGCACTTTTTCTGTGATGGGTATAAAATCTTAAACTCGCGTCAGGACACGTGACATGATCGAAAAAGCGTAAGACGGATACCATTCCAAAATATCAAACATGCTCAACGTTAATAATCAAGTTTTCACTTCTGCCGGCACTCCCGGAGTGCAACCCGTCTTTTTTTTATGTAAATTTTTTGGTGGCATCATATGTAGTTGATCAAACGGTTCATTCTGCCGTTGGCGTTCAGGCGTTGTGTTTTTTCAACGAATTTTAAATTTTCTTTTAGACAATCGAATGACTTTAAAAAAGTTTGCAAAATGAGATTTTACGTGGCATATAGGTAACTATAATATATTTTATACTTGTGTACTTACATACATGTAGTACATAGAGCTACAAATATTAAATTGTTTCATGCCCCAATAGATTTGATAGAGATATCATGAGAACTGACTGAGGTGAAGAAATGATATGGGTTAAACCATCGAGATATATGTACTACTAGAGAGGCGATCGCTACTACACTCTCTTTACAACGAGCTAGAGTCAAAAGTCACGAGTCTCATTAGTCTGTGCCGGACTGTGCTCCCCGCTTGCCGCGTCAACACGTGTTATTGCTCTGTTCAAAATGCCTTCGTGTGTGCTAAGATATTGTTTTAACAGTTCCTATAATACAAACAAAGCCCGAGGAGTGACTTTTCACCAGTAAGTTTCCTTATTATGAGTAAGTCATGCATTTTACTAATATTGTTATCATTTTGCGAAAAATCACCACGCGTTCTGCGTTTCGCGCCATTTTTCATAGACTAACAGCACAGACGTGACACTATCGATGAGTCTGTTAAAAAAATGCAACTGGATTTTTTAACTATGAATAATGAATATACAATATATACTAGGAAAGATTACCGTGGTGTAGTACCTAAATATTTATACTTTTACCCGACTACGCAAAGTAAAACGGTAGGTTATATTAAGTAATATGTATTTATTTAAGTACCTATTTTTATTTATTAAAAAAAGGTTCATCAACAGTTGTTCCAATAGGATTTATAAATTATTATGCACAACAATTACAAATAAACACAACATTCACAGAAACTAATACAGTAAAAGTTCCTTAATCGCGCTTCCTTTATTCGCGTTTTCACTATTCGCGGATTAAAAAAATGCGACCCAATTTCTATATTCGCGACTAAATTTTTTTTTTATTCGCGGATTTAATAAGTACATACATGTAATAATAAAATTATTCCAATAGGTATCTTAACCAATATCCTTGTCAAATGGACTAATAAGAAAGTAAAATAGATCTTATTACAAGTTTGCCTAAAGTACACATTATGTTGTTAAATGATATCGCCGAGGCCTTTGACACAAGCCGCCTTTGTCACAAGCCGCCTATGAAAGGAAAGGTCTGGCCTCTAAATATGATTACAATTATATAACGGCAAACACCCTGAAATATTTCATCGGGAAAGAAGTATTTTCAAATTTAACCCAACATTCACTGAATCAGCCATCAACATTGAATCATCGTATCCATTTAATTAGGGCTATTATAAACCAATACTCCAAAATTCGATTACATCATGAAGCAAAAACTGATAAAACTATTGATTACTACACAAAACGACAAAAGCTTACTAAATTGATATTATTTAAAGGAAATTAAAATACATAGTTTAATATAAAATCCTCTTTTTATTAATTCCCTAGTATCAGTACCACCAGATAGTACCGAGTAAACAGATTGCACAATGTGTCGCATCTGCACGCATTGCTTAATCTTTGAACTTGAAGCCACGCCTCGCTCGTTCCACACGTACCCCACCACATCGGCCGCGCGCAATGTTTTTGTTTGGAATAACCTCTCTAGTAGTACATTATATCTCGATGGGTTAAACTTATTTGCCTTGTCTTGTCTATTTTTATTCATATAACTGGTCTATTTGTTACATAATACTTTTTATTTCTCGAATAATGGACTTGTTAATAATACTTTCGGTTCTTCGGGAATGTCAATGGCTTTTACAAATTTTTCAGATATCTTGTTTAAGTTCCCGTGAAATAATTGACATAAATCGATGATGTTTTTACTAGATGAATTCAATATTTTAAATGTTTTATAATTTAAATATGTTTCCGTTTTATTAAATTATAAAACACCGGTTTTGTGTATGATATGAAAAATCAAACATACCCTGCACACGACAGATTTAAAAATTTTATGTTTTTGTTCATATATTCGTCAGAATGCAAACGTGGTAAATGTTAAAAATATGTACTTAATGACGTTTCAAAAGTGCTTCTAGAAGAAGTCTAATTGAATAAATAAATGTTTGAGTTTGAGTTTGAACCATGCACCAGCTATGATTAACTCCTAAATTAAACCTTAGCGCTGCCAATATTCAGCCGACTCGGGTGAACTGAAATTAATACCCGAAGCTTGATAAGTTTCCGTTCTCATATACGTGAAATTATATCAAAGTGACGTCATCAATCCATTACTCGAACGTAGTACAACTGTATTTATATTCAAATTGTGAAAACGAGCACTTTGATTGATAAATTGGGGGGAATGCGAACTGACAGGCTTGAGGTCTGAATAATGAATTTATGGAACTTAGAAGGCTGGGCACAACGCGGACTCTATCAGAAATTGATAAGGGTCTATTAGTATTCAATAGGAGCGAGGGCGATCTATCAAAGTGCCGCTTTTTGTCACGTCTGCGTTTCTGAAAGCAAATGTTTTGAGCTTATAAATAATTTTCACTCGAACTTCACGTTCAGGCATGTTTTTATCCTGAGACTGCGGATAAATGAATTTCTACTTTCTTGTCGATATTTTTCTTTGATACGTGAAAGGTTGAAAATTTTTTATTGCGACAAAATTTTGACATCTTTTTTGACAAGAAAAAAAAGGAAACGATAACTTAATAATTTATATTTTCAAAAAGAATACAGTGAGGAATAATCTTTATTTAGTGCAATTCTATACACATGTCACTATTAATTAATGTTTATATTTATCGGCCAATATATCGTACATGGATAAGAACTACAGACAAAAAAACTACAGAAATCCCTCGACAAATGAATCTGGTTTCCAGATTTCAGAACAGAGCATTGCTATTTCACAGTTGCCAAGGCTTAAACAATGGCCTGTTTACGACGCGACTGCGGCTGAGGTTTGTGTGTAAGAGGATTATTCGTGAGGAGTGCCCTCGGCTGCGGCTTTGCTGTCGATGACCAACAATGCCTCTAACCTTGGGACGAATGACCGATATACGACACTTTTTGTGGGTTTCACGGTCTCTTTATTAAGCAAATTAGAGAGTGACGTGTGTCGCGTGTTTGGTGGATATAGGTATATTTTTGATTGGAATTACGAGTGTAATAAGCAGGAGGAAAGTGTTTTGCATTTTTTTAGTTGTTTCATCTTCAGAAAATAGGTAATGGTTTCGATGACAAAAAGTTGTCTTCGTCAGCCTGTGAACAGGTTACCTATATATTTTTTTTTAAACAGTCCATCATTATTGCGTGTTTGTAAGTGTCAAATTTGTGCATGATGTTTTCTGCACATAAATAAAAATTTGAATTCTTATCTCGAACGTTCAATTTCTCTGAACCATCACTACTTTTATACCGGCAAAGAATTACAAAGCGAATATTCAAAACATTTACGAAATACAATTGTTTCAAAAGCCAAACCGTGGAGCCAAAACGTTGAAAGTTTCCCAAACGATCAGAAAGTATTAACTTTCGCAAATACTTTGATAGAAAGATCCCGGTTGAATTTGGCGGCATTTGTAATGATTGAAAGGCGGTTCACTATTCGTTAAGGACAAGAAGCTTATATCTTATACACTGGAGATTTCGGTATGAAAATTTGACGTGTAACAAGAAAATTGTTGTGTTTTATCACTTTCACACCTAACTTGGTATTGCCACTGTTAATACGAAGTTTTCCCAAGGCTACTATGTATGCTGTAATATTCTGTGCAAAAGGTTAGTTTTTGTACATGAGTTTGTTGATAAATTGCCAACAACGTCATTCAGAAGCATTGTTGGATGAGACAATTATTATTTATGCTAAATAAAATTAGTATCTGAACCAATTATTAAAAAGCGATACTCC
This sequence comes from Colias behrii, assembly GCA_029959065.1. Lineage (NCBI taxonomy): Eukaryota > Metazoa > Arthropoda > Insecta > Lepidoptera > Pieridae > Colias > Colias behrii. The sequence continues at coordinate 12,693,767 of JARWMC010000012.1, forward strand.
CTGATTATGGGTAGTTACCATAATAAAATTGTAGCAACTCTCACTTTGACAATATGGCATAAGTGTCAAAAAAATTGCGTCGCTTCGAATATTTAAGGGCTTGGTCTAGTAGTGCAAACAAATGCATCCTGTCATCCTATATGTAAATAATACAAATGTACTAAGGGAAAGTTGCTCCACTTAATTTTTAAAAATTAAATCATTCGTATGCATAATTTAATATTCGTAATAAGTACCAGAAATGACAATTTGAAACAATTTTCGTGAAAATTACACCGGGTGATTTTTTTTATCAGTACACAAAATTTGCGAATACGTTCTATTGATATCTTCAAATGCATAACTCTATACATTTTTTTCGACCTAAGTTTCTTAGTGAAAGTTGTTCAGTTTAACTTATAAAACGGATAAACAAATTTTGTATATAATAAAAAAAAAATGTAATGTTTGTGTTAAAAAATTATAAAATAGAAAAATACGCAAATGAAAACAAAAGATATTTATTTCTGACTAGCTTCCGCCCGTGACTCCGTCCGAGCGGAGCGAAGACCGACTTCGCGTGGATGGTTTATTTCTCCATTTTGAACTGGGAAGACGTTTCTCACTAAATTAATATTAGACGATCACTCTCGCTCGCCACACTGGACACGTCCGCTCGCATCAAAATTCATAAATTACATATATGCATCGCGCGGAACGCCGTCCTTATATAGGAGTCGAGGAGGCGTGGTGTCGTGCGGCCCGCGTGTGCCGCAAACGGTTCAAGCCAAATCCGACTTTTGGCGCTACAGGTTACATCGCTGAATCCACTGCGGGTAAAGCAACGTGTGTTCGCGGTTCTACAGAACAACGTCTATGGATAAAACTGAAAAATTAAGATTTTTTTTTTCTTCGTATTTTTTCAGGATAAAAAGTATTCCATTTTATGCCCAGGATAATAAGGTATAATTATACCAAGTTTCATTGAAATCGAACCATTAGTTTTCACGTGATGCCTTCACATACAGACAGACAGACAGACAAAAATTTTTTTAATCACATATTTGTGTTTGGTATCGATCCAGTAACACTGCTATTTATTTTTTAAATACATATTTTCAAAGTACAGAATTGACCCTTCTACGGATTTATTATATTATGTATAATATATAGATTTATATGGATAAACCTAATAAATATTTTGCTAGCATTCTGATGCTTTATCGGTTGCACTGGATTTTTCTCTTTTTTTTTTCAATCGCTTGAATGACATAGGATGGGTCCTTGATGGGCATCGAATGCTGAAGTCTCGACTCTCGAATCAATCAATTCTGACAGTAGGCAATTTATGTAAAATCTTGATAATGGTCCATCATTTTTTTTTTTTTTGCCTAAACTTATATATTCTATTTTTAACGAATGATTCACTCCAGTCCAAACAGCAAATAAGCAGACTTCTGCTTCTGCAACGTTTAGTTGTCCCTGAATTTGGAAAAAATAGTCATGATTCTTATCTATGACAAAAGTGTTATTTTTTTGCATTGTATTTCAAATATTAATTTTTTTATTTTTAACCGCATCTTCCGCATTCATCTCTTTTGCCGGAATTAGACATTTAACTTCTACTAGTCCCATTTTCCCTTCTTGATATGGGAGTGTATAAAGTAAATTTTTTAGATATTTCTCGTTATACTTTTAAAAAGTTATTATTGTCATTTTGCTCATTAGGTAAAGTAATTTCGATATCAGTTTTAAGTTTTTTGATACCTGCAATAATAACGTCATAATCGCCTGCACATACTTATCGATTACACCCTGTATACAATCCACCATCCACATTCATAATGTTTTCCTGTCCTCCTCTCCTTTACGCTGTTCACCGATACATTTTAAATGAGTAAATCTGCTACCACTGAAGGATGTTTCATTGTGATCAGCAAATTTTCACCACTGTTGTCGATTATTTGTTTTTCATTTTTAATCAGCAATTGGGAATCATCAGTTTTGTTTTTTGCAGATTGGTGATGTACCCTAACAATACGTCGAAAAGGGAAAGCATCAACGAATTATCGTTTTCGTCCTCTTTTTTTATTCTTCGCGTCTCTGTTAAACTCAAAACTCAAACTCAAACATTTATTTATTCAATTAGACTTCTTCTAGAAGCACTTTTGAAACGTCATTAGGTACATATTTTTAACATTTACCACCGATTCGGAAAGCAGTATCTACGGAGAAGAATCGGCAAGAAACTCCATAGTTGCTCTTTTTACTTGTTACTTGTGTTTGTTTAGTTCTCAACACCCATTGAATTTTCTATGTTATTGCGATCTTCCATTACATCTGAGTTTTGATGATGTGATGATAATCCATTCGTTTTAATATTGGTACTTAGAGTTGGTGGACTAAACTAGAAATGGTGGATTAAATTTGTCAGCGCGTCTGTAAGATCAAAATATAAAACCAACATCCTGTATTTAAGTTACAAAATTAATAATCAAACAACATGCCGCTACGTTTAAAATGACTAGAAGAAAAAAAAAAACACCTCGACATATTTGGAATTTTGGAGTAAACAAATCATTTTCCCCGTATGTCCCAAGTTCAAGTTCTCAATATAATTTAATATATTTCGTATTTCTCAAACGAAAAATAAACATTTTTGGAACTTCAAAAAAAATATATATTATAAGAAAATTTATGAGCTTACTTTAGTTTAAAAGAAACATTCATCCCTTTACTGAAACCCCGTAAAATAAAGAAATTGTTGCCAATCACCTTTGTAATGTATTTGGTTTCATTAACTTTATGTTCGAAGATAATTTTTTTTCTAGTAAGTACATAGTTACACGCATATTTTTTTCGTTTATTTTCCATATCGAAATCAAATGTTTAAAAATACGAATATTTGCACAAAACTAAGATAAAAATAATCAATTAACAAAAATATTAAATTTAATGAAGTAGAGCAACTTTCACTTCGGTATGAAGGAAAATCGAGCGTAGAGCACACGTCAGAACGCTCCGGCCCAAGGAGCGCGACTAAAGAAATTCGCTAGGATTTTTCCTAATTATTTTAAATATTTTTTTAATATTTAAAGAATTATCAAAATTCAAAAAAAAATTTTTTTAAAGGATTAATACTCATTGGTCTTCAACCAACTCGAATAAATTAATGGAAACAATAACTTTTAGCAGTATTTATCAATAGATTTTGTAAGGCAAAAAATGGGAAATTTAATGAATTTATAACGTTCTAATTAGGAAAATCATAAGTTTTTCGGCAATTGTATTCAGCAGTTTTTAATAACGACTATATAAGGATAATAATGCGCTAATCAAATTGTGTAAATTGTAATCGGTTGCAACGTAGTGAGTGCACAAAGTTAGCTCGAAATGTCTTTGGGGGAAAGAGACTTATCTTGAAGGCCTGATTAAGGTAACATAAAGTAACTTTACAAATGTGAAAAAATTCACGCGCATTGCGTATATAACACTAATTGATAAACAAGAAAAAAAAATTCAGTTTATCATTTCATTAGCCGGGAAAAAATTGTCAAATAACTTGTTGAAAACGCAATTTTGCTAGACTGCAGCCTTAAGTTAATATTGTTGCGTATTTAATAAATATTTTCCGAATATAAATAATGTATTGCATTGTGAAAAATTGCAGAAGTTTTTGGACACCAAATTCTGGTATAAAATTTCACAGGCAAGTGTATATTTACGCTATTTACAATATTCCTCAATACTCATGCATTTACCTGTTTAGAATCATTTTCATGGCAAAAATCGTCAATTTTATCATCATTTTAGTAATCAATCATGCTAAATATCTTCTATCTATCTTCTTTTCCTAATAATTTCATCATTTTTCAATAAACCAATTTAACAAGTAAGGTAACCATGATGACGAGTTTTTACGGATAGCGAAGAGAAAATATTGTAATAGTTAACAAAATTATGATGAACATTTAGAACACCATTTCAAAGATTTTTATACTAGTAATGAAACAACGCACGACATCGATATTGCACTCACATGTGGTTTTATGTTTGTTCTTCTTTAACATAGAAATTAATAGTTCTTTTAACTTACCAAATTTTTTTTTGTTTTACTGATTTCAGCTTTCCAAAAATGAAATAAAAAGAAATAAATGGCTGTCCATAGTGCCTATCAAGGGTAAAATTTATCAACATGCCAGAATATGCAGTTTGCATTTTAAGCCTGAGGATTACGGTCCAGAAAAAAAAATACCTTTTGAAAAGTGCTATACCTTTTTATTTACCACATTCTTGTTACTGCGTCTCAACTGTGGATAAAGTAATTTTAATTATATTATAATTAACCACCATGAAACCATTAGTAACCGTAAGTACAGCTCCTGAAAGACATACGAATTTCTGAGAACTGTAATATCGTTACCACACATCAACACTAGCGATGCAACTCTCCCTTTGGAATATTGAAAAGTTTTAGACTGAAGCTTGAGTAACCAAAACGATGTTTTAATGTATGTAGCACTCATTTTAATTAAAAAATCGTAGTATGAGATCAAAAGTTATCAAGCGTTATTTAAAACTATCATTCTCTACCAATTTAAATGGTATGTACCTATAAAGATGATAATTATTCATGTAAGTTGACCAGTAATATTATAATATAAATACTGTTAAAAATATATGTCGTTATTATTTATAGACCATGATTTTTAGTTTTTTTTATTTCGAAAAATCCTGAATATACAAACCAGTGTGGTCACCCACAGAAAGAGACAAAAAACAACACTGACGTCATTCAAGGTTATATTTTCTTGTGACAAGTTAATGGTCATAGTGCAATCTCCAGTGTATTAGATATAAGCTTCTTGGTTAAGGACCACTTGCCGTTTCATAAGAAGCTTAAACTTTGTCGATGGCTCGTCGACTTGTTGACGAGTTCTTTGGAAATTATCTTTTTGATAAAACCTGGAAATCGTTTGTGGAATTCACGGAATTATGAATAATTTTACCAAGATGTTTTAGTTATTAATGACCTATAAAGTTATGTGTATTGTATCAATTAGGTACTTACCTTCTATATTTATCACCATGTTCTATTTCTCGTGTAAGTAAATATTTTTGCTCTTAGCTTGTTTAGTTGAAAATAATTCTTCAAATTTCACTTCGAGAGAAAATGTAGTGAAAATGTATACAAAATTTAGCTTTCTTTGTTCTCCCAACAACAAACATTGAAAATTGTATGTAAATAGATAAAAGCTGTTTTTTGCTTATTAAATTAAAGTTAACGAATTCTCCTGCACGAGAGCGCGCTAGTTTAGAAGAAAAAATAGGTTTAAATTGCTGACACGATTATGCAAATATTGCAAATGGCGGCGAAAGCGCGCGAAAATGTCGCTGAGAAAATATGATTTTTGGGTTTGCACAGATAATGTAAACTTGAAATTTGGTACATGTAAAATGTTTTAAAAGATGTTGAATAGTAATTTGTTGCATTTCATTTCATGGATAGGTTTTTTATGTACACTCTATGTATATTGTTATTTGCGTTTCTAATCATTTTGTGTTTTTATATTGCTGTTTTCTCATATCTTTATCCTTTACCAATAAGGTAAACAAATAAATATTTCAGAGAGTGTTTTTTAGGAAGAAAAACCTACTTAACATTAAAAAATGTAGGTAGGTACCTACATACTTCGCGTGACGTGCGTTCCACCTTGAAAATACCTCCTAAATAAATACAATTACCGAAAATCCGCTACACAAAACCTGTTTTATGTTTTCTATTAAAAGCAAAGTGTTATCAGCGCGACACACAAATTGATATACGAGTTTATGACATTTTTTACGTCGCTCGCGTCATGGCGGCCCGTCGCCGACAGATGGCGTGCTAATAAAACTGCAACAACGTGAGCGGCATTTTAAAGCCCGCAAATATAATTTTGCCGTAAAACTTCGTATATTAAAACCCAGTTTCTAGCTATAAATAGGGCGAACTTTACTTTGCATTCATGTGAATAGAACTGGCTTGCATCTAAAGCTCGTATTTTAATCTAGCTAAGTCTAGTTTAAAATTTTAACCGCAGATAATTTCGCATTTATGTCGTACATTAGTGCGCTGATGGTAATTATTGTTTTTGTTTGTTAATGGCTTAAAATGTGCCTTTATCTCGTACGAAAATACAAATGAAATGAGTTCTAATTTTTAATGTATCGCAATTTATTTTTTGTATAGGTAAATAGTACGTATATTAATAATTCCTTGGTAACATAATCTGCTGTGTCCACCTGGGAGGATAAAACCCTCAAAACCTAGATAAAAACCTCAAAAATATTATAGGTTTATACTTTGTGTCGGTAAAAGATAATAATGCTACGCTATCCATTACTTAGGATAAAATCTTTCTTATTATATTAGTAGGAGCAAATAAATAATTCAGAATATTCACCTACTTTTATAAGTCGGCTAAGAAAATAATATCTCAAGCCGAGGTGTATAATATTTACGTTTATCATAACGTAGGTAGGTAGGTATACAAATTCGTAATAAAATTTTGCAGGCGAGTGGTTCATTCATAAAATTCTAATTTTATTGTTAACGTCCTCGAGCGGAATGAAGATTATTTAGAAGGCCTTGGCAGAATGTCAGTAAGAATATTTACGTATTAAATTATGTGTTTTATGATTTGAATTTTATATTACACCCGATTATCGTAAGGGTAGGTGCAACATAGATAAATGCTATTATAAAAATAGTAGCAACAGTGGTGCTAAACGCTATCTACTTTTTATCGACGCAAGCGGTTGTTTGTATCGGAGATTCGTGAAGGCAGAAGAAATCTTTTTATCAAAAAAAAAAAAAAAAAAAGAGCGTGTGTGCCGAGCACACGTGTCGTTAAGCGTCTTTTGCAAGATTCAAAGATACCAAAATCGTCGCCTTACTGCATGACGTGACGGTATTGCCGTGACGTGACCTTAAAATTTTACTCTCAACGCGCCTAAAGAAGTTTCACTTGAAAAATAAATAAACCACAATTGTAGAGACCACACATATTCAATACTAGATTTGAGTTTCTAATAATTTAACCGTCTATTGATGATAAATTTAAAACAACGTGAAGTTTTCAAAATTGAAATCATAAAACATTGCATTTGTTTCACGTGGTTGTGTACAATCCAGTGGATTAAGCTAGATTTCATCTATGCATATTTTATTCGGTATCCACTGAACTGGCAAATAACTTTTGTTGTGCAAAATTGATTGTTTTTAATTTAAAAGCTGTGGTCTGGATAGCTTGGAACAGGTAATGCAAATTAGCCACCATGTTGCTAGTTAGAAGTGTTTTAAGTAGACATGGAAGAGCGTTTGTGATTTGCTAATGTCCTCATTTTTAAAGTATTCAACATTTTTCTTATTTCATATTTGTCATGAAGTTAAAAGTTTTTGTAAACATTTCGTTTCAAAATTACTTTTTGTCCAAAGCATTGCCGCGTGTGCTTTATTCTTTACCTGATGGTGGTGTGGAAACAAAACATACACATCTTACTATTCATAATTACATGTTAATCCCTATTTAAGAATTAAGGAAGAATACAAACGGATGTATAACAATCATTCTAGAACATTTCCACAACGCATGTTCCCGCCATTTTCCTGCACGCATCAATATGGCCGCTTGTCGCTTCCATTATGATATTTGAAGGAAATATAGCAATATTCGTGAGACGTAATAAAACCTGAGCGGCCTCCCGTTTTATGAAGCCCCATTTGCCGAGAGGTTTTTGAGTGAAATGATACGCTTGCAAATATTCCGTGTACGAAATGATTTTAATAAAAATGCTTTACGGCCAGTCGTGTATGTACGTGGAACCTCAATTTGTTCCTGGTTAAGATGAGTTTAATCTAAATTGTTGGCTTGAAGATTTATTCTTATTTCTTAATGAGCGTGATGTCGGGAAGTATAAAATGCGCTCCTGTGAATATTGTAGAAGCAACTTTAGTAGGTACGGGCCGATGTTTATAGTTTTTTCAAAAAAAATTCTATAAATAACTTTTTGTAAATGCAAACAGGTCGTGAAAACGGAAGAGTTTTCCTTGTTTAAAAGTTTTCCAGATATAAATATGTATATTTCTAAATGAAGACGAAATTTATTGCAATCAAAACTACAACCCATCTCTACCAGGTTAACACTATTAAGCTTGGCTTCTAGGCTTTTCTGTAATTTCATTATGGGCCGATTTTTCAATTCCGAGATAAACAGTCTAATAACTACCCCTCGAATAGATTTATTCAATTATTTATCTAACTCATAACGGCTCGCCTATTTTTCAATCGTGATTTATTTGATGAATAACTATCTGACCAAATATTTCCATATTGGCAGCTCTGCTCTCGGAGTGGCGAAACAAACATATTAAATTAGTCAGGTTAGAGCGGGATAGAGTCAACTCTTGCAATTTGTCAACAACCGTCATTATGACTCACGTCAGGAGTGCATTTTAAGTTTGTCTTGTATTGCTCTTGTCTTCTATGATTGTTGATTGTTGTTTTGATTCGAGTAAAGAGTTTGGTTAAATTTGTGTTTCAATTTATATATTTTACGATGGAAACGACATACTTAAAGGCAGCGTTCGGCAAATTTTCAATGGCATGGTCATCAGTACTATCAAAAACATCAATTTCAATATGATTTTAATTGATAATAATTATATTATAGAAAGAGGTTTAATTGTTAATAATTCTACGCTCTATGTTATGACATACGAAAATATCCCAAATTTGACGCGTCAGTTGTCAACTCAAACGCCTAACCGTCGAATAGCGCGCTATCTGGCCGTTGGAGCGGCAAATAGATTTATTCCTCAAATAACGTAGTTATTCGATACATAAGTCCTATTCGTCTATTGAAAAATTGAATATTTTGTTAACTGAAGAATAAAGTCTATCTAGCTGTTTATCTGGGCATTGAAAAATCGGCCCTAAGTTAGAAAAACGTTAGAATTATATTTGACGTTTATTTATTATCCTCAGTGTCGGATGAGACCCAGTTGTCTTATAACGGCGACTAATGGTCGGGACATGCAGCCATTGCGTCGGCACTGACTTTAATAATGCTCTATATAAGTGGGAATATTTGAACACGTACAAATCGGGATTAATAATTGTGTTCCTGGCGCCGTCTGTGCTTTAAGTATTTGAGATTTCTTTGCTATCTACGGTTTTCTGTGTGTACGTATGGTGGTCATATAGTGGATTAAATTGATTCAGTTTACTTTCTACAAAAAAGTCAAATTAGTCGTCACTTGCGTTCCACTGCACGCATCGCAATGAAAATACAGTTTACAAATCTGCATCGTAATACGGAGGTAACGATATAATACTATGTATTTTATTTGGAGGGCACAATAATTATAATACGTATTAAAAGACTATGATTTATTCAATTATATAAATATATCGTACCTATATTACCTATTATGAATATGAGGCAGCTCTATTGCGTGCGTCCACAGTATAAAATATAAACTTCTACAAGATACATTAATGAGCTAAAATGAAAAATGTTCGCGTTGTAACTTGTAACGCGGCGTTTCTCACATAAATCTCTTGTAAATGACAACTGGCTTTCGCATTATATCGCCGTGCGAAATAATAAACAAGGAAAAATAATTTATAACCTCGTCTTAATATTAAGGACTTGTGGACATGTCATTAATTGTGAAAAAGTGAGTTCTATTGTTATTACAGTTTGAGTAAATCTTATAATTTAAATCACAATCGTAGACATTATTATATTTAAATCTAAGTGCATAAATCATTTTGTGAACACGCATCCATTTAAGAATATTATGATGATTAAATTTTATAAATTATTTATTGTTGCAAATCATTTAATTTAAATTATCATAAAAAAAAAATCGAAAATAACGGTTGACATTCCAGACATGAGACAACCCTCATATTTTTATTGACTCTTTTTATATCTAAATGTTTCTATCACGATTCTATATCCTACAACTAAATAAATACAATCTATTAGAACAATAGTGTTTCGATTGCCATGTAGCACGCGTTTCGCAAATTACATTTTGGCGCCAAATATACGGCATCATTGATCGGTTCCCGCCAAATTGTTACAATTTTGTTATGTCGGAATGTTCTCGAAAAGCCTCTTATTGAATAAAAAGCTCTTCGATCGTAATCGAGGTTCCTGAGGAATTTCTGATATGACAGGGTAAAACAATTCGTCTTATGAGTCAATTATGTGTGAATTTGTTGGTTCGAATATTGTTTCTATATTTGGAGCAGAGGTTATTGTATTGTTCTAAGTTCTTGATGGTTCTGTGTGTCTTCTGGTGTGTTTTTATTAGAATAATTTTTTTTAACAAAAGTTAAAAGAAATAGTCCAACTCAAACTGCTTAACTTTTTGACTAGGCCTTGTAAATGTTATTTGAGTAGATAAATTGTAATGCGATGCCATTTTACATTATGTTATTGTTATTAAAATGCGTTAATATTTAAAAAATATTTGACGATAATAATAATTTGTGTATAAGGACTAGTTGCTGAAATAAATTATTTGATTTTGAATTTGGAAAATCATGATTAAACTAAACGTTTGTATATTTACAAAAAATATTTGTTCTTTGTTATAAAAATAAAATAGTTTTTCAAATATATATCACGGAAGCCAGTACCTACCTTTGTAGGTATTCGGATGGATAAAAGAGACTTATTCTATTTTTTCCCTCAGAACCTTATCAAAAGGGATAAAGCCAATAAGCCGGGGCCAAGGTCCGCGTCCCATGGGTCATAATATGATTTGTGGGACGCGTTGGGACAACTTATTTTGGGACGAATGACGTGAGGGCATAGATAAGAAGGTTGGTTCGGTATTTGCGAAAGCTTTGTCTTATTTTGTTTGGAAATTTACATTTCCAATACAGTATTATTTGTGATTTAATAATGATTGTTATTAAATATAGGTTATTAAAACATTGTTTAAACATAGATATTATTTTATTAGCATGCGCTGAGATTGTAGAAGGAAAAAGTCTTACCTTTTAATTTTAGACTTTTCATTTTAAAGACAATATTTTAAAATTTACCGTATTTATGTGATTTTTCTACTAACTCGTCAAGTTTTGCTCGAAACATAATGCATGTTTTACTCACTACATAGATACAGATTATACAAACCAAATTATACAAGTTAAATATCTCATTTATTTCGCCAAATTAAGATAACTGGCTACTAATATAGATAGAGGTAACATTAGTCATGCAATCGCTTTCAATACAAACCCATGCTGCCTTTATTGGTAGCACGTGACTATTAATATGTGATTTATGGATTTATATGTAGATATATCTATTTGAATGAACCCAATTTATATAAATATTTCCTATTATCCTCAGTCAGAAATAAAGATGCTACATTTTACGAGGAAATTTATAAATAACGATTTATTTTTATTCGAGTTCCGGGAAGCTTCCTAAAATGGGCATTATATTACCTACATGGTTAATGGTTATTTTTATTCTGTAACACACCTACAAAAATAATTAAATATATTCGATTAATTAAAAAAAAATACATTTCTCGTATATAATATAATAAATGCCTATGATACATACCTATATGTAAATAGAAAAGAAAATCCCGTTTACAAATTCACCCTCACTGCATTAGGTTTAAAATTGTGTGAAATATTCAACAAATTAGGCCATTCATTATGCGGTGACGGCAAAATATGGGAAGCGGGACAAACGTCGCTGAAGGAAGTGCTTAATATGAAATGTGCTTGTGTATTCATGAAGGATACTATGGGTTATTAAGTTTTATATACGCTTCGTACTTTCTAGAAGCGTGCGATGTGATTGAGGCGTTTAAAATCGATTTATTTGACCAAATCGTAAAGAAGTTTCATGCATTCCGATTGGCCTTTAATGTTCATAAATATTGATTTTATTAAAAAATGATATGACACCAAGTTGCTTTTACGATATTAAGTATTAACTCAAAAGTTCTTGCCGGTTTTTAACCTAGGTACAATTCTTTACAATCTTGCCATCGTTAATTATCTTCACCATAGTATTTCTAATCGCAATGCACTTGACCAAATTACGAAAATGAAAAGATCCTTTGCAATTAAATACGACATTTCATCAACGATTAAAATTCTGAATGATGCTGACAGTCCGCTGTGTAATTTTTTCCATCTGAATTAATTCCATGTTTTTTAATAAGCATCTATTGAATTAAAATGTACTTCCATGAAACATTTTGTACAAAACGTTCCGATGTTGCATCTCCGAGTGCACAAACACACAGAGATAGTTAAAAAGTACATTTAAAAGCGGAACAAGAACCAATAAAAAGTTAAAACAACAAGAGAGCTATCAAACTACGCCGTTAGCACAATCTTTGTTCTTTTCAGTTCCTTTTGTGCGATATTTTGCTCGTTTTGTGTTGCGCTCTTTGCGATAAATGCACAAAATAATTACTAAAATGCTTTATGCTCAAAGTTTCTTTACGGCTCGCTGGGCTCGTAAGTTGCGCTTTGTTTTCGCGTTTTTGCGCCGATCGCTGCTCGCGGCAGTAAAGCGGATTGGCAGGCGATTAATATGAAATCGAAAGAAAGAAAACATATAAACTACTTGTTATTAACGATAATTATAACGGTAATTGTTACGTTAATTAAGATAGATAAAAGCCGTGAATAAAATTGGACTGGCATCGATCATCATCCATTAGAACATTGTAAGAGTTTTAACATAAAATGTTTGTCTAAAAGCATTATTTTCATCTCCGTGAAAAAGCGACAATCTAAATAGCATTTCACAAAGAAACGTTCGCAGTAAATTGCGAAAAATATTAACTCGAGAAAGAAATAGCAGCTATCGATGTTTCCGCAATTGTTGCGCAAATTTCCAATTTCGCTCGTTTGGCTAATCATTCGTCTTTGGCTGAGTCAGCCATTGTTTTCTCATTACCCGGCCCTTTATTAGCATGCCTAACGATGCTGACTGAGCAATATTTGAATACGAAATGATACAAGGGAAAGATGTTTACAAAGGATTAAAGGCTGGTATTTTTCAGTTACGTATTTGTTAAGGCGGTAATTGTAGCGTTATAAAGCACGTATGAACTTTGTGTCTGATAATCTTGGGTTATTAAAGCTGATTTTGTTTAATGTAGTAGTAATGTAGCTGCAGTTCGTCTTAAATTATGATGAAAATGCGAATGTGTGTAAATGTTTGCAAGCCTAAGTCATGGAGAGAGAAGGTTTTTGCTGCGGACTGCATTTCGCAATTTGAACAAAACAGTTTTAATGATAACGTGTTCAAAGTACATATGTATGTACAAATGTACGTATATCTCATAATAATGAGCTTATTACTTACATTGTACCTGCTTGTTTTAATCACAAAATTCATAAAAAATATTACCTATTATAACCGTTATTACATACACAGAATTATAGAAATATTTATTTTATAACACGTATTTCTTTCTTTAACGCACGTAGGTTGATACATTTTTCGCTATTTCAGCTAGCTATTGTGAGATAGAAACACAAAGGAAAACCTCCAGGAAGCCGTCTCGGCTACGCTGACAGTAAGCGCAGTGACAGGTGTAGACGCGCGTTTCCCGCCTCGCCGCCATTTTCTTATGTAGGTTACGTCAGATAAATTCAAAATGGCGGACTATGGGAATTTCTGTTGTGCGCTCAACTGAGTTGTGATTTCTTTAGTTCTCTTTTAGTGATTCAACAATAGTTTGTTTAATAGTTTGATCGACGAAAGCTCATGAAGTTTCTCATATTTTTTATATTATTTAACGAAAAGCTTTGGTAGATTAAAAGGAGAAGAGAATGGACAATAATCAATTTGGGAATATATTTCTTTATGATTAAATAACAAAGAACCTATAAGACTTATAGATTTGTTTCTATTATAAAATACTAAGTATTATAGAAACAAATCTTCACAGTAACAGTATAAAATACGTAGTACGTTATACGTTAATCAAAGCTACATGCTAACTTCGTGCCAAATTTGGTCAATCAATAATTTTTGCGTGTTACATGCTTCACATTTAGGTATACAATCTTTTGATTTTATATTTTCGTAGGATTAAAGGGCCATAAAATCCCACAGCTCAAGCGATATATTAAACGCGCTAAGCAAAATTGATTTCAAAGCGCCATTTCGCAAAGTAGACATCGTTGTCTCTGGTTTGTCTATTGTTTGCGCTCTGAAAGTAGGCTACGCTGTGCACGACGACGTGTTTTATCTGTGCCCCAGCCGTCAATATTGCGTTGAGCTGTGTGCTCAGTTTGCCGCGCTTTCTGAACTAAGGACAGATAATGAAAGTTCGATTTAGGGCGCTTGGATGTTATATATAGACGATAAGTTTAAATATATTGAATATTATGGTATGCTATATTGTATTTTACGACTTAAGAGGAATATAATATCCATATTTAGGTAGTTTTACAGTTGGACTTGGAAATATTATATTTGATAGGATCTAGTTAGGCAGGATTATAGTTAAGCAAAAGGACTTTTTATAGAGGCTGAAATGAAATATTTCTTGCTTTAAAAAAAATTGGTTGTCTGTAAAGTCGGTTTACTGACGATAGTTGAACGTGACAACGTCCGATTGTGCTTCTTTGTCGCTCGTTCCGCGCTCTCACTTGCACTTTAAGCCTTACATGGAACGCCTCAGAGCGAGGTAACGCCGCATGAGTCATGTTTTTTCGTGCGTGCAACCGGCTCTATCGAATTATAAGACGTTGTCACGTCAAAAAGCTAAAGTGTAGTAAGTTTATAATTTTGAATACTTTATTTAAGTCGTAAGTAATATATCAAATGAAAATCGGATTAAATTTGCAAATCTGACCCATAAAATGCTAATGTGTTTATTTAGGTATGCAGAGCAATAAATGTGCTATTAATAATTTTATTACCATAATTTATTATAGATTTCAGTGACTAGTTTCCTGCCTCTGTTTAAACCGCGTAAGCGCAAATTCAGCAAATATGTAGGTAGTAGGTAAACTATAAAAGCTATGTATGAGCAATACTTTTGAAGTGAAATTTATTTAGGCACGTTGAGAGTAAAATTTCAAGGTCGCGTCATGGCACTACCGTCACGTCATGGAGTAAGGCGACGATTTTGGTATCTTTGAATTTTGCCAAAGAAATTTCACTTCTGACATGTCTGCTCGGCACAAAGGCTCTTTATTTGCTTGAGACTTTGAGAGATGTTAATCTGAGATTCATATATAGATAGATATAGATAAGTGTATTAGAATGAAATGGAGTTCTAGAACAAACACGGTAATCCCCTTTAATGATAAATTATGTTAGCAAATAACGTGACATCAGCGTAATTTGCAATTCGTTTCACATTCACGGTTTTGTGCTTTTTGTGAGAATTTTGAATTTACTGGAAGTATGTGGACTTAGTTTATATTATACATGTTCATGTAATTAATTATTGTTTCCAAATTATGTTCTGAAATTCAAGTCTTTACTTTATTTATTATGGTTATGATAATTAAACACCCTTGGTTTAAATAAAGGCTTTGTATGGGCAATACTTTAACTAATGCTTATTATTACTCTAGTAGGTATATTATTATAATATATCTACCTGCACGTACTTGCCGCCGGTTATCGGTCGTTATGGAAATCTTTGGGGGAGGCCTATGTCCTGCAGTGGACGTCCTGAAAGGCTGGAATGATGATGATGATGATGATGATCTACACGTAAATAATAGCAATTAAACAGTCTGTATTTTTAAATTTATTCCCAATTAGATTTAATCAAACTACGGGTTTTAGGCACCTACTGCACTAGTTTAAGAATTAAAATATATAATCAATAATAGGTTATATCACCTATTTCTGATTCACATAAGACGAAAATTTAGCCATATACCTAATAAATAAATTGCTATTAAATACGTGATAATAGTTGCTATAGTTCCAATTTTAAGCTGACGTCTCTATGATAGATAAAGCTTTTAGAATAATATAATTTCTAATACAAATGAACCCCGATTTCACACACGTACGGACATTATAACTAACACAATATAGGCTTATTTACTATTTACCGACTCTAGCACGTATTTTGTGTAGGGTTGCCAACATAAGTTTTATAAGTAACTACATATTTACATAATATCTTTTATATTTATATTAATTTTTCAAAAGCTAGCCGAAATATATTAGCCAATTGAAAAATAATGTTGAATAGAAAAGGCAAGGGTTATATTAGCCTTTACACATCGCTGATTTTTATCTTAACCTAGAAAAATCATACAATAATGATTCTACTACTTTCTTTTGTTGTTTCGTGATGCGTGACTCAATTCATATACTCGTATGTACCTACGTTTTATTGAAATTAGATCCGTTGAACGTATATTCTAAAAAAGCTCCATTGGAGTCGAATTGTTGTATGTTTTTCCAATATCATGTAAATAACAATGTTTATAATATTATGTGTTCATTTCACACGTTGACAACCCTAACTATATTACATTCATAAACAAACTATGATTTAAATTCAATATCACGGGTATTAATGGCAGGTATTGTTTACGTGGACAATACTGTAGTGAGGCTTTGTAGTTCTGAATGCGATGTAGCTTCATTTGCGGGATGGAATCTGTGTCGGGTATAATGGGATGCTGTATTGTGGAGGTGTAAATATATTTGTAAGGGAAAATTAAAGGATTTAAATTAGGTTGACTGTAGAAATTAGAAGTAACGATGAAACGACGAGAGTCAGTGATTTTGAGGAGGCTTTGATTGTAAAAAAATCTTATTCAGTCCGATATAGGACTGGATATTTCGTAATTTGCACCTTCTACGACCAGATTTCGGACACATCATCTTGCCAAAACACGACAGTGATAAAATAGTTAAACTGGGATACGTAGGTAAACGTAAATTCGTGAAGATATAGTGGCATATCCATTATCTACTATCTACTATACATATAAAAATAAGTCGGGTTTCGGTTGGAAAGGTCTCGGGCTCCGTGAGGTTTATAGCAAAGAAAAGGTGTCTCTGGTGGCGAAACGGAGTTCGCCCGGTTTGCTAGTGATACATAAAAGCATAATAAATAATGCGATATAGATAAAAACTACACAAACACATGCAGATAAATACTGCACCACATTGCGAAAGAGCCGAAAACGAATGAAACCCTAGAAAATACAGGCCATAACCCGAATTTAAAATTCATCTCACTACATAAATCGCATTTTATTTCCCCTGTAATGTGTTAATTTGAAAACGAACAATGTACGTGTAAGCAAATAAAGCAAATAAGAGATAGCTTTTAAAAAATCCATTGGATTAAAGTTTGAAGCTTTGTGTAATCCATTTAAACTTGCGCAGTTCAGATTTACGGCTCCGATTCATTGTTTACGTTGTCTATTCGATACTGGCTGTTAACCGCGGTGTTACTCGTTTATGTCTGATCCAATCTGTGGAAATGGTGAACCTTCAGCTTTTGTTGGCTTGATAAGTTTTTATCTGATTGAATTTGAATGCTTGTGTAGCTAACTTTTATATGCATAATTTCGTGTAATTCTGTGTAATGTCTAATTTAAACGTGTATTGTTTAACTTTATGAATTTTGATGTTTATGATTAAACTTTGTTTTTGCTGATGAGTTATGAAACAATTCATACTTATACCTACCTATTGAATAAGTTAGTAGTTGTCGATTTTCAAAGCAAAAGGCTAGAGCCTTCAACTAATAAAGGGTGTTTAAAAATATCTACCATTCATAAATAACTGTAGAGACTCGAATTTTTAACAACTTACATACTTTGTCAACAACTTTTTTAATATATGTCACGTTGTTCCTTTTCGATTTGTCATTTTTATTCTGTGGTGCGTTAGTTTAATTCGAAATTCGCGCGTTTGCCGCCAAGTCAGGTCACAGGTAATCTTATCTCACGCGCCAACTCCCCGGGAGATTGCGTGCAAATTTACGACATTAGGCTTTGTTCCATCTGCCCACGAATTTGCGGAAACTGTTTCTGAGACTCATTCCGTTCGTTCGCCGCCTTTGTAATGAGTTTGAGTTTTATGACTAATGGTATCCCGCGTACTCTAATTTTTAGGTATCATATTTTAACTTAAGCTCTTACTGTTTTACCAAAAAAAAAAAACTAGACAGGGTTTAACTTTAAGCGCGGGGTCTCTTTAATCTGGTTTTGTCGTATTTCACATAGACAACTATCAAAGTGACAGAGTTTAAAGTTAGACTGTGTTTAAATTGTTTTGCGGTAAGACCATTAATGTTCAGTCGACTGGACTTAAGCGCGTTATATTCCAGACCAATTATATTACAGTACCCGCTTATAATAATCACATCCTCATTAATTTTAATAAGGTTTTAACCTTCCCCAACTTTGCAACATATTCTAAACTATTTGCTAAACACCAGCCATTTGTTGAGAAGCGTAGCAGAGAAATTGTTGCCCCTTGAGAAATTCGGGCACGGTATTTGGGCGGCGCGAGCGAAGCGGGATAAACAGAATCAGTGATTAAGCAAGGGAATACAGCGGTGTGGACTTGCTGACGGCACTATCAGTTAATAACATGAAAACCAGAAAATCAACGAGCTAATATTTAATGGGATTATTATGACTGAGTTTAATTTAAGTTTCGTGTTTGGTTTGACTATGCTTTTGGATATTTGAAGATGAAACGTCTTTGTTTAGTTAGCTATAAGATGATTCGTTTGCGTAAATATGATTGAATTTTAAGGTTACTTTCACATGAATTGTGAAAACACCACCGTCCTTTACTGTAATTAATAGTTTCAAATAACAATAACGAAACGACGTCGTATTCGTGATATTCGATATTTTGTCATTAGATAAATAGCCGAAAATTATTAGGAATATGTATAATCACATATCTGATGTCCGATACGGCATAAATAATGCAAGTACGATGTTGAGGTCAAATGCGAGGTCACGGGCCAGTATTAGTTAATTGGAGACGCGTGTGGCGATGATTGTATCATGTACCGTATTGGTATCTTTATTTCCTTAAATACAGCAAAATAGAATTTGTAGGATACGCCTTTGTTGGAAGTTTTCTTTCAATTATTGTAATAAAGGTAATATGGGATTCATTTTTGGTAGATATTTTTTAAGAGCAGATTAATAACCGATAGTTTCTTAACTCCTTACTATGGACGTATTATTTTGGTTAAAAGGATCATTTTAAAATAGCTTTAGAAGCGAAATCCCAAATAACAAATAGTTGTGAATAAATAGCAGTATAACATACAATCAAATTGAAAGACATTATTACTTTTGAAGTGAAAATATCAATCCTTAATTGTGGTAGGTCGGTACATATTCTTACAAATAGTACTAGAAATGGACCTTTACATTACAGAAATCTCGTACGTTGTTGACCTACATAGAATATAATATTTCCAACGTCGTATTAGTTTAGAAGTTCTTGTAATGTTTCTACAAGAGAAGTTCGTAAGCGATGTTTATAGGTTGAACTACTTTGCGGGAAAAGGCTCGGACGGAAAATAAAATTTTCAATTTCAAACTGACCGAACTTGAAAATTTAGAGTGCATTTGCAGTTCAATAGATTTAGATATTAAGCCTGTTCGCTGAGCCGTGGTTTTATATCGAGAATATAGCTGATACGGCCTGTGTTTATTTAGCTACAATAAAACTTTTGAGTGCTGAAAAAATATACGCAGTTTAATCGGTCGGTTTTTCGTTGCTTTTATATCGAGCGATTAAATATATCGAGTGTAAATTAGACAGGAAATAGAAATAATACTAAAGTGATGTTGAGCTATGAGACAAATTTTAAGATAATAAGAGTTACTTACGAGTATTTTTTTAAGATAATAAGAGTTACTTACGAGTATTTCCTAAAATAAATGGATCGTTCGAAATGTCTAGACAATGGGATCTGTAATGCTGGAAGATGCATGTAATCATAGGTAGGTACTCGAATGAGTTTTATACACCTTATTTACCTTATTGCCATAGCTTTATACAGTTTATACACTACATTTCTTTGCGCGGTTTTGCTTGCGTCCACTTAACGCTATCACGCGACAACCGACCTAGAAATTTCAATCCCTGTTTCACCCGTTTCAAGTTTTGTTATCACTATAGGTACAGAATAGCCTATGCCCTTTTATAAGATCTTATGTATCTGTATTGTAACTTGGTTCAATCGTTTCAGCATTTAACTGAAATAAAAATAGTTAATTTAGTTTTGCATGTGTAGGACGCTGAATAAATTAAGGTAATTTAAGTTTTTCCTAACAAGTCAATTTACAAACATCGAATGAAATTGTTAATGTTAACTGCTTAGTCTTATAGTCTATTACTAATCCGATAAATATTAAAATAATAATTAGGTAGATAATTTTTCACATATTAGGGCGATCACAATTAAAATCCTAAGTAAAAATAAATACGCTACGAATTGAGAAGCTCCATAGTATTTTGGGAAGGCCGGTTAATGATTAATAACTTTGTTCAAAGTTGGTTTTAGCGTAGGTAGGTAATCTGTACTCCCAAGAGATTACAATGCTTTTAAAACTTTGAATCAACTCATTCGTATTTAAGTTATTTCAATGTTTATAACTCAAAAGGTCATGTCAGTCTTAAGTTACTTTATGTATTTACATACATAATTATTACCTACTTCATGTACGAATATACTGATATACTGATTACGAATATACTGATTTTGTATAAGCTGCATCAATCTTAAATTTATTTGAATTTAGAAATATTTAGAGCATAATAAAAAATAAAAAAACTCTTATCTGGAATTAGTACGTAGATATTTAAGCAATAATTGTTGAAAACCTAACAGTAAAGTTAAAGTTTTTGAGGCATTAAAAGCTCTAAGTAGTTCAATTACTCTTTCTATTTCTCACAAGTTCAGGGAATAAACTATCACAAAAGTATCTATACTTTTATTAAATTTAACCTCTACGAAGTCTCTACTAAGTTACAATTGAAAAGTACAATTTAACGAACTCCCGGCATATAAAAAGTCCCTGTTTACAGTCACAACTGAGAGCAACTCGCGAAAGAAAGACTTAATGGAGAAAACGTGTTCATACCTACTTTCTACCCTACTTTATTTGAAACCTCGTATTTGTGCAGTTATCATATATTTTGTTATTGGGAGAAATTGAATTTAATTGCATTGGCGAAGTGCTTTTTTGACCGGTGGAGGCAAGTATTTTTTTCTGTTGCTTATTTTAGCCAAATGATTCAGCAGTTATTACCTCGTAAAAGTCGTAAAGGAATAAACGACATTTTCGTATGTTTACATCCATAACTGTATGATATATCCAAGAAGGAATTTTTATACCTTGCTAGCTTTCCGCCCGCGACTTCGCTCGTTTTCTCAAAAACCTAATAAATTGTATACTAAAACCTCGAGAATCTATACTATTAAAAATATATAATAAAGTTTCAAATACCAATAAGTTGTTTTCAGTAATTCTGAATTAAAACAAAATTAAACGAATGTATTTTTTTAGTTTCTTCTTGTTCGCCTTGATAGTTTGTGGTTTAACATCGTAAAATTTTATAATCGTTTACCAAAATTACATAGATGTAGTTATAACTTTAAAGGAGCTTACATGTTGAAGAATTTCTTAGTTTAAATTATATTGCATAGTTAAAAGTTGAACTATTTCATATTTAAGTTGTTAGTTGGTCGAGCAACAATTTCGCTTGTAAAATTTTAAAACTTTTCACTGCTTAATTTGAAACAAGATATTTTTTGTTTTGCCCGTTTTTGTTTTCTTACCGTAAAATTTATAATGAGCGTGAGATGAGAACATTTTTAATATCGTATGTAGAATTTTCTTTAAATATTCGCTGTATATGAGAAGGCAATTACACGCTGTTTCTTGGAATTTATATATTTTTCTCCGTTCCGTAATATTAATTTCCGGATCTTTCTTTTATACTACACGAGTATGATTCTATTTTTATTGTATTGTATGTTTTATGAATGAACCTTTTTGTTATTTCAAAATAGGATTTTCTCATAAAATATACATTCTTAAAAAAGTATACAAAATATGTTTAGAAATATATCTAGGTACAGGTATTAATTTTTGTCTTTTTTTCCGGCTTATCGAAATTGAAGGTCTAATTGTCAATATATAAACCCTTTGCTACGCTTTCAATTTACTCAAAGAGACGATCAATATCATCATAATTTCTTATTGGAATCTAACTCGACTGAAATTGACTAACTAAATATACGATCATATTATTTACATCCAATCTTTATTTAGGCCCCAAGCCAGTAATTCAGCCTTCAATAAATAATTCGACTGAAGCCTCTCTAAATATTTCCTTTGAACCCTTTTAGGTTACGTCCGAATAAGACGCTGATAAAATATTTTGTGGGCTCTCAGAAATTAAAGCTTGATCTAACGATGTCGATATATTTATTAGTGGTAGAGCTTGGGCTTAAGTAACCCTTATTAGCTTTGGTGGAACATATAATCGCAAAGATCACAGATGTAATATGACCTCTGACTCTTTAAACTTGTTTCATTTGTGTTAATTCAGTGCAAAAGGGCTGATGATGTTACGGGATGGAAATTTTATCTTAAATCTTCGTTATTTAAAAAAAAAGTCTTCCTTATTACGCCTTTAAATAAAATACCGACTCGTCAGCTTACTTCATAAAAGTGATTTAAAATAGGCAATTTTATACATTCCTAATTAAAACGAAAGAGATAAAATGGGAGAAGCATCAAGAGTGAAAGAGACAGCAGTCGTATTTCGTCTTGTTTCACGAACAATGGCGCGTATTTCATCATTCCCGGAATCCAGAAAGTTCCTAATAGATATTTAGCGTTATTGCTGAGAATACGGGAGTTTTATTCAAAAATATGATTCGGCGCAGCTGTACGAAATTGAATAAAAGTTTGTCTCGTAGGAACTTTGTAAATAAAGCGGAGTGAGCGCTGCAAGCGTTTCATTTACAATGGCTTAGATCAGCTCTTTGGTAATACAAGACGCTCTGCTCTTTACGTTGTTCACTATAAATGTTTAAGCAAATATTTGGCATATGTTGAGGTCTTTTTACCTAACAGTAGCATCCTTTTGTACAACAAATGCCATATCGTGCCTTTACAGAATTTTTTGAGACAAATTCTTCTAATTTAACTAGTTTTCGTTACCGTAATTAATCTCATGTCAATCTCAATTGCATTAATAGAGCACATTTTGAAGATTGCAAATCCTGACGTATAATATAGTATAATATGACATACTATTCACTCGTTCAGGAATTCGTATTCAGCATTAATCCAACACGACATATCAAGAAGCCCTTCCAGTGCGATACATGCCGGATTACCAGTCACCACTACCTATGCAAAGTGGTTCGCCAGCAAAATTTCACAGTGCAGTAATTAAAAGGAATCCGGACGAAATGAAACTGCAAGCAAAGAATACTTTAATCACATGTCAAAGGAAGCAAAAGCATGCGGAGGGCGGCGCTCGTCAACGTTTTAAACTCGGTAAAAATAAATTATTTGAAGAGTAATTAAAGCGGACGCGTAAAAGCCACACAAAGCGAGCAGAGCGGTGGCTAGGGTTGTCACCATGGAAAAAAACATAAAAAAACGTGATACATAAAAAAAAGTTACAGAAACCTTAGACGTTTACATGCTTTCTTAAATATGCGTACAACGAGAAATGAAATAATATGCGAAACTTCAATAAAAAAATTGTTCTTCACAGCCGAAATGGCACGATTTTCCCTTTAAATACATTTTTATGAATGATAGTGATAATATAGTAAAACCTAAGGGAAGGCTTATTTTGTAAACGCGCAATAAAAATTAAGAAAAGCTAAACATGACATTGAGTTACTATGTAGGTACTACGTACTAGAGAGGGCATCGCTACTACACTCTTTGTAACATCATCGCTTAATCTATGACTCACTAGCCGCCCCACGCGCGCCCCGCACCGCCGCGCTTGTCGCACAGATTTTGTTCGTGGTGTACTCTCTATATGTAGTAATAATACCTCAATGAAACATGACAAAAATATGTCCAATACATTTTAAAACATCTTATGTAAAATTTAATGATAACTCATTAGTTAAAGAACATTAGTAAAAAACGTGAAAGCGTAACAACTTACAGACAATTTAATGACACTTTTGAGTAACAGCTTTATGAATTCAATCTTTACAAGACATAAAAGTTAATTTACAAACGGTTGACTTGAACAAGCCTCGAACCTACTCATTAAGCAAAACTTGTCGAACTTAATTCGGTTCAAGTGTTAGTCTCAGCTTTAAATATATTTTAATGAACTTTAATCACGCCTTTAGCACTTAGTTGAGAAGAGAAATAATTTAATTCACAATTATTAAGCTGAACTAGCTGTGTGCACGTGGTTTTGTGCATAAAGTGGATATCGTTAAATCCGTTCTAGTATGATGATTAATGATGATGATCGTTCTAATGATTTCAAATCGAACCTGATTCATGAAAAAAATCAGAAAATTGGAATAGTTTTATTATATTTTTACGTTCAATTAACATACTACAAACTTACATTATAAAATGTATTTTCACACGCAAAGCCGCTTGCGCTAGTTAGTATATAAGTGTTATTGAATCTCGACAGCCCTACGAGTGCCCACGCAACTGACGATATACGCACTGTATGCAGTATATTTTATTCAGGGACCTTTAATATTGATGTTTGAATTAAGTTGCGGTTTAATCTGTATTTTATGTTCGACAAATTGCGTTTCAGATCATGTGAAATGTACGGTAAATTTATTGCATTAACTTGTAATAACTCAGGCCCCGGAATCACAGACACAATAGAAAATCTATTGTGTCGTAGACCGATCGGGCCGTTCGGGGCTCAATGGGTTAATCTCTTGTTAGCATTCCATTTCGATAAATTGAATTTTAAGGTATGTTTTATAATTATTTATGAATTAAAATGCACGAAAGTTCTTTAAATTGCATTATTAACTAAAGCTTTGAATATAATCTTAAAATAACTATTCAACCATTGTTAGTAGAATAACGTATGTCCCATTATTCTGACTAGGATTAATGTATACTTAATATTATAAAGCTGAAGAGTTTGTTTGTTGGAACGCGCTAATCTCAGGAACTACTGGTCCGATTTGAAAAATTCTTTCGGTGTTAGAAAGCCCATTTATCGAGGAAGGCTATAGGCTATATCGGGTGAAACCGCGAAGCGCAGCTAGTATATCTATATAATAGAAACAATACAATACATATTAAGCAAAACTAAAAAAAGACGGGTTGCACTCCGGGAGTGCCGGCAGAAGTGAAAACTTGATTATTAACGTTCAGCATGTTTTGATATTTTGGAATGGTATCCGTCTTACGCATGGAATATAAGGGCTAAAAAAAAAAAATCCGTCTTACGCTTTTTCGATCAGGTCATGTGTCCTGACGCGAGTTTAAGATTTTATACCCATTACAGAAAAAGTGCTCAACGCCGCTAAAGAAGTTTTCACTTCAAAAAAAAGACGGGTTGCACTCCGGGAGTGCCGGCAGAAGATTAACGTTCAGCATGTTTAATATTTTGGAATGGTATCCGTCTTACGCATGAAAAAAGTCCGTCTTACGCTTTTTCGATCAGGCCACGTGTCCTGACGCGAGTTTAAGATTTTATACCCAACGCCGCTAAAGAAGTTTTCACTTCAAAAAATATTAAAACAGTTCGAGTATTAAAACGTGTATCTAACCGCGCGTTTTAGGTCACGGTTGCAAAAAGAATGACCTCTAAATAATATCACTATAAAAAGATATTGTCTTTTCGTTCATAATTAAAACCTACTTTAAATATCATTACCTAATTATACCAGAAACGAAGTTTTCACAAAGAGCTTATGCGGTATGAAGGCTCGTAATACCACAATATACAGATACATACAGTTATAAGGAAACTTCATACAAAAAGTTCGAAATGGTTCACGCACACAAGCAAGCGTGTTTACGAGAATCATAAGGGTATTCAGGGGGATCGATAGTAGCGGGTGACACATCCACAGATTTTGAATGACAAGGATACATAGTATAGAAAAAAGTGATGTCAATGACTTCACGTTAAATAAATATCGATTGTTTCAGTTTGTAGCCTTACTATATTTTTGGCTTCGGTATCTATTGTCCCAAGTATTCTTTTAAAAAAATATTCAATCTATAGTTTTGACTTTCCTACGATTTTATTATATGTATAGATATTAAAATAACCATTACATAAATATGTCTTTATTCGAAAAAAAAAATTACTTACAAATTATTTACTGAAAAATACTTTCGTGATCTACTACGACTAATTCGGAATTCTTTATAGTTAAATCTTATAGTGTAAAATATTCTCAATCTTATGAACAGTTTTTTTAAGTAAACTATTGGGAAACATGGACAGGGTAATATAAAACTGATTATGTTTAATTTGTTGTAAATATGTGTTCTCTCTTAAAGAAGCAACGAAAAATGTTATCCATTTTCTCGACTTATTGAACAAAATCATCTGGTGGTATAATTGGTATAGTTGAATTCAAGCAGCCGAATACTACGCAATTAGTACGTAGCATTTTTAAAATGATCGCCGAAATCAACTTATCTACAAGCACGTGTTAAACTGAAATAATATATTTCACCAAAAACATAAATATGTATATAAAAGATAGATATTATAATTATTGTATTTTTATCGATTCGTGACGTCACCACTTTGTCAAGCACTAAGCCTGTCAAACTATTTTCTTTTTCATCCTAAAACAAAAAAGGTGGAGGTTCTATGCTCGTATAATAATAATTTTAATTTATTTTTGCATATTTTGTGTTTTTTAATTTAATTTAATTTAACGTTTTAAAAATAATTTAGTAGGTATACCTACATACAAGTATTGTAAATTCTGGTTTAAAATAATTATTGAATATATGTATAATACAAATATCAAGCATTATAAATAATTTAGGTACATTAAATAGCCTTCGGCGTCCATAACAAAACAAGATTTCGAAATATAGCACTGATAAAAACGTATTTACTTTTACAAGGTGTATTAATTCGGATTGTTTCTTCTTGTAAATTCATATTTAGGCTACACCATTTTTGTATTTTAACGGGTTTTAATCTCAAAATTACCACAAAATCAACTGTGAAAAAAAAGAAAACAGAAATATACAGGCCGAATTGAAAACCTCCTCCTTTATTTTTGAAGTCGGTTAAATATAAAAAAAGGTAACAGCCCTATAGCTATAACCGTGCTTACGTCATAATTTCATCGCAGGGGCTTAGTTTCCTAACTGTATGTACGTATATAATATATCTGTGAACTGTGGTAATACCGTTCTGCATTTCAGTTATTAAAATGTATCATTTAAATGTTGCCATGATTCGGGACGTGTGTGATTAATAGCGAATGTGAATTAAGCTAGAGAAGCGTATATTTCGTGTGTTGTCATTTTGTAGGGATGGTTCCGTTTGTGGTAATATGTAGTACACTTTTGTTGCTTATATATTGTATCGCTATACCTATGTATGTATTTTGATGGAAGTGATTTCGTTTAGGTATGTTCTTTATTTGCTGACTTACTTGGCTGTTTAAAATTATAAGTTCTACATTATATAAGATTTCCCTTTCTAAAGTAAAAAAGCTGTATTTCTTTTTTCACGTTACGCATGGGGAACGCTTTAAAAATTTATGGTACAATATACGTATTGTGAGCTAATTTTACCAGGAGTCAAGACTTAATTTGTTAAAAAAAGACATTTAATAAATAGAAAGCTTCATACGTAATAAATAACTCATCAAATGTACTATATTTTGTAGTATAGTTAAATAGTTAAAAAAAATATTTTTGAAATAAAAGCTCTCTCAATTTCTGCATAGTTTTTAAGCTGTCTCAGATTTGAAAACTTAAGTGGAATAACGAAAAACTATCTCTGCATCATTAGTGTGACGTATATCAAAGAAAATGCAAGCTTGCGACAAATTCGCTAGAAGCATCTTTGACAAATATTCCGTAAGTTTGGGAAGTGTTTCTGAAAATGTGAGATGACAAATGAGCGGTGCGCATTGCGCTGCCATTTTTTTAGGAGTTGGTGCAATGGATTATATGTAGATAGGGGTCAAGGATGGTTGAAAAGATAGATGAATCTATTGGAAACTTTGATACTTATCGGTTTAGTTTCTTGAATTTATCAGGGCCAATGTCGTTGAATTTTAAAAGCCATAGCCTTTTAAAAATAGGATGCTAAGCTTTTATGTCACAAAATTTTATTGTCACATTGGGTTCCTTTGTGAAATAAGGTCAAGGGTATTAAGTATTTGTTTTTAGAAATCAATAATGTTAAAACGTCTGTCAATAATAGATTTACAAACGTAAAACTCGTATAAGTATTAATTCCTTGATTAATTCCAATGAAACTTTTTGAAAACAGTTCAAAATGACTATATTTACACTTACAATAATTTACTACAAAAATAGCGAAACGAGAATGTAAAGTGCGCCAGAGGGCTCTCCACTCGGTTCCGCCGAATTTTCAGCACATTTTAGTTAATTGATATGAAACACTTTTGGCCTTGGACCGAGCTGTCATAGTGGCCGTTTAATGTTTAATGTTTTACCCACATTTACCTGTGTTACATTCGCTTTCATAGCGGGCGGTTTTCGTAATATTTGAAGCAGAAACACCAACATGCAAACAGGCGTAAGCAAAACGCATTGTTCTATAAAGGTTCTTGGTTACATTGTGTATTAGATTAGGTAAATATTAATCTAAGTATGTATACGATTCAAATACAAATACACTTCTAAAAGAAGACTAGTTGAATAAATGTTTAAGTTTGATAAGTGAACTGACTGTAGTATTAATGTAAATAATGTATTATTTCTTACAAAGAGAGAACATTTATTCAGAGATTAAGTGGAATAATGGTTAAGACAGTACAAAGCAAAATGAGAAAAAGAAAACGTAGGTATCTAATTGTTTTATAAATTCGACTCAAAGAGCTTCTCAAAGAAATCTATTTGGAATAATAAAAATACAAGTTTATTATTGCCCTGGTAATTGGTATAAAATCTAGCCCGGAGCAAGATTCTAGACTTAAAATTTTCCATTTATCTTACAGATGGATATATTAGGACGTTTATTACAAGCTGCTAGTTATTTTAAAAATATACCTGAGCAATAAGGCCGTACCCCGACACTCTAATGAGGGAGTTTTATCTTAATAGGTTTTATTGCGAACCTGCCTTTTTCTCATCGTGTTGAATATTGGCTCACTTTGTACGCTATTCTTTATCAGATTTATTTGAATTGCCGTGTGCTTTTTATGAATACATTTTGTTATTAAGCTATTGCATAGCTTTTATCTCAGACTTTGAGCGCGGCGACCGAATGTAAAAACTCTATAACGAAATAACCTAACACCCCCCACTCCAACCCGCATAGCGATGCGATGCTATGCAATAGCGCAACCGCGGCAGTCCTCGAGTGCCACACGTATTTTTTTTATTTTTAAAGTCGCTACAACGGTTTAGACTTAGAGCAATCTGTTGATGTCTGAATATGGACGGAACGTGTTGAATTTAAATTTTAGCATTACTCTTGAAATAAGTAGCTAAATTATGATTAAATATCTTAAAGAATCGAGACAAAAATACTCTAAATGAGATAGTTTAAAAGTTTAAATGTTATCGTTCGCAGCGATATAGGAACGAGAGAACTTGTAAAATTCACTAATAGGTTTCAAATGAAATGCTAATGAATTTTAAACTTAACGTGGAAGTGTTATGTAGTTAGTATTCAGTTAACGTCTAGGTAATTTATTAATGTTTGATCTAGACTAGATATTTTATAGGGCTTTTGATGTGTTTAGATGGAGAATTGAAACGTTCCTCAGTAGAGTAATTAAAACACTAATTTATTTTATTATGATAATTAATGCAATAGGTAGAGTGTTTATCTATTAATATATATGTACTTTATTAAAAAAAATGCCCTTAGCTATGTGTATTATCTTGCCAGTGTAAAAAATAGGCCTGCTTCTCCTCCCAAAATTTTATAAAGCGCGGTTGAAACTTCATTCAACCTTTATTTACTTTTTTTTAAATGAAATAAACAATTTTCCTTTAATGAGGTATTATTTGCATTAGTAATTTGCTCTTGGCGTTCAAATAATTCTTTTGTTTCTTATTGTTTATGCGCAAATAGGACAATTAACGTCTTCTGAAAAATCGTAGAACAATTAATTAAAGACAAAAGACTTGCACTTGAGTGAAATGCACTCAGCTGTTATTGTTCATTATTTTTACAAAGTACAATGGCAAAGAACTGGGAAATTGTTTTAAGATTATTTTTAATAATTGCTAAGTATTATAGGTTACTATTAGGTTAATATTAAACAATGAAGAATCTTTATGTATGTAAAATAATGGTAATTATAATCCTATCCTACTAATATTGTTAAGTTATGGGTGTATGTTTGTTACTCTTTCACGAAAAACTACTGAACCGATTACAATGAAATTAAACACACATATAGAACGTAACTTGGATTAACACGTAGGATAGGTTTTATCCCGGAAATCCCACGGGAACGGGAATTATGCGAGTTTTTCTTTGAAAACGCTGGCGAAGCCGCGGGCGGAAAGCTAGTGCTATATAATCTTACCTTTTGTATATTAATCAAGCTAAGATAGGCATTCATAGAAATGGTCACGAATGAATTTTTCCTTCGGCGACCAAGTTACATTAATCATTATATTCCTAAATAAATATTCCTAAATATTCCTAAATAAATCTTTATTGAAAAAAATCTTTATTGAAAAAGTTTCAAAATAATACAGTTAAAAATTTGGGGAAATTAAAGCCTGTGTTAGTTCAAAACTGTGTTACAGGCTTTAGAATCCCCTCACAATCTTAGTATATTGGTTGCCTTTTTCAACTTAAATAATTTTACAATTTAAACAAAAAAAAAAGATTGCATGCATGTATGTTTGTGTGTGGGTGTGTGTGTGTGTTTGTGTGTGTGTGTGTGTGTGTGTGTGTGTGTGTGTGTGTGTATGTATGTGTGTGTAATAGAATAATAATTTCTTTTAAATATATGAACGTAATAAGTTCTCTGTGGCTTCGTAATCTAACTGCTTAAGAATAATTAATAGATTTTTTTTAAATTTATGATTTGTATATTTTTTAACTATTTTTACGTTATTACCAAATAAGCTATTATATATCTTTGGAGAAAAGAAATCCAAACATCTACTACCGAACGCAGTATTAAACGTTGGAACAGGGACCCGCTCCAATCGTTTGTCACATTGTGAAAGTGTCGGTACAGTGTATCGATGAAATTTGCAAAGGCAGCGATATAAAAACATTTTTCTCACTGTTAGTACATTACACTGTTGATATAGATCAGTTGTAGGGTGCCTGAACGGTAGACGATACATAACCTTAAGTATGGCGCGTTGTGAACGTTCCAATTGTATAAGGTTACATTTAGGTGCACTGCCCCAGATGGTCAAGCAGTAGGTTATGATACTCTCACATAAAGATTTATATGTTAAAGTGAGTATAGCAGGGCTGGCCACTTCCCTTAGATTTTTAAAAACATGCATCAATTTTCTAGATCTAGTGGAGACTTCAGTTATGTGTGGGCCCCAGGTAAGTCGGTCATCCAATATGACTCCCAAATACTTTATAGTTTCAACTCGATCCAAAGTGGCACATGAGCAACACGCGGGGAGGCTCACCTCTCTGTTACATGGGTAGGTATGCAATTTAATGTTAAATGACTCATCCGGGCATGTACGAGCTGTAATATTAAAGCAAACGTATTTGGTCTTCATGGTGTTTAGTGTAAGTAGGCTATCTTCTAACCAGGCTGTTACCTTACTCATTTCTATTTCAGCAGTTTGTCGTACTGCACTCCAAGAAGAACCATGAAATAAAAGAACAGTATCGTCCGCGAACATGGTTATGTCGGTATTATTTAAACGAAGATTACATAGTTCGTTCACGTAGACAATAAACAGCGATGGACCGAGGGTGCTACCCTGCGGTATTCCGTACAAACATGAAGCGTTGTTGCTAAAGTGGCCATTTACCCTTACCCTCTGTGTTCTGCCTGTCAGATAAGATCTGAACCATTCAAGAGGCATTCCCCTTACTCCCATATTTTGCATACGTGCCAAAAGTATAGGAATAGATACGGTGTCAAATGCCTTTTGAAGGTCCAGAAATACACCCATGCACTTTTCATTGTTGTCCAGGTAAGATCGTATTTTTGATGTTAAGTTGTAGACAGCATCCTCTGTAGACTTACCGATCCTGAACCCATATTGCAGTGAACTGAGCATCTTAAATCTAGTTAAGTATTTTATCAATCTATTGTTTACAATTTTTTCAATTATTTTAGAAAATGTAGATATAAGCGAAATTGGTCTATAATTACAGGCTAAACTTTTGTCACCAGATTTAAAAATAGGAGATACTATGGCTTTTTTAAAAGAGTCTGGAAAAACGGCACTTTCAAAACTAAGATTAATTAAGTATGTAATAGGTTCAATGATTAGATTTTGAATTTCTTTTAGCAAATTGGTAGATATATTATCCCAACCTGGAGCACAGGAAGATTTTAAACTATTTAATACACTTTGAACTTCATTGCAGTTTGTCGGTAAAAGTAGGAACGAATTAGGGGGGGCGTCTATATATCGGCGTCTATATATCTAAACTAAATTCTCACAGGAAATTCTCGCTTAACAAAACCCAGACAATGATACCATGATACATCTCTCGAATAAAAGACAAGAACTGTTAACAGTCCTCGCTAATTTCACCCAAAGGGTAATTTCAGCCACTGGCTCTTAATTACAGGACACAATAGACCCTGTATCAAAGGATCGTAGATAATTAACAATTAACGTGAAGTTAGTTGCCCTTACTTGCAAAGGCTGTCGCAACTCAATAATCTTCTCACAGTTATTCGTGTTAATTACGCTGTTACATGCAGATTTTAGTTGTGTGATTTGCTGCTAATTGAGACGTAGCGAGTTATTTTTATTGAATGTGTGAATGTGGTTTGGAAGGCCTCATTTGTCTTTTTAGTTAGGTTTTGTAAAAAAACTATTAATCTACTAACCTTAAAGTCTAATGCACGAAATGTGACTTCAACGGTGAACAATCAGTTTGAAATTGAAAATTATTCATGTACCTACCTAAAATTATAAAATTAATAAAAACTTTCAAAATATACATTGACGTAGGTATATTAGCGCTAAGATTAAACTCTAGGTACATATACCTGTTATCACGTTGCGTAGCACTTGCATGTTTAAGAGAATTAAATATTTAACAAAATATAACAAAGTATAAAACTATGTACGTCACCACTTTAGTACAGCACACTACGTCACAATTACTTGATTCACATAACCAAATCTCGCGTTATGAACAAAACCGCGGCGTGTTGTTTATTTCAATCGAATATAAAACAATTAAAAAGCAACCGAAACTTCCCGTGAAGTGCTTTTGAAAATACGAATGAATCCACGCGTGACAACCGCGACAGACGACGTCTTTTTGCGACTACCCTCACTCCGGCAGAATTGAACACGTCATGGCGTCATCCGTTACCCTCAATTTATTAATTATTTTTGTTCTATTCCGAACAGCAATGTTATTAAAAAGTAAACAATAAACAAGATTTAAGTATCATGTTCTAACACATAACTTCTACGTGCAACTTTTATATTAAAAATTATATAAAAGTATAAAAGGATCCTGGAATTCCACGTCAAAACTTGTACGTTACATTGCATGAAATAACGTCCTACTTTATCCAGCGTACCCATATAATATATCGTTGGAACTACTGCTACAATCTGCCGACGCGTTGTCGCAAGATTACGTTCGAGAGACGCTCGATGAAGTGTCACGATCTAATAACATTGTGCAGTAGCGTGCACATTTCGCTTTTATTCCTTTGGAATTACACTCCCGTTGCGCTTGCTTTTTATGTAATGGATAACGATTTTGTTACTGTCAGTGTTTGAAAGGATGTTGGGGAACGGGATTTGCTGAACTAAATATGAAGTAATATGATTTACATACTAAGAAAATTAGGAACTGAAATGATTAGTTTTAAACATCAATTCATCAGATTTTATTCTAGTTAGGAATGATGTACACACCGTATTCATCTTTCAACGCGTCGAAATTTTCACAAAAGTTTCAACAAATATACAACTAGATAATTTAAATTTTCAATTACCATCTTTAAAGACAAATACACACTTTTTTATAGATCTTGTGGTATCTATTATGCTCAGATAAAACGTTTTACATCGTACAAACGTTTCCAATTTCTTCCTTATGTTCGTAGTAACTCGAAATTTCTTGGTCGTTGTTTTGACCCCGCAAATTGCTTCCCTAATTCTATGAAACTGGCCTGTAAATTAAACAACTTTAACTGCACTCCAGGAAATAAACACGTCTAGAACAGCGCATGTTTCTGAATTCTTGAAGTCTCTGCAGGGTCGTATAGATATATTACTATAGTGCAAGCACGTAGGCCATGTAGTGGGTTTATGTTGGGGAATTATTTGAGCAATGGTGTAAGTTTTGAATGCGAGTTCCGGGTGTACGTCGTTTTGTATGTAGGGAGTATTATGTGATGGTATAAAGTTTAATTAACTGGGAGTTCTTGTGGAGACATTAAATCTTAGCTATACAATATATACAGCTATACAATATATATATATATATATATATATATATATATATATATAATATTAGGTATAATATATAAATTCTCGAGTCACAATATAAGTTATCATATTCCTCCGAAACGGCTGTACATATTCTTGAAGCATAAATAAGGATCATGAATACAAACAAGATTTAATAGTACTTTTTCTGCATAAAAAGATTGTTACATAATAGTTTTCAATATTATAAGCTATAAGCGATCTTTTCTGTTGACTCACAAGGGAATTGTATCCCTCTCAAACTGTTTACAAAGTATTCTCTTGGGCTTGATTTTGCGCGAGCATTATTTTATTCTGATACTAAATACTTTTTAACAGACTTTAACGCGATTTATCTTTACTAATATTATAAGCTGAAGAGTTTGTTTGTTGGTTTGCTGGAACGCGCTAATAGACTACAAGCCGGTATAGGAAAAAAATATGGGTTAAATGAACCACCAGGGGACATATCTAGAACGATAGAAGAGCATAAAATAATAAGATTCATCACTATGCCGTCACTTGTAAGCTGTCCAACTGAGTGCAGATGAGAATTCAAAAGTACAGGTAGACTCGGTAAATTTTGGTCATATATTTTTGTACGGCATTCTTAACCATCGATAGATCCATTAAAAATAATAAGAAACCGCTCAGTGCCGTACAAAAATGGTGGTCCACAAAGTCGGAATTTTTATTTAATTTTCGAGAGTTACCGGGGGTAAATTTGGTCATTTGACCATGTACGGCATCTGTGTCATACTATTTCTATACTGCTTTTAATCCATTATTCCGCAACGCCGTACAAAAATCATGGGGACAAGGGGAAAAAATCGAGAGTTGCAATCCCCTCTCTTTCCCCACTCCAGGGGGTCATTTGACAAAGTACGGCTTCGGTTAATAAATGGAATAATGGATTAAAAGCAGTATAGAAATAGTATGACACAGATGCCGTACATGGTCAAATGACCAAATTTACCCCCGGTAACTCTCGAAAATTAAATAAAAATTCCGACTTTGTGGACCACCATTTTTGTACGGCACTGAGCGGTTTCTTATTATTTTTAATGGATCTATCGATGGTTAAGAATGCCGTACAAAAATATATGACCAAAATTTACGGAGTCTACCTGTACTTTTGAATTCTCATCTGCACTCAGTTGGACAGCTTACAAGTGACGGCATAGTGATGAATCTTATTATTTTATGCTCTTCTATCGTTCTAGATATGTCCCCTGGTGGTTCATTTAACCCATATTTTTTTCCTATACCGGCTTGTAGTCTATAATCTCAGTAACGACGAGTCCGATTTGAATAATTATTTCACTGTTAGTTAGTGCATTTATCGAGGAAGGCTATAGGCTGTACAATATCATGGTAAGACCTTTAGGAAGAGCAATACGGGGCACAACTAGTTCATTATAGGTACAATTAGTTTAACGTTCCGTCAATAGCTACTATTAAGTATTCTGTGGTTCCGTACAAATCTGTGATTATAATTCAACTAGCTTTCCGCCCGCGGCTTCGCCCGCTTTGTCTAAAACATAATAAATTATATACTAAAACCTTCTTCTTGAATCACTCTATCTATTAAAAAAACCCCATCAAAATCCGTTGCGTAGTTTTAAAGATTTAAGCATACATAGGGACATAGGGACAGAGAAAGCGACTTTGTTTTATACTATGATATGACTTAACTAAAACAGATATTTCTTACAATTCATGTGAATGTAGATAAGATATAGAAATGTCATTATGTGTGAAAGTTTACCGATTAAGGAAACAATGTTTTGTAAGAGCTTCGAGATGGTTTCGAGATGTCTCGTCCTGAATTATTCATTCACTGTTCGTATTGCGTTCGCAAAATGTCATTTCGTTTCATTATAATGGACGTACCCTGAAATAGATTGTGGTGGAAATACTTTTTTCGAAATGTATTGTAAATTGCTTGTAAATTGTTACTAATTTGTCTTCGTTGTTTGACATTGTGTTGTTGTTATAATTTGCATTATTTACTCTGACTATGGGTTTGTAGCATCAGACAGTCAATGAATAAATCGCTGTAATTATCGTTTAAATTAATAAGGCTTTATTTTTTATAAATCTTTGGAAAAATAAAAAGCACTAGAAGATATATTCTGTTTACCTATACTCGTTTAATTTTTGGTTGTAATGTTGTTTTTTAAAAAAAATTACCTTAAAAAAATTAATCAACTTTTGAATATGTAAAAAAAGATTTTATTATAACCTAATATTAACCTAATCTAACTAACCCTAATATTAACGGGTAACTTAAATTCAATGTATAAAATGTTTTAGGCTATTCCTATAAAGTTCTATTGAACTATCATAGCTTTGATAGAGCCTTTTAAAAATGCTTGTTATTCCATGCGTTCATATTTGATCGATATTTTAAAAAGGCTTTATTATGATATGCCACGAAAGTATTTTTACTTTCATAAAAATATTCTGTTGGTGATACACTTGTAACTATTCCTGAAGTATATTCAAAAGGTAACAAAAGTGGGCATATTATACACCAACCGATGTATTAAAAAGGTGATTAAAATTCACATACCAACATTTATTTAATAATTTAATTTAGCAAAACCATTTCGAATGGTTACTACGGTTACAATGGTTCATATAATATCGGTTACGGTACCTTAGGGGACCTCTGAGGGTCTCTAAATACATAGGTATAACATAAACCTTGCTTCGATTGTATCTTATCTTTAATATATACCCTGCAAGGGTCCGTCCAGTGGTCGTTATGTCTTTTGATATAAGATTTATGGCATGCTGACGCTTATAGCAAAGTGGTTGGTGTTTTTAACTATGTGAAAGTATAGATTCGATTTTAATGACAAGAAACAACATTGTGTAATGAACATAGTGCTTTCTAGTATGGATGTAACATGTCTTGGTACTACGTGGGAGCAAAAAAAAAGAAATATAACTTATGCCACTTTAGAATAGTGAGGTTTTATGCTTCTGGAATAATTTTGGAAATTAGTCCAGAGGGTAGATTTATTTAATTCGTTAGAATTATTCAAAATTCCTAAGCTAAAATTGTTTTAACATACCATTGTATTAGTATAATAGATATATGAAATGTGTGTTTGTTTATCTGTGGTCTAGTTTTGATAGCACGAGCTTTGCTTAGTTAGGGACGTAGTTTGAGCTGTGTGGTGTATTTGAGAATGTTTATATTTACTCGTATGTTTTGCCTTTGTTTGTTCATAGAAATGCATATGTTTCGCTTGTGGTATTTGAACTATTCAATTGTGAAAATACAGATCTAGATAGTTTATGAAAATATGAAATGATGTTTGTAGATATTACAACGAGAGTTCAAAACTATGTATTTATTGTTTTGAACCATAGTTGTAACAACATCTTAATTTCTTCATAGATTATAAGTACCTTTTTACTCACTTAATTTTATAGGCTATAGCTGCGATAATTTGTAAACAATCACGATTCCTCCTACAAAAGTACCTATACATGCACTTCACAAGCTCAGTGCAGTTATCGTGATCTAAACTTGGCGAGAAGTTACACCTCCAAGGGATTTTATACACCATGGATCGAGTTTATTGCGTCTAGATAACTTATCTATGAGCTTCTTCTCTCTATAGTTATAAAGTTTAATAGTGGCTTTATTTTTATGAGGTAAATGATACCGATTTCGAGGTACAGTTTCAACGTGTACATGGGTTGATCCAAAAGTAATGATAATCAATATTAAACAAGGTCATTACAGTTAAAATAATTATGTATTTCTCTAGATAGTCTTCTTACTAGAAAATATACTTCAATATTTTTTTCCTAAACTTAAAAAAAAAGAAATTTTGACTTCATTCACAAAAACCCCTCCACGCGGCCATCACTTCGCTGTCATCTTAAAATTTCTTGCTAAGAAAGTGTTTCTTGTGCCGAGAAAAGAGATAAAAGTAAATAGGAGCTAGAACTAACAAATAGGGTAGGTAGGGTGTTGAAGCATTTGGAGTGCCGATTTTTGAATGGCAGCCATCGCAACTGACGCTTTGTCATCTGGTGCGTTGTCTTGGTGAAACAGCGTTCAGGTCCGCAGTTTGCCATGTCTCTTTTCCTTACTAACCTACCGCAATCTTTTAATTTGGTCTGTGTAGTAAGAGCCCAATAAAGTGGCTATCTTCTTAAAATATTCCACCATAATTATTCCTTCAGCGTCCCAAAAAACTACCGCTTTAATCTATCCTACTGATTTTCACTTTGAATTTCTTCATCGTCACTTTGGAAGCTCGCATCCAGGCCATTGATTGTTTTTTTTTGGTTTCAGCATAAACATGGTGAACCCACGTATCGTCCATGATCACAAAACGTGACAAAAATTATCCTGATATCATTAAAAATTTAGAAATTTACCCTCTACATGTCGAATCGTTGTTTCTTCTTTTCGTCGGGAAACATTCTGGCACGCACGGTTCACATTCAAATTAATGTAAATACTTGGAAACGTGGCCTGTTGATATGATTTTTTTGTGATTACTTAGTGAGTACATGAGCAAGCAAAAAACATTTATTTTATATTTTTATGTTCACAGGAAATACCCAATTATCATTACTTTTGGATCAACCTAGTATAATCGGATGAGTCTTAGGTTAAAAGACCAACTATGGAGTTTCTTGCCGGTTCTTCTCCATAGATACTGCTTTCCGAATCCGAATCCGAAGTCCTTTTATAAGAAGTCCAATTGAATAAATAAATGTTTGAGTTTGTGTTAGTTATTGATGGAGAAATAAAATAGTACAGAAGACTTATTAGTGATCGGGAAAATTTTAAAGAAAATTAATCAGTTTTAAATAATATATTACATAAATATGGAAGCATGTTGCAAAAAATTATCCTACAACAGAGCGTCACGTATACATACGTAAATATGATGTAATGTTGTTCCCGTACCACGCGTAGGGTTAAGTACGATATTAAATATCACATAGTTACAAAAGACAGATCCAGAAGAGTATATTTATATGTGGGTATATGTTTAAGATGTGTATTCACCTAACTAATATATTAAAACCTATATTACCTCTTGTATTCTTTACACAGTCACTTTTGTCGAAGATCTGAAGTTTTTATGACGCTATTAAGATGTAATAATAGAAATAACTAAACATTATCACATCTGTAACATCATATTGAAGCCTCAGCATCTGTCAAGCAATATTATCGAGATGAGTATCGTCAAATAGGCGTTAAGAGATGGCAGCGAGCCAAAACCCGGCACCTGTCGTCAATGTTCCTCCTGGCACATTTACTTGAGATAAATATTTATTTCCAACGATGCTGGGTCAACTTCTCGGCCAGCTGCTATCGCTGAGTTGGTGTAGGTCTGTGAATTGGGTTTTCTAGCTCTGGTAGGACAGATTGAAATATATTTTTTGTATTTGGACAAAGGTGGTTGTTTATTTAACATTATTGTTAGAGTAAAGAAACTATAGAGATTTATTACCTTTGATTTCGTAGTGATAATTATTTTTTTTGATAAGAAAATTACACGAAAAATATTGCATTACCTAGCCATAAATTACATGAAGAAATTATTAAGAAAACTTGATCACCATTGACATTTAATGTAGCATTGCTTATCAGAAAACCTTTTATTGCTTTTAGATAAAAGGGTAAAATATTAAACTTAAATTGAGTATAGCCTCGTAAGGAATGATTGAAATCTGTTTTCTATCAGAAACTGAGAAATAGAGCGATTGTCACGATTCTACCCTATTTTATTGACTTAAGTCGATACAGAGATGTCAGATAAAAGCAATTCGTTCGGGACATCATTAGTTTTGAACCGTATTATAGGAGATATTGCCTTTGATCTGCGATGTGAAAAATACGCTTATATTTGGGCAAACGCTTTTTATTCTATAGTTTGGGATTCATGTAACAAAAAAATTATTAAAACTAACATAAAGGTAGAATTAAATACATAAAAAATTGTATTTTAATTTATTTAGGTTAAAATTTTCATTGTAAGACAATTAAAGATTGTAAATTATAAGATGTAATATAAACTAAACCTTACCGTAAATGCTCGTCCTATCTCCCGACCTTGTAAAGTTTCCATCTAGATATTAAACCCCTTATTTCTTACCGAGATTTGTTTGTCAAGCCGCTTGATTGTAATCTCTGATCCGAGGACAAATGAGAAATGTTTGGAGATGTGAAAAAAAGTTATCTGTCAATGTCACTTTTCGCGTTACCTGGTAATGTCAAGTTTCGCATTGCAGAGGTTTTAGCGCGCTAATTCGACCGCGCGATTTTATCTATGGTCTCAAATGTGATTAGAGGAGGCGATTTAGACAAAGGCCAATCAAAGGCCTTCGAAGTAATGTTCTGTTGGTTCTATTTTAGTTGTGGCGTGTAAGGGAAAGCTTATAGTAAAGATCGATCGTGTAATTGAGGTTGTTTGCAAAAAACTTTATGGTTAAGGTTGATTCAATTGTTGGATACAAGATTATTATAACAGTCAAAATATCTTCGTATATCTGTAGATTATACTTTTCTCTTCCATTTATTTAATTTAAAAATATAAAAATATTGTTTATTTATAATTGATTGAATTTAAAAACTCTTTGACAATTTAAGTTCCAACAGATTAATTCTCTACTTTATAAAAATGATTAAGCGTCCGGAGAGTTGGATTAAATATAAGAAGCAGAATAAATCCTATAAAACTGTAAACAATACAGAGATAGTCACGCGGATTATCCTCTAAAGCCATTGTAATACTTAATAAGATTTCGCTTCGTCTCTCTTATAGAGAAACAGTTGCTGTTGATGGACTTTTCGAAATTGAAATTACATTCAATGAAGTTTCATTTCCTCATTGAATGGTCCAGTCGAGATCCAATTTTTTCAATAAATAACGTCTATTAAGGAAACACGACACAATATAAGTACGCTCGGGAGTTGAAAGAATGGACGTTATTTGTCTTTGCAACGGGTTTGCGTTTTAATCTAGTGCAGTCTTTCCCAACGTGGGCGATAACGCCCCCTTGTGGGCGCTGCAGGCCTAAAGGGGGGCGGTAAGAGACCCAGAAAAAAAAGGGGGCGTTGTGTAGGGCTTTGGGGTCGATTTATAATTTCATCTACCTAGCTAGGAAGACTTTTAGACGCCGACTGAGCTCTCGACTTCGAGAGTCGACATCTTGTGAACATCAACTAATATTAATTATTAAGATATAGCTCAAACTCGGTTCGATATAATAGACCGCGGACAATCATGTTTTAACAAGTTTTTGTTAAATAATCCGATTTGTACATTCCTGTATCAATCGGCTGGTTCTATAATACTTGTTCTTGCTTGTCGAGTACGATTGGGCGTCGAATGAGATAAACGAGTTTAAGCACGTTTGTCTTATTCCTGTTGGTGCGTGCTGCTTATGCAATCCTATATAAACGAAGTAAATTTATTTTATTTTCATTTGCGGTTTCGCGCATAATAGATAAGCAGTACTTGATTTCAACACTTACGTATTTCTCAAAACAAAACAATGTCGGAAGTAAAAAAGAAGAGACGGCAATACTCTGCGGAATATATTAAATTCGGATTTATTGAAAATCCCACAAACCCGTCGTCGCCTTTGTGTCTTCTATGTCTAAAAACATTTTCGAACGAAGCAATGAAGCCTTCAAGACTGCAAGATAATTTGAATAAAATGCATCCAGATAAGAAAGACAAGAATGTAGCATATTTTCAAGACCTAGAGAAGAAGCATAATACTCAGCCAAGTGTATCAAAACTATTTTCGGCGGCTGCTCAGCAAGATGACGACGGACTTCGAGCTTCGTACAATATCTCTTTGTTAATTGCTCAAAAAAGGCAAACCACACAACATCGGAGAAGAGTTAATATTGCCAGCTATAAAGGAAGTAATAACTGCTGTGCTTCATAAACCGGCCGCAGATATTATCCGAAAAATTCCTTTGAGTAATAATTCTGTGCAAAGACGAATTGATGAAATGGCTGAAAACATTGAAGAATCATTGTGCAATCATCTGAGGACTAGTCAATTCTCAATTCAGCTCGATGAGTCCACTTTACCAACTAATGAAGCGTTGTTGCTATCTTACGGGAGGTTTATTAAAGATGAGAAAATATGTGAAGAACTATTGTTTGCCAGAAATTTGGAGACAGATACAAAAGGCGAAACCAAATTCAATACATTGGAAAAGTTTTGTGAAGAGAAAAAGATTCCTTTGAAAAATATTATATCAGTTGCTACGGATGGCGCTCCGGCTATGACAGGGCGCCATAAAGGCTTCATAGCATACTT
Source organism: Colias behrii (assembly GCA_029959065.1). Taxonomy (NCBI): domain Eukaryota; kingdom Metazoa; phylum Arthropoda; class Insecta; order Lepidoptera; family Pieridae; genus Colias; species Colias behrii. The sequence goes on from JARWMC010000012.1 coordinate 12,736,927, forward strand.
AAAGAATAAAATTCCAGATGTCCTTGCTATACATTGCGTTATTCATAGACAACATTTGGTTGCTAGAAACTTAAGTGAACGACTATTTCAATCACTGCAATATGTCATCAAAGCAGTCAATAAAATCCGTAGCAGCTCTTTGAATGATAGATTATTTCATCAACTTTGTGCTACTAATGACGAAGATTTCAACCGTTTGTTGCTTCATACTGAAGTTCGTTGGCTGTCAAGAGGCAATTGTCTGATGCGATTTTACAACCTGTTTGACTCTGTGATAGAGTTCTTGGAAACTAAAGATACAGAACTGCGCAACAAGCTCATAACATCAAAGAATGATATAGCTTATAGACAGACCTGTATAAATTGTTCAACGACATGAACCTCCAACTGCAAGGCGATGAACTAAATTTAATTAAAACAAAAAATGTCGTTGCTGCTTTCGCAGCCAAACTGCTTCTGCACAAAAAGAATATGGGCAGACGTGAGTTTCACAATTTTCCGAATTTATCGGTATTCTGCAGTAACGACGACTTGTTTGCCTACTGCCAACATTTGGAAAACCCCCACATTGACTTCACCGAACGATACCAGGACATTTTAAACTTGGAAATACCAGACTGGGTGTTGGATCCATTTCAAATGTCAACACAGCAATGTCACCTCAGCTGGAAGAAGAACATAGAATTGACAACAAACGAAGAAACAAAAATCAAGTTCAAAAATGGATATCAAGAATTTTGGCTACAAAAACCGATCCCGCAATTGTACCCTGGATTGTGGTCAATTGTTCAACGATTCTTGATAGCATTCCCATCGTCATATTTGTGTGAACGTGGATTTAGTGCTGTGGCAACGCTGCTTATTAAAAAGAGAAATCGTTTGCGTGTTACCGAACGTGGCGACATGCGGCTGTTTTTGAGTAAATTGGAACCTGATATCAACAAACTTATTGAACAGCATCAGATTCAACCTTCACATTAGTTTTTATATAAGAATTGATTATGTTTGTTTTATTTTCAATAAAAGATACTCTGTCCGAATACTATAAAATTGCGTTTCAATAATCAGTTATAAGTACTTAGCGGTTTTTAAGTATGTTTAAAAAGGGGGGCGTTAAAAAATAATTTATTCTTAAAGTGGGCAGTAGACAAAAAAAGGTTGGGAACCCCTGATCTAGTGGTTAAAGTTTAATCAAGTAAATTCTTGTTAGATAATTGTGTGATTTGTTAAATGAGAGGATTTTATTTTATTTATGTTTGAAACTGAATGCAGCTTCATTTAATAAAATCTTAGTTCATGATTGACGTATAGGTGTCTGCTTTCTTCGTATTCTTACCGTGTTCCTCGATAATTGAACAACGTTTAAGAGGTTCATTTCATATCAGTATAATTTAATTAAAAAATAGTACACAGGTTAATATAAATAGTACAAATATAAATTCAGCTGCGAAACATTTTCATAAGTAAAACATTAAAAAAAAATCTTGGGCTATGTAAATAGAACAACGCAATTCATTGTACATAATTCATACAAGTAATTCTTTAATACATTGTGTACTTAATTAAAAATACGTACACAATAACTTCTAAAGAAATAGCAGAGGTTTTCTACACTACAGCATTATAATTATAAGGTAAATAGTAAGGGTAAATTTTGTACAGCAATGCTAGATTCTGACGTCACAGCTCTTTTCATAATCTTAACGAGGTTTTAAATGGCTTTATTGTGTGAAGCAAAAGGAGTCGTGAAGCTTTGAAATAAGATTCGGTTAGCTTTGAAATAGGGAGGGTGGGTGTTTTGCAAAGTATAAGGTACCTATATAGGAATGTGTCGTATTTTTTTTTAGAAGATTATGGTTTTTCAATTACATGTCTGTTATTTGGTAAGAAACATTGCAACTTATAAATCAATTTAGTTTTCATTGACGAATTTTATCTCTATTTATGATGTGTTCATATACATATTACAATTACAATTAATTATATCATTTTCCGCAAAAGCTGTTAGATTTTGAGGTTGAGAGTATTTTAAAATATATTTTAATCGTATGTAAATCACATAATATCACCTGCGTATTATATTGTTATTATAATTCATAATACATTCACGATTATACACACAACGGATGACAAAAATTAACCCTACATTTATAAGCAGGGTTTCACTAACGGATCCGTAGCTAATACGCAATAATAAACTTTGGAGTTTAAATTAATATAATTTTATAATAAACAAACTTCTCTTTTCCGCAGGTAAGCAATTATGAGTGAGGAGCGAGCCCTAACTAATTACAACTAACTCGCAAAACAACGAAGGCTTCAGGGGTGAGTCGGTTTCAATTTTATAATATCCTGTTTAGAATTTGTAAGTTCGGCGGGCTTGTGATGGATTCATGTTTTTGACACTAGTTGGAATGTACCTTAATATTTAGGTTGATTGATTCAGAGTTACATTGGAGAATGATAAGTTTTTAATACCTTTAGTTACGCTTCCTATATTAATGTTCTAGTTATTTATCTTTAACAATTCAATCTACTATACATAACATCTTATCGAATTGTAAAGTTTGAATTCTAACATAACGAAAGTCTGAAGGTTTCACTTGTTGTACTAGGATTTGTACAGGATTTCTTTGTAATAATAAATTCTTAAGAATCCTCGTAATATTCTCAAAACATATTAGACAAAAGATTCCCTTTCTATCTAAAGTCTAAACCAGTCTTTCCCAACGTGGGCGATAACGCCCCCTTGTGGGCGCTGCAGGCCTAAAGGGGGGCGGTAAGAGACCCAGAAAAAAAAGGGGGCGTTGTGTAGGGCTTTGGGGTCGATTTATAATTTCATCTACCTAGCTAGGAAGACTTTTAGACGCCGACTGAGCTCTCGACTTCGAGAGTCGACATCTTGTGAACATCAACTAATATTAATTATTAAGATATAGCTCAAACTCGGTTCGATATAATAGACCGCGGACAATCATGTTTTAACAAGTTTTTGTTAAATAATCCGATTTGTACATTCCTGTATCAATCGGCTGGTTCTATAATACTTGTTCTTGCTTGTCGAGTACGATTGGGCGTCGAATGAGATAAACGAGTTTAAGCACGTTTGTCTTATTCCTGTTGGTGCGTGCTGCTTATGCAATCCTATATAAACGAAGTAAATTTATTTTATTTTCATTTGCGGTTTCGCGCATAATAGATAAGCAGTACTTGATTTCAACACTTACGTATTTCTCAAAACAAAACAATGTCGGAAGTAAAAAAGAAGAGACGGCAATACTCTGCGGAATATATTAAATTCGGATTTATTGAAAATCCCACAAACCCGTCGTCGCCTTTGTGTCTTCTATGTCTAAAAACATTTTCGAACGAAGCAATGAAGCCTTCAAGACTGCAAGATAATTTGAATAAAATGCATCCAGATAAGAAAGACAAGAATGTAGCATATTTTCAAGACCTAGAGAAGAAGCATAATACTCAGCCAAGTGTATCAAAACTATTTTCGGCGGCTGCTCAGCAAGATGACGACGGACTTCGAGCTTCGTACAATATCTCTTTGTTAATTGCTCAAAAAAGGCAAACCACACAACATCGGAGAAGAGTTAATATTGCCAGCTATAAAGGAAGTAATAACTGCTGTGCTTCATAAACCGGCCGCAGATATTATCCGAAAAATTCCTTTGAGTAATAATTCTGTGCAAAGACGAATTGATGAAATGGCTGAAAACATTGAAGAATCATTGTGCAATCATCTGAGGACTAGTCAATTCTCAATTCAGCTCGATGAGTCCACTTTACCAACTAATGAAGCGTTGTTGCTATCTTACGGGAGGTTTATTAAAGATGAGAAAATATGTGAAGAACTATTGTTTGCCAGAAATTTGGAGACAGATACAAAAGGCGAAACCAAATTCAATACATTGGAAAAGTTTTGTGAAGAGAAAAAGATTCCTTTGAAAAATATTATATCAGTTGCTACGGATGGCGCTCCGGCTATGACAGGGCGCCATAAAGGCTTCATAGCATACTTAAAGAATAAAATTCCAGATGTCCTTGCTATACATTGCGTTATTCATAGACAACATTTGGTTGCTAGAAACTTAAGTGAACGACTATTTCAATCACTGCAATATGTCATCAAAGCAGTCAATAAAATCCTCGCTCATCGTCGCAGAGTGGCCAGCTTATCGGTTTTTTACCGGATACACTTTGGTGAGTGCGCTGCGGAACTACACGAACTTGTTCCGCCATCCCCGTTCTTCCATCGATCGTCGAGGCGCACAGATTCTAGGCATCGCCATATGGTGGACGTTCCATGTACCCGGACTAAGCGGTTCGATTCCACATTCTTCATCCGAACCGCGAGGGACTGGAACGCGCTTCCTGAATCTGTGTTCCCCGACGAGTACAATATGGGGGTCTTCAAGCGAAGAGTGAACCGGTACCTACTAGGGAAGCGCGTACCATCTTAGACCGCATCTTAGCTTTCCATCAGGCGAGATTGTGGTCAAGCGCTTCCCTATCTAGAATTAAAAAAAAAAAAAAAAAAAGCTCTTTGAATGATAGATTATTTCATCAACTTTGTGCTACTAATGACGAAGATTTCAACCGTTTGTTGCTTCATACTGAAGTTCGTTGGCTGTCAAGAGGCAATTGTCTGATGCGATTTTACAACCTGTTTGACTCTGTGATAGAGTTCTTGGAAACTAAAGATACAGAACTGCGCAACAAGCTCATAACATCAAAGAATGATATAGCTTATAGACAGACCTGTATAAATTGTTCAACGACATGAACCTCCAACTGCAAGGCGATGAACTAAATTTAATTAAAACAAAAAATGTCGTTGCTGCTTTCGCAGCCAAACTGCTTCTGCACAAAAAGAATATGGGCAGACGTGAGTTTCACAATTTTCCGAATTTATCGGTATTCTGCAGTAACGACGACTTGTTTGCCTACTGCCAACATTTGGAAAACCCCCACATTGACTTCACCGAACGATACCAGGACATTTTAAACTTGGAAATACCAGACTGGGTGTTGGATCCATTTCAAATGTCAACACAGCAATGTCACCTCAGCTGGAAGAAGAACATAGAATTGACAACAAACGAAGAAACAAAAATCAAGTTCAAAAATGGATATCAAGAATTTTGGCTACAAAAACCGATCCCGCAATTGTACCCTGGATTGTGGTCAATTGTTCAACGATTCTTGATAGCATTCCCATCGTCATATTTGTGTGAACGTGGATTTAGTGCTGTGGCAACGCTGCTTATTAAAAAGAGAAATCGTTTGCGTGTTACCGAACGTGGCGACATGCGGCTGTTTTTGAGTAAATTGGAACCTGATATCAACAAACTTATTGAACAGCATCAGATTCAACCTTCACATTAGTTTTTATATAAGAATTGATTATGTTTGTTTTATTTTCAATAAAAGATACTCTGTCCGAATACTATAAAATTGCGTTTCAATAATCAGTTATAAGTACTTAGCGGTTTTTAAGTATGTTTAAAAAGGGGGGCGTTAAAAAATAATTTATTCTTAAAGTGGGCAGTAGACAAAAAAAGGTTGGGAACCCCTGATCTAAACGAACCCATTCTAAGCGTGTCGCTAAAAGCAATAAGATTACCAAATACGAGAATCACGTATGCCCTGTCCTCTCTAGCTAGAAATAATTGAATCTACGATCAGTTTGTACGTGTGAGCGTCGCTGATCATAAGGCGATTACGGTGACGTCATCGTTCTAGTGATCGGAAGGTTATGTAAGTTACAATGTTCCTAGCGTTTGAAGAGAGCGACTACAGAGTTTATTGCCGGTTCTTCTCCGTAGAAACTGCTTTCATAATCGGTGGTACATGGTTTAAGTAGGTTACATATCTATACTAATATTATAAGATATAGAGATACGCATCCAGCGCGCGAGCCAGTACGGCACAAATCCAGTCTCTACGGGAGGCGATGGTCGAACGCATGAACTTGTCCTTACAGGCAGTCTCCGAATGGGGCGAGGCCAATCTGGTCAAGTTCAATGCGACCAAGACCCAGGCGTGTCTATTCACCGCTAAACGGAGTCCATTCAACCTAACTCCGTCCTTCCAAAGTGTATCCGTACCGATAACTGACCACCTCGAGCTTCTTGGTATCACCTTAACGCCTACTCTCAACTTTGGTTCATACATTGAATCAAAAGCCCAAGTAGCCTCAAAAAAGCTTGGTATACTGGCAAAGGTGAGGCAGTATTTCAGCCCGGGACAGTTGCTCAACCTCTATCAAGCACAGGTCCGTTCGTGCATGGAATACTGCTCTCACCTCTGGGATGGATCTGCCAAATACCAGCTGGAGACACTTGAGGCGATAGAGAGGCGTGCCAAGAGGCTAATAAACGACGATGAGCTAGTAGGCAAAAAACTCCAGAGCCTCGCCCACCGTCGCAGAGTGGCAAGTTTATCGGTTTTTTACCGGATACACTTTGGAGAGTGCGCTGCGGAATTGCACGACCTAATTCCGCCATCCCCATTTTTCCATCGTTCGTCGAGGCGCACAGATTCTAGGCATCGCCACATGGTTGACGTTCCATGTACCCGGACAAAGCGGTTCGGATCGTCATTCTTTATTCGAACCGCTAGGGACTGGAACATGCTTCCTGAATCTGTGTTCCCCGACGAGTACAATTTGGAGGTCTTCAAGAGGAGAGTGAACAGGTACATTTTAGGGAAGCGCGCTCCATCTTAGGCCACATCTCAGCTTACCATCGGGCGAGATTGTGGCCAAGCGCTCCCCTATTGTACAATAAAAAAAAAAAATATATATAAAGCTGAAGAATTTGTTTGTTTGTTTGAACGCGCTAATCTCGGGAACTACTGGTCCGATTTGAAAAATTCTTTCGGTGCTAGATAGCCCATTTATCGAGGAAGGTTATAGGCTATATATCATCACGCTACGACTAACAGAGGCCACGGGGGTGAAACCGTGCGGAGCAGCTAGTATATTATATCCTATCATCAGGCGAGGCGTCTGGTCCGTTGCCTCGTTGTACATCATTAGAAAGAAAGATAACGTATTTATTACCAAAAACCAACACACACAACACAATTTAAACTTCATGAAATGAATGGAAATAGTCTCAGCTAAATGCTATACGAAAAATGATCTAAGCGCTGATTTACAGACTGCTGAATTAATTGAGGTTTACCATATCACCATGTTCATTAATTTATTATTCAACGATGGATTGGTGTGATAATGGTGTCATATGTTTAAAAATTAAATGTATGATTACAAATATTTCTATCACGATATTTTACTTGTTATCGAAATTAAAATCTTTATTTGGCTCATTAAAGTAAAGTAAAATTTTAAATATTACAAAGATAAAGAGGTGAGCAAATTGCGCTCGCAAAATAGCTCGTTATAATCTTATGAAAATAAGTGTGCTTAAGCGACCTATGTGAAGTTGGCAACTAACTGAATAAAAATGAGTGTTTCTCAATTTTATTCGATTGTACTAGGTTTGTACCGGATTGTACCGCTTTTTATTTCGTTTGTACCCCAAAGAGGTGGGGAGAAACATAGGGTCGTAGTTATATAGTTCGCTGCTAACTGAATGAAAATGAGTGTTTCTCAATTCTATTCGATTGTACTAGGTTTGTACCGGATTGTACCGCTTTTTATTTCGTTTGTACCCCAAAGAGGTGGGGAGAAACATAGGGTCGTAGTTATATAGTTCGCTGCTAACTGAATAAAAATGAGTGTTTCTCAATTCTATTCGATTGTACTAGGTTTGTACCAGAACGTACCGCTTTTTATTTCGTTTGTACCCCAAAGAGGTGGGGGGAAACATAGGGTCGTAGATATATAGTTTGCTGCCGACCTAGAAATACAGCATTTTTTTAATGCTAACTCAAAGCATTTCGTTTGTACCGGATTGTACCGTTATCAGAACCGAAAAAAATATATAAAAAACTAATATTCACGTTTATATAAATATACATGAAGATACTAAAGAAAATTCGACTAACTGAATAAAAATGAGTGTTTCTCAATTCTATTCGATTGTACTAGGTTTGTACCAGAACGTACGGCTTTTTATTTCGTTTGTACCCCAAAGAGGTGGGGAGAAACATAGGGTCGTAGTTATATAGTTCGCTGCTAACTGAATAAAAATGAGTGTTTCTCAATTCTATTCGATTGTACTAGGTTTGTACCAGAACGTACCGCTTTTTATTTCGTTTGTACCCCAAAGAGGTGGGGAGAAACATAGGGTCGTAGTTATATAGTTCGCTGCTAACTGAATAAAAATGAGTGTTTCTCAATTCTATTCGATTGTACTAGGTTTGTACCAGAACGTACCACTTTTTATTTCGTTTGTACAATCCGGTACAAACGAAATGCTTTGAGTTAGCATTAAAAAAATGCTGTATTTCTAGGTCGGCAGCAAACTATATAACTACGACCGTATGTTTCCCCCCACCTCTTTGGGGTACAAACGAAATAAAAAGCGGTACGTTCTGGTACAAACCTAGTACAATCGAATAGAATTGAGAAACACTCATTTTCATTCAGTTAGCAGCGAACTATATATCTACGACCCTATGTTTCTGCCCACCTCTTTGGGGTACAAACGAAATAAAAAGCGGTACGTTCTGGTACAAACCTAGTACAATTGAATAGAAATGAGAAACACTCATTTTTATTCAGTTAGCAGCGAACTATATAACTACGACCCTATGTTTCTCCCCACTTCTTTGGGGTACAAACGAAATAAAAAGCGGTACGTTCTGGTACAAACCTAGTACAATCGAATAGAATTGAGAAACACTCATTTTCATTCAGTTAGCAGCGAACTATATAACTATGTTTCCCCCCACCTCTTTGGGGTACAAACGAAATAAAAAGCGGTACGTTCTGGTACAAACCTAGTACAATCGAATAGAATTGAGAAACACTCATTTTTATTCAGTTAGTCGAATTTTCTTTAGTATCTTCATGTATATTTATATAAACGTGAATATTAGTTTTTTTTATGTATTTTTTTCGGTTCTGATAACGGTACAATCCGGTACAAACGAAATGCTTTGAGTTAGCATTAAAAAAATGCTGTATTTCTAGGTCGGCAGCAAACTATATATCTACGAACCTATGTTTCCCCCCACCTCTTTGGGGTACAAACGAAATAAAAAGCGGTACGTTCTGGTACAAACCTAGTACAATCAAATAGAATTGAGAAACACTCATTTTTATTCAGTTAGCAGCGAACTATATAACTACGACCTTATGTTTCTCCCCACCTCTTTGGGGTACAAACGAAATATAAAGCCGTACGTTCTGGTACAAACCTAGTACAATCGAATAGAATTGAGAAACACTCATTTTTATTCAGTTAGTCGAATTTTCTTTAGTATCTTCATGTATATTTATATAAACGTGAATATTAGTTTTTTTATATATTTTTTTCGGTTCTGATAACGGTACAATCCGGTACAAACGAAATGCTTTGAGTTAGCATTAAAAAAATGTTGTATTTCTAGGTCGGCAGCAAACTATATATCTACGACCCTATGTTTCCCCCCACCTCTTTGGGATACAAACGAAATAAAAAGCGGTACGTTCTGGTACAAACCTAGTACAATCGAATAGAATTGAGAAACACTCATTTTTATTCAGTTAGCAGCGAACTATATAACTACGACCCTATGTTTCTCCCCACCTCTTTGGGGTACAAACGAAATAAAAAGCGGTACGTTCTGGTACAAACCTAGTACAATCGAATAGAATTGAGAAACACTCATTTTTATTCAGTTAGCAGCGAACTATATAACTACGACCCTATGTTTCTCCCCACCTCTTTGGGGTACAAACGAAATAAAAAGCGGTACATTCTGGTACAAACCTAGTACAATCGAATAGAATTGAGAAACACTCATTTTTATTCAGTTAGCAGTGAACTATATAACTATGTTTCCCCCCCCACCTCTTTGGGGTACAAACGAAATAAAAAGCGGTACGTTCTGGTACAAAACCCAACGGGAGCGGTCTTCTTTGACGTAGCGAAGGCGTTCGACAAGGTCTGGCACAACGGTTTGATTTACAAACTGCACACTCTCGGCGTGCCAGACAGTCTCGTGTTCATCATACGAGACTTCTTGTCTAACCGGTCCTTCCGCTACAGATTAGACGGCACGCTCTCGTCTTCACGTCCCATCCAGGCCGGAGTCCCTCAGGGCTCCGTCTTGTCGCCCCTCCTATTCGCGCTATACACTAGCGACATCCCAAAGCACGATAAAGTGCAACTATCCCTCTTCGCGGACGACACGGCACTCTACGTGTCGAGTCCACACCGCAAAAGAATAGCTCCACTCCTACAATCCGCGACCGATGCATTAGGCAAATGGTTTCGCAAATGGGGTATCACTGTGAACCCCGACAAGAGCGCCGCCGTGCTCTTCAGGCGCGGCGGCCCCGAGGCCATAGATAGTGTCAAACTCTATGGCCAAGTCATTCCGTGGCAAAAGCACACCAAATTCTTAGGCGTCACTCTAGACGCACACATGTCATTTAAAGCCCACATTAAGGCAGTCCGCAAGAAAGCCAGCTATGTTCTTAGCCGGCTCTATTACCTTATTAACAGTCGCAGTAAAATGTCCCTTAGAAATAAGGTGACACTTTACAAAACGGTGGTCCGTCCAATCCTCACTTATAGTAGTGTAGTTTTCGCGCATTGCGCTCCCAGCTCCATACACAAGCTCCAGACGATTCAGTCGCGGTTCATGAGAACAGCGACTGGAGCGCCCTGGTTCGTGCGTAACGTGGACCTACATAGGGACTTAGAACTCCCCACCATAGCCCAATGGATGAAGCAAGCGTCTAAGCGCTACTTCGACAAGGCTAAAAATCACCCCAACCCATTGGTGACAAAGGCCATCGCATACGTCGCGAAACCCGATCCCACTCATCGTCGCAGGCGGCCAAGACACGTCTTGGACGACTCCGACGATGATATTACCAAAGCTAACGCACGGCTAGACTCGGCGATTGAAGTCCAACGTCGAACAAACCGCGACACCGCACACACCACAGCAGAAAGCGTACACCGTCTTCGCCGGCGAAGACGAGGTCCCTTGTTCCGCGTTCCCGCGCCCACCCGGGTGAGCGCCCGTCCGATTAGGGCCCTTCTGGCCTCCTCCACTCAAGCGACAGCCCAAGCCGAGGTTCGTGGTCCCCGTCAAGGGGGGACGCCCTTGTGCATGTCGCTACCAGGGTGAACCTTCAGTTCACCCCCGCGTCCGCGTTAAAATGTAGAAGCCCTTCTGGCTAACATTGAGAGACACCTCACAAAAAAAAAAAAAAAAAAGTACAAAACCCAGTACAATCGAATAGTATTGAGAAACACTCATTTTTATTCAGTTAGCAGCGAACTATATAACTACGACCCTATGTTTCTCCCCACCTCTTTGGGGTACAAACGAAATAAAAAGCGGTACAATCCGGTACAAACCTAGTACAATCGAATAGAATTGAGAAACACTCATTTTTATTCAGTTAGCAGCGAACTATATAACTACGACCCTATGTTTCTCCCCACCTCTTTGGGGTACAAACGAAATTAAAAGCGGTACAATCCGGTACAAACCTAGTACAATCGAATAGAATTGAGAAACACTCATTTTTATTCAGTTAGTTGCCAACTTCACATAGGTGCTTAAGCGTGATGCAATCTTTGAGCGTGTAATCTAGCTTATCGATTATAGAAATCGTATAACCGTTTAAGAAATTTCACTTTATTTTAAAGTATTACTTTCTTAATTTATTTGCATATAAATATGCATAGCTTTAAATTACTCTAATGAGTAAGTGGAAATTAATTGAAACGCCCGCATTAAGTCTTTCGAAGTGAACACAAAATGAATAATTACGCTACATACACAAGGCATGCACATGCACATACCATCTGCTAAGACTTAATATAAAACATGATTTTAACATTCATGAAATGAGTGCGCATTTAAATACACCGCGGAAGTAAAATGACAGTGTCGACTCGTACTCGGTAGCAAATTTAAAAGGCAAAATCGGACTCCCATGAATATTCACCTGGAAACGGCAGCGAGCCTGCTGAGTGCTGACGTCACTGCACTTTTGTTTTAGCGCGATATTCACTTCCTTTTGTGGGAAACGTTATCGTATAGGAGCTACCAACGTTGACAAGAGAGAATTTTAGTATAGTTGGTTCTTTGATATACTGTTTCTCTTCCTACATATTTCGGTTAGAGTCCGGGCTGTCTGGCTGGCCGCAGTGGTTGCGTTTATTAGTGCGCATCTTATGTGCACAGGAAAATATCCGTAATTTAAAGTCATTTATTAACGCGTAATTTTTAATCTTTTGCCTTTAGATAGATCCATCAGACATAAATTTTTTATTGCAAGACGTTTTTTTCGTTGTTAAATAGGTGCCAGACGCAATTTTTTATTTCAAAATCATTAAAATGTCATCGAAATAAGTGAAATTCCATCAACATGAGTCCCCGTGAAGGATATACTATGTATAATATTCATTTTACTATTTACAATTTTTTAGCAACAATCTACCATGGTGCCTCCTTTTCCCAACGAACCTCAAATAGGACGTTAATGTAAACTTGATAAAAACCAAATATCATCAAATTCATATTAATACCCAAAAGTGTAATAAATATGAAACCATCTATTAAAAATATTAGTTTACTAATTATTCAATATAAGTATTAAAAAAGGATAATATAATATAAGTAATAAAGTTATTACTTACCTTTTAAGCGGACTCATGTTGATGTAATTTCACTTATATCGATGACATTTTAATTATTTTGAAATAAAAAATTGCGTATGGCACCTATTTAACAACGAAAAAAACGTCTTGCAATAAAAAAATTATGCCTGATGGATCTATCTAAAGGCAAAAGATTAAAAATTACGCGTTAATAAATGACTTTAAATTACGGATATTTTCCTGTGCGCACTAATAAACGCAACCACTACCGCCAGCCAGACAGCCCGGACTCTAACCGAAATAGCAAGAGAAACAGTATATCAAAAACCCAACTATACTAAAATGACTTTTTTTAAAACGTTAATAGCTCCCGTACCATTAGATGAATTGCGCAGAAATATCAAACTTGACAGGCCACGTAAGTGGTGTGAATATGAATTGTGAGGTAAAGGTTACAATGGTTGTTTGGAAAGAAATAAGATGTACGTTTCTTTTCTGAAAATGCGAACTAATAAATCTAACTGGATCGCAAAAAGATCACGACACTATCTATGTTATTATAGAAATAGGAACGATGAACAAAATATTTGTTTATAAGCATTTAGGTATAATGTAGTCTGATATGTTATATTCAAAATAAAAATGATTTTGTATATTTAATTAAAAAAAGTTTTAGTAAAAAAGGATGAAAAATTATGTCCCATTTGTTACGTATAAAAAGAAAAAGTATTGTCGGAATACACCATTCAAGAAATTTTATTGTGAACGATTGTTCACTGTAAAACTTCTCAGTATTGTTCAACGCAAAAGTTAGAGACATTTTTTGTTGAATTTTGTGCGTGTACTTATAACACAATCCTCAAAATGTTCTTTTCAAAGTTTAAATACAAATCTCTTTTATAAATAATCCTTTTATATTTGTTCTTTCTTACTTCAAGTAATTTCAGAGTGTACACAAAAAGTTGTACAACACGATTCGAAAAAGACTGAAAAAAGTTTTTTAATTAATAATTGTTTGAGTTGAAATTGATTCTACAAGTTTGGTTTTATTATTCACTATAATAGTATTTATGAAACAAACGGCTTATACAAGATTGTTGCTTTATTGGAAGCGCATTACGAGCAATGTAATTAATATGAATTAATAGAGCGCAATAAATCGCATCAATCTCCGTCTAGTTAATCCCATTAGATGAATGTATTAACGCTTCCGTTTGCGATAAATGTATGCTTGGAAGATCAATTTGATATGTTTTATTATTACTTATTCTGTCTTTGTGCCTAGTTATAGGTATAGGTTGTGCTTTGCTTCTCTTTGGCAAGGAAGCTAAATCAGACAAATTTTCAGATTGGTTTCCGTTGATTAAGAAATGGTTAGGAATGAAATATTCGGTAATAAACAAAAGCTTATATTCAATTTTCTATGCTTTATGAGATAAGACGTACTAAGTATTTAATTTATACAAGTATCTCAACAAAGCCTAGCAAATATATCTAGTTAAATACAACTTCTTACCAGTTAACAAAGACGATCTCACCTGCATCCAAACAATTTGAAACACGCGTCAAACTTCAACAAAGCAAACGGGAAACTTTAGCGTAGCATGTTGTAGAAGCAGCTACGACGTGTAGAGACAATACTGCTACACTATTCATATAATAGACACGCTACGCGTTTGTGCTACGATTGTAGCAATGTCTACGAGCTTCGTAGCATGTTATCGGTATTGAATTATTCATTGAATTTGAATAGAACGTTCTGTCTTGGGTTTAATATTTTAACATATTTGCTGTAAGAATTGTTTTAGAATATTTATCGCTATAAATTTCCCCGATTTTCAAAGTAATATAGATTTTCTGGACGCTGGTTCTTTGTACTAGTCCGATATAACTTTAAAACAAATGAATGTATTGAAACTTGCATCGTATGTGAAATTTCACGGCGCTGGGCAAGTTTCAATGCGAGTATCGTGCGATGCTTCATTGATTAAAATCCATCTCATCATATCTTTCTTATTTTATTATTTTCCTAAACTTTTTTACTGGTGCCTCGGTTATTTATCGAAGATAAAGTCTTGTACAATAATATAAAATTAAAGAAACATTCGACACTGTAATTAGTAGTTTGACACTAATTAATATCGCATGTCTTTTGTAACTCTATCGCAGTTGCTCTACAAAGTTATTCAGTGAGGTGCTAATTATCGGTTGCTTGTTGTTGTAGTGTGGATAATGAGACCAAGTTCGGCATCAAAGACTCGGTAACAAGGTGTGACGTCACCGTCGCGGTAACTTTAAATAATTTGATAGAGCCGAGCGAGGAGACTGATAATAAACAGGCTTCTGTGTGAGAGTTCAACAATGCAATATTATTATGAAATTCTTAGAGGGTGAAATTCTAAATTCCAAGCGTATACGGTTGAAATTCCAGATCTAGTAGGTAAATAAATTAGTTTTCTTATACAATACATGATACGAATAAGTCGAAAGACTTGCTAATATACTAATAATAATAATAATACAGATCTTTTGTTATCATCAGTTGTTTTAATACAATAAACAGTAGATTTCGAGGCTTTTGTCTTCGTGGAATCTCCCAGTACGAATAACTCTCTTTGTGTTCGTAGACGCTGCAACGGCACGTAGCACCTCTACGGAGATAAATAGACTCGCTCTGCGCTTTTCGTTCACGTATATTCTATTACGAGAGCATATTACTCGTTTAGTTCATATATCATTGTTACGCTAAATCTTATATAGACATAAATTTAAATTTATAAACTTTCAGAAATTGGTAGTTTCATAGCAATTACTATTCTCGGTTCGTGAATACAATTACATTTTCCAATAGATTTTTTAAATATAAATTATAATTCATAAAGTTTTATTGGAACAAAATATGTAATCTAAGATTTCAATAAAATTTTATAAAAATGGATTCTCTTCACAAATATTTCTTATTCTACCCCCATTTAGTATCCAATCAATATAATGAAAACTTTTGTGAATAATTGAATAAACATTAAAATAATTTACCCACATTATTTTAATTTACCGCTCTCGCTTCTGAGACCCAACCCTTAGTAACAAAGTTTGTCTACGAAACTTGAATAGTTGGTAGCAGAGAGGTGAGAACTCAGATGTCTTCGTTAACTACACGACAAGTATTGAGTTATGAATTATATGCTTTGGATACATACACTATACAGGCTAAGCACGTTGTACATTATATGGTGTAGCTTAGCGTTAAATTTGCATATAGATAGCTTCTTGGTTTAAGTTGTCTATTTGTGCATTTTATGTGATATTATGATCATCCAACTTGTATAGGTTAAATGATATGTTTTATAATAGCATGGAGTCGGTTAAAGGTGCATGTAATACCGCATCAATATAACCAATACTTTAATCCTCTTTAGATTCGAAGGCCTAAAAATAACAAAACAGTAAATAAAATAAAATATTCCATAAGGAATAAAATCGATCAAATAATAATAAATTTATGTCCAAAAGATAGACAATATTTTATTTCAATCAAAAAAGTAACAGTACCAATTAATTAAAAGAAACAGAAATATTCATTGCGAGCGGAGCAATCGCGGAGCCAAAAGGTTCTCCAAATATTATCACGCCAAACTCGTATTTTCGTTTAATATCTCAAATAAAATACTTTATATCCGACTACTGTGACGGTATATGAAAATTACAATTAATGACAAACGCCAGGCGTCGCCGTGTAATTAAAGTGTAATTACGGCCTCATAAATGTTATTTAACGGTTTTTATTACAGCAACGATCGACTGCGACTGACAGCCACTTTGATACCTCCATATTGTTATGATTTAAAATAGCTCTCAGTTTAGTTCAATGGATTTTGAGCGCGACTTTATTAGCTTGGAAATTAAGTATCGATTTTCTTTATTGTTTTTGAAAATGGTTCTGATTGATCTTTTTATTTGATTCGTTGAACGTTTATAAAATGTTGAACGTATTTTAATACAGGTAAATTAGCTTGGAGAAATTTTTGCATATGTAGTGGTGTGTATATTACTCAGATCTTAGAGCGCGTTTCCACTATATCGTTCTGGCCTATACAAAAATGTTTCGATATCCTAACATTACTATTTAATTTTATACTTATTCCTAGCAACACTTTTGTTTTCAATAAAAACAAGTTTTTATTTGAAAGAAAATGGTTTTGACTTTATAAAAAAAAATATATCATTCAATTTTACGTCCTTGAGCAAACGACAAGGCGACTACCGTGAAACAATAAAATATCGTGTCCATAATAATTTGTTTCATAATTAATATTTGACCATAATAATTTCGAAACAAAACAAATAAATAAATCGTCACTTGATAGTGGAAAGTGGAAACACGCACAAAACCAGAATAAACCAGTTTACGCTGTCCGCAGGTGCCACGTGCAGTCGTTTGGTACCGTTAGAACATAAAGCACATTTCATTCAAAAATTATAATTATTATGTACGTAGTTTAATTGATAAATTTTGTATTTGTTGATTGTTGTTATTATTTGTTATTATTGTTATAATATTTGTTGAAGTGAATTACATGTCCCGCAGCCGGAGGCCCCAAATGAAAACTCAGATGTACTTAAAAACTACATTTAATAGCTAAAATGAGACTTTTACACCCATGTCTGCACGATGCAGACCGGAGTTAAAGAATGAATTTATACAGTTTAATAATTATAAAGACGTAAGCTTGGATGCTAACTAAGGGAAATCGCATCCACATTCTATTCCCGTGCGAACGGCGTATTCAGCAGTTTTGTATGAAGGCAGGGCCATAACTAGTGTTTAATTTGTGTGTAAGTGTTGTAACTTTATATTGTTAATTCAATATGGCTCCAGTGTTAAAACATGGTCGAGGCAAGCCTTTGACTTCTCAAACTAAAGAATTAAACTTTAAATGTCGTTTCTTTTTCAGGTTAGTAAATTTTTCATTTTAGTAACATTGTTAATGTAAAAGTTATATGTATGTTAAATGTGCAAATATTAAAATAAAGTCTCATCTTTTTCAGAGGAGAAACACATATAGTTTAATTTAAAATCCCTTATATATACAGGGTTACTTGTAAAACACCGGCAACCTCGCAGGACAAGATAGCTAACATCATAAGTAACAACATTTGTTCTACGACTTTTGATAATTTGTTAGATTTTATTTTCATACAAAAATAAATATTCATTTAATTTTCCGTCTGAATATTATAAACTCTACGCCTCCCAAAAATTACGTAAACAAAAAGCGAACGAGAGGGGGAAGGGGGCGTCGCGTCGTCCATCCGATAATTAATAGAACATAGACTTACAAATGTAAGGAGAGTACAATAAAAGTTTAAAAAATCATTTAAAAATAATTTATTGCGTTATGCCAAAAGTCGTAGAACAAATGTTGTTACTTATGATGTTAGCTATCTTGTCCTGCGAGGTTGCTGGTGTTTTACAAGTAACCCTGTATAAAATAAAAACTAAAAATAAAATGTTGTTTTATTTTATTTGCTGACCATACACTACTACAAACGCAAAAATTTCTCCAAGCTAATTTACCTGTAATTTGGTATTTGCGTTGCTTTAAAATATTGTTTTATTGCAAGAGAATAAATTCGCTTCTGCTTTAGCCAAACAATATTTTCTTGTAAACTATTTAAGTCGATTAATGAATACGAATAAGATTGGAATACATCGCATTTCGAGCTGGTTGATATGAATAGTTTTACCTTACCTACGTAACCTTTATTTGTTTTAAATTTTACCTACGTAAAATTTTAAACAAGTAATGTATGTAGATATATTATTCTTTATGAACGTAGTAACTATTTAGAAATCATACATACTACATAGAAATTGCAACTAAAATAATACTTAAATAAAAAAACAACAAATATACACACATAGATGAACACATACAACAAATAGATAATCAAGTGACTGGAAATGTCTGTCACTGTTGGCTCACCTCAACCGCACTCAACGTTGAGAGCCCTCCACTGGCCCAACAGATGGCGCGGGGTGCACGCACTAGGCATAAAATGTAGTATGGGGAGTTGTTTTTGGATGTGGGTATGGATTGCACATGTTTTTCCATAATGTAAGTAGGTAAAATAGTACGTACTAAATTAAGAGAAGTATTAAAAGCGTAAATGTTCGTTTTGTTCAGAACATTTTGGCTTTGGTAACTTTTAGGTGTTTTTCTAACAAGTGATGAAGTTCTATGGAAGTATGATCAGCGAAAGGGATGAAAAGAAAACAAAAGGTGCGCGATAGTTATGCGACACATTTTATTTTACTTATTTACGAAAGTATCATTAAGCTATTGCATAGCTTTTATCTCAGACTTTGAGCGCGGCGACCGAATGTAAAAAATCGTAACGAAAAAACCTAACACCCCCCACTCCAACCGGCACAGCGATGCGATGCTATGCAATAGCTTTACCGCGGCAGTCCTCGAGTGCCACACGTATTTTTTTTTATAGTAACATAAATCATTCATTTAGCAGAATTAATTTTATATGCTGCATAAAATAAAATAAAAACGTACAATTAACGAACTTTGCAATAATGAACAAAGTTTACAAGTTCGATTAAACATTACATAATAAATCTGGCAACAAGAGTCGCTCACTGCCAACTATTTCTCGATCTCAAACGCACTTGATGCAAAGCTTTTTAATAAAGTTTAAAAAGCGTTTGTCGATAACTTTAACAGGTACCTACGTGGTATTTTAACAACATATTATAATTTGGAAATTACGTAAGGCATTTTTTGCACGCCATTTACAGTGACAATACCTATATGTGATAAACATAATATTGCTTAACATAGTTTAAATAGAAACCTTATAAACCATAGGTATACGAGCAAAATAAAGATATTTGATTGGAGAGTTCGTAGGTAGTTTAACATATAAATTGTGATACAAACTTTTCCAATAGTTTTTGACGTGAGATATTTTATAGATAAAGGTTTTCTTTAATAATGAGATAAAGTTATACTTTACATATTGTTTTTGTTCGAACATAACGAAGCTTCGAACTTTGTCTATAAAATAACTACCTATGAATGTAAAATTATTTTATCAACTCCTCGCTTGCGTCGAAAATGTGTAGTATATTTCAATAACGATACACCTTCATAGTCTAACTTCTACCTTCAGAGATGTATCGAAGTTCATTTTGTATTCATGTTTTCAATTTTTGCGTCAAATTTATGCTTTAAATAGCTTTCAATGCCTGTACAAGGAAAGTTTTTGAGAACGTTACGGCGTAAGAATGTTTGTTCTTATTCAGACTTCACTTTGAACTGTTTCATAACGGAAAATGCTGGTGTTTTTAAGGATAATTAAGACTGTAAAGTTAGGTAAAAGGTTACAAAGGTTAGGTTATGCGTTACGTTTTAACTTTTAACTAGACTGAGTAATTGGATTATAATAATAAGTTGGGCGTAGGGATGTGACGACCCCATCGCCCACGGTTGGAATATCTATTGTTTACGTGACAATAGATATTCCACCCGTGCAATCAGTCAACCCGCAGGACACCTTGTGGCGGGGTGTCGGGGAGTAGCGACCCCGCGGGAACCGAGTGCTCCCGGGGGAGGCCCCTGTCTTCATCTCCGGCTTGCCTTCACCGGCCGGTTGGAGTGAAGCCTGACGAGGACAGGACCCCCACCTCTGGCTTGCCTTAACCGGCCGGCCAGAGTGGAGTCGCGAGAGCTTTTAGCTCGAAGGGTGGATGCGAATCGTAAGTGGCGAGTGGGCACGTGATGCTGGACCCTCAGGGAGCGCGTGATCGTAGTTTAAAGTCCAGGGACGCCTCTCCACCCTTAGCTGCTCACAATATGTTGCCCCCTTGTCGCACTATTGCAGCGACTTATTTCGGGGGCCCATACAGTGAGAGGGCGAGTCACCACCTGCCAACAAATTTTTACTTCCCTTAAGTAGAAAGGCAGGTGCCATAGTTTCCATAGTCCCCAATTCCAGTCCATGTAGCATCCCATTCCATAGCCCGGTTTATTTTGCTTCCATTTCTCACAATAGTCCTACATCGGCCGCGGACTGCCCAGGACTGTATCTCTATAGTGCAGTCATGGGCAGGCTGCGGCTGGTGTCCCACAACACAGTAAAATTCTCGAAAGGGCCTCTGCGTGTTGGATGCGTGTCCCCACGTAAGCCTTCCAAAGGTCCGGGTACCGTCCTTCTGGTGGTACCCGAGTATTATGGAACCGAGAAACATAATAATAATAATACAAAAGATTTAATGATAATGATTATGTTCTTCGAGTATCACTTATGTGTATAAGCACGTTTCTTTGTGTGATTCTTGGTGAATTTTAGATTGAGAACTATTGTAACGGCATATTCTTCGCTAAGTTTAAGAAATAAAATTATTGTCTTAGTTTAAAACTAACAGTTTTATATTTATGGATTGTGATTTTAATGCCTCTACAGAATTAAACGCATCAATATTATTTTATTATCCCTCTTCCCTCATTTTAATGGTAAACATGCTTTTCAAACGTATATTTATAAAAGATTAACAGCAAACTCTTGCCAAATATCCAACATTGGGTACCGAATGATTTTCTTTAGCCAATTTAATTTAAAGGCGAAGGCTTTGTAGTAAATGTAAACGTTGAAATTGAGTAACGGCAAACAAATCCCCTTCGTGAATATTTACTAAGATATAATCCTTTTAGGAATTCGTCTGAGAGATGCGCTTGAAGAAATTTGCGTAGGTTTTCGATGGAGCAGGGTGGAAAGGTATTGTTCGTAGCTTTTTACTTTCCTTTGATTTTATTGATGTGGAAAGTCTTGATTTGTAGGTACAATTTGGTGGAATACATTTTTATATAACGTTAGTTTTAATCATGATAATTCTAAAGCATATTTTCAAAGAAGTATTGTTTATCTTTGAGAACTTTTGTTACAAGTACGACGATGTATTTCGTGTGTTTTTTAAAATGCCTGTTGTTTTATTTTGATCAAATCGATTGATCAAAATAAAAAACGCTCGATGAAAGCTCCTTTGTTAATGTAGTATACAACCTCAAGTAACTATGAACTTATATTTTTTTTAGTTTGTTTTAGCTTCATAAAATCATTAATAGATTTTCTGAAGGCTCAAGATTACGCGAGGCAATCGGATTATAAACAAAAAATGGCAATACAGTTGAGTGTGCTTTAACAATACATGTATCAAAGGATTAGTGGTAAAATGTAAGGATATTTCTCGGGAGGAATTAATGTCAGAAATGTTAGTTTATTTTTACTCGAAGTACGTACTCCTGTCGAGAGAGATCTTATCGACGTTTTGTGGAAATAGAAGCTGTCGTCTTGAAGATATTCAGCTCGCTTTGAAAATTGTGCCAGGATTCTAGCCACTTTTGCAGTCATGTATATAGTTTAGTTTCATAGCATTTTCTAAAGGTCTTCTAAATTTCGACTTATACCCGCTGAAATAAGCAGTCATTAGAAGTTAATTCGTTATTTTTTCAATTATTTTTACTATTATTTTATACAAAGCTTCTTCTGATAAAACCAAAAACAATGAATCGGTCAAGCCGTTCACGCTGAACGTTATCAAAGCAAATAACGATTCAAAGATACAAATCCAAATCCAAATAATAATCTAGTATTTGGAAAAAAAAAGGAATTCTTAAAGCATTCATTTTCCAGCACTAAGAATGTTTTGTGTTAGAGGAATATTTATGAAAGCATCAATTAATACAGAACTCAAACATTCATTCGTTCATCTAACCTTCTTTTAAAAGCACTTTTGAATCGTCATCGTCTTTATACAACCTTGTTGAATATACAAGATGTCCGACTATCTGTTTTCTTTCAGTTTCAATTATATTCCGTTTTAGTTTGAATAAATAACTCTTGGAATCACTGTAATTGTTATACTTTTTTCTTGTGTCTGTTAGTTTAGCATTAATTAGTAAAGTGCTTTTGTCGTTTAATTTGAGGTTACAGTGAAACTAGTTAAAAGGAAATGAACAATAATTATGAAACTAAAATACAATATTGATAGATTGCTGGTTTTATAGTGATTTTATAGTTCAATGTATTAATTGTATTTTCTGTAATTTTTTCTATGGTGTAATCAGATGAATAACAAGTGTTTTGTATAAAATATTTTTAGATATAAAAAAATTCTTAGCGCGTGGGTTGATAAAAAGTCTTACGAATACTATAAAATACCTTTAGAAATTACTAAATTAAATTTATACCAAAATATGATATTTTATATATTCAGTACGAGTCTCGTGGGAAATAGAAGTCAAAATGTTACTCAGTTGTAATTCAATAACATCATCCGATTTCTTGTTAGAAAGGAGAAACTCTAAAGAGTTAATATTCCAAAATCGTCTATCTGTTTAATATTTCAAACCCACACAAATAACGATTTATTAAACAAAAAGGTGCAAATAAATTTCAATATTTCATACATAAAACTTCGTAGGTTATCAATAATTACATATTTTATATTCTACTAGCTTTCCGCCCGCGGCTTCGCCCGCTTTGTCTAAAACCTAATAAATTATATACTAAAACCTTCCTCTTGAATCACTCTATCTATTACAAAAAACCGCATCAAAATCCGTTGCGCAGTTTTAAAGATTTAAGCATACATAGGGACAGAGAAAGCGACTTTGTTTTATACTATGTAGTGATAGTGATGTATATAGAAACGTAACAAACTAAAACGAACGTGGAGTTAAAATATCATTACCTCGTATGAGTTACGGGGAAGTTTAATAGAATTATTAGTTCCCCGATTTAGTCACGTCAGCAGTCTTTATATCTATGTTCCCGGGGGACGACGTCCATTCGACTAATGGTTTTATTCTCGGGGATAAAGGAGATCTGCAATTTGGTACAGTGGCTGATTTGTGGACGAGAAATGTGATAAGAATTGTTTGTGGTGTGGATGGTATGTGGGAATGAGATTGTAAATATTGTGAGAGAAAGAAAGTTTTTTTTTTTCAAATTTAAATTCAAATATATATATGCGATAAGATTGGCTAATGATACATACATACAATTTCCAAAAAAAATCTTATTAAAGAAACGGTCTCGGGTCTATGTGTGTAGAGTGAAGCTATGAGATTTTTGTTTTTTATTTAAAGTAAGCCAGATTAATAGACTACAAGCCCGCATAGGAAAAAAATATGGGTCAAATGAACCACCAGGGGACATATCTAGAACGATAGAAGAGCATAAAATAATAAGATTCATCACTATGCCGTCACTTGTAAACTGTCCAACTGAGTGCAGATGAGAATTGAAAAGTACAGGTAGACTCGGTAAATTTTGGTCATATATTTTTGTACGGCATTCTTAACCATCGATAGATCCATTAAAAATAATAAGAAACCGCTCAGTGCCGTACAAAAATGGTGGTCCACAAAGTCGGAATTTTTATTTAATTTCCGAGAGTTACCGGGGGTAAATTTGGTCATTTGACCATGTACGGCATCTGTGTCATACTATGCCTATACTGCTTTTAATCCATTATTCCGCAACGCCGTACAAAAATCATGGGGACAAGGGGAAAAAATCGAGAGTTGCAATCCCCTCTCTTTCCCCACTCCAGGGGGTCATTTGACTAAGTACGGCTTCGGTTCCAAAACATTATCTAGCACTCAAAAGTACTATTAAAAGCAATGCCGTCAAAAAATAATTGTTCTTTTAAATGTATACCAATAATCATCTTAATTTCATCGAATTCTTGATATAAAGAGCTGTAAGGTCATTTGACCCTGTACGGGAACTTTTTTTTTAACATGATATTGTAAAATTCAATTGTTGTATAGTATTGCCGTTCAAAAGAAACCGTTCTAAAAAAAGTTATAGAGAAATGCAAAAACAGAAATTTTGTAAAAGTTTAAACATCGTAGATTAATGAAATATAATAGTTTTCTACACTTTATTCGTTGTTTTAAATAGTATTAACATAGATAAATTAGGAAAAAACGATGCCGTACATTTTTGTGCAGACCACATCTTTTAGGCTGATGAAAGCGACGAAAGCTACAATTTTAAGGGTGCTTTATGGCCATTTGATACAGTACGGCATTAACATATTTTTACCCAACTACGGCAAAGCAAAAGGAGGGTTATGATTTTGACAGGTCATGTATGTATGTTCATCTATTCCCTCGTTACTTCTAAACTACTTATCAGAATTCGACAAATGACATATCATTAGAAGCGTCTGAATTGTTCACTGGATAACCAGCGACCAGCTAGCTAAAGGCTATATGGGGTTTCACAAAATCTAATGTGGCGCCCTCTAGCGGACAAAACATACAGAGTAAAAAAATAAAGTTAAGATAAATATGCCGTGTTTGGTATCATTTGAAAGCGCTTTACTTGTACATTTTGAATATGTATATATTACTAGCATTTGCTTGTGACTTTACCTGTATTCATGGGCTGATTGCATATAATTCACATCTTTTCGTTCATAGCTTCTTTATTAGTTCATCAATTTAACGGAGTCCATTCCACCTGACTCCGACTTTCCAAGGTGATAATTAACCACCTCGAGCTTCTTAATATTAATGTATATTTATATTTTATTATCAAAATATAAAGCAAACATTTCGTTATATGGATTTTTTTCTTTTTCTGATTTTTCCCCTTTGAACCAACGAAAATGTACGGCACATGAAAAAATATTATCTATGCATAAAATACTTTAAAAATAAATTTATTTCGTGTTGTGTCAAATGACCCCCTGGAGTGGGGAAAGAGAGGGGATTACAACTCTCGATTTTTTCCCCTTGTCCCCATGATTTTTGTACGGCGTTGCGGAATAATGGATTAAAAGCAGTATAGGCATAGTATGACACAGATGCCGTACATGGTCAAATGACCAAATTTACCCCCGGTAACTCTCGGAAATTAAATAAAAATTCCGACTTTGTGGACCACCATTTTTGTACGGCACTGAGCGGTTTCTTATTATTTTTAATGGATCTATCGATGGTTAAGAATGCCGTACAAAAATATATGACCAAAATTTACCGAGTCTACCTGTACTTTTCAATTCTCATCTGCACTCAGTTGGACAGCTTACAAGTGACGGCATAGTGATGAATCTTATTATTTTATGCTCTTCTATCGTTCTAGATATGTCCCCTGGTGGTTCATTTGACCCATATTTTTTTCCTATGCGGGCTTGTAGTCTATAAAATGAAGCATACGAATTAACAATGTTTTACTAATTAACGGAGAAATGAATAGGTACGTCTTTACTTTTATATTAACAAATAAAAAAAAACTTTTTTACTTACTCACTTTCTATCAAATTTTTACACACTTTTTATCGCAAAAGTTATCAACTTCTCTCACATTCGAATCAAATGTAGCATCAAACATCAAATCTTTTCAACCTTTAACCCATAGATGGATTACGCAATCCGTTCACACATGAAATAACATTCGTAACGCAATGTTTTTAGCGTATTCTAATAAATTAGCCGTGTGAATGTGCCCCGGGGAGCCCCGGGGCGGGTCACACATCTGTGCTCTTTGTTTGCGATCTCTTTAACTTGGAATATCAGTTTTCGGCCATCTTGGAGCTTGAATACAACCCGGCGAAGGTGCTTTTATATCGTAAATTGTAAGTGAGATGAAATCGTCAAAAGGGCTCGCTAATTTTGCTGAGTGTTTACAGTTTTATGGATATTTAGTGAAGGTACATAAAAATATAAAGTAACTGTAATTACTGCAGTCAAATGTTCTTGTATTGCAATTATATTTTGATTTCTTTCTTTATTGAGTGTATTGTTAATAGATTGAATTGCATCATAAAACTACGCGATCCCTCGATTACAGATCGATTTGGAATATCGAAGCGATACTCTTTTTAATAATGTTATGATTTTTCTGTGTCTTAAAATTATCTACAAATCCGGTAGATCAGTTCTACCACAAGCACATCGCAACGAGATATTTCAACATTTAAAAAAAAATTATAGCTTTGAATTAGGTTACTAGTAAAACTCTTGAATGCGCACCACTATCCCGCTTTCTAATGTAAAATATATTCACACAAGAATGTTTCGTTTAACCCGCCTATACACTAGTGTACCTTGTAGGTATATAAGACAAAGCTGTCACCGTGTAATCTGCGAAGCGTATATAATCCCCGAGGCTTCCGCTAAGAGTCCTTAAAACTGCCTTTTGCGATAACGGTGCCTCAGAGTAAAGATCGTGAAAAAATTTCGCCTAGCAACCTTTGCTTCGTATGTTTTCTGGCTCGAACATGAAACTCGACGTTTCGGGGTAATTCTGTTCAGTGCCTGTTTTATTACAAGCCTGGGTGTCTGGGGGCGATAAAATAAAGTTTAAATATGATGCTAGAGTTGCTCGGCGTTTTTGTTCGCATATATTTATGCGCAGACTGTATAACTATTACAATTCAAAGCCAAAATCTGTTAATACATAAAGGTTTTTATTATTTTTGTAAATTTAAGTTGTTTATATTCTTATCTTAATATATATAAATCTCGTGTCACAATGTTTGTCCTCAATAGACTCCTAAACCACTTAACCAATTATAATAAAATTCGCACACCATGTGCAGTTCGATCCAACTTGAGAGATACCACGTACCACGTACCACGTACCACGGGCGAAGCCGGGGCGGACCGCTAGTTTGATTATAAAGATTACAGCATTACAACTAAACATTACTCTACAGCTTTTTAACATTAACATCATAAACGAACTCTCAAAATGCCAGATGAACGACATAGACTGTTTGAATCAAATTATATGAATTGATGTATCCTGTTCATCCTGTAAAGACTTTGATAAGTAATATAGATGTTTAATAGCTTAAATTATGTTTCACATTTCGATGCATTGTAGCACTATAAGCTCTATGCCCACTGCGTCACCGCGGGATAGTTTACGAGGCGGCTTGTAATACGCAGTAATTCTTACACTTGGTGGCTTGCCAGCGGTGCTGATCTGATCCCTGTGACCTCGTTTGGACTGGGATGACCGGGAAGGTAATGGTTGCAAAGTGTTCGAAAACCGAGGACTAAATATGATCATCATTCATGAAACGTGACTCTAATTTATTTTGTACTGCTCTACGTACGTTTTATTGTTGTACATATTTTCTATAGTTCACTAGAAATTATAATTACACTATAAATTTACTTGTGTGTTCATGTTTTCTCCGTAACAAGCAATGAGCAGATGTTTTACCCCTATACCACCTGATCTAATGTCGCACGACAACACATCTGTGCCTCCCGCCTTCGCCTGACAAATTAATTAATTTAAGTTTCCCACTTCGCTGGATAAATCATCTAGCGCCTAAACAAAGTCAAATATTGAAGCAGTTTAAATTGAGTTTGATTTTGGAAAACACGAATTAATCATATTACAGCATCCAAAATCTTCAAGGATGTTTTTTGTATCATCCATCATCCTATTTGTCGTCGATAAGGGAGGCTATTCGATTGTTCCCTCGCTTGATTAATGAATAAATCTTGATAAGGGAGGGGTCTCATTTATTTGGCTGTAACCTGAGATTTCTTATAAGTATCATTTGAAATGGAACCCTATTTTTCTGCAATATATTTGGAAGGTTTGTATTAGATGTTTTATAAATTTGTGTGAATTTTTTTTTATGAAAATAAATGATAAGACGAAGTGACGCGATTTATTAAGTTCCTCTTCGATCTTTTTTGAACTTATATTTTTATTTTTCAATCCAGCTCATACCAGGGCTATCTACTAGTTACTACTATATCTTTGTTCATAGAGAAACCTATTTAGTTAATGCATTTCAAGCTATTAGTGTGATGATGTAAGAACCGAGAGTGTGTACGACGGGAGACTGTCAGTATGACACATAGCGGCGTGGCTTTGTAATTTACGAGATTCATTTCAAAGGTTTAACTAGGTTATTGTGCGTAGGTATGTAGGTTTTTAATTAGAATATAATTGTAATGGTTTGTTGTAAAAGAGGAGAGGGTGTCTTTGGGTAAATTGTAAAATAAAGTCGGGTTAGTTACACCACTTGCTTGCACAACTTACGAACAGTTTTGGTAGGTTGGATTTATCGCCGCTTGTTTTAGCTAGATTGTATTTCTTTAATAATTCGTTATCATAAAGCATAATAGTATGACATTTCACAATTTATGAATATAAATTATGAGCCAGTTAAGGTTACAAAAGAGGGAACTTACAGAAGTTACAGCTAGTTATAAAAAAAAAACTTAATTTTGAGGATTCGTGCTAAAGATAAATTTCATTTCTGAAAAACATTCCTCTGCTACAAAAGAAGCAAGATAGTTCACGGTATACCTTGTGTCTGTTACGCGATCCATTATGTCAAAATCGTGAATATAACGTAGTTTTCCTTTTATCCCCGACGATGTAACACATTGTACAACATAGTGACGTAGACGTGTGATCAACGAATAACGATGACCCGTCGCCGATGTTACTGGAGCAATCTGTTTATTGTGTTTATGTTTTAGCTTTATTATGTACTTACTTATAGGTATAGATACTTATTTCTCTTGTCAGGGCATCACGCATTTCGTGATTGTAAATTTCAGGAAAAGGTAGTAATGATAATATTTACATATTAACTTTTCTAATGCAATCGTGCTTGACTATATTAATTATTATTAGAGAATGTATCTACTATCTATATTGCTTCTAGGTATAACTTAAATCTTATTTTTAATAGCTTAAAGATTAAACCAAACTACCTCGATAAAAAGCGTTTAAAAGGTAAAACTGTAAGAGCCATTGCATTATTTTTAAATTATCTATTGCGAAATTAAAACTTCATCATAACAATTTATGTAATTCTTAACATAAATGCAAACATAGCAATAAATTCATAAAGCTCACAACTAAAACACTGAATCACAAACAACAAGATAAACATTATGAATAATGAATGAATGAATAAATTTACCAAGATAAAGTTTTGGAGTCGACGCCTCTGCGACAAAAAATTATACTCTTTGGAAGTGTAAGTTATTGACACCTCATCAACAGGTTGTAGATAGCTATCAGACTGATTTTTGGCACCGATACTAACTTTGTGGATAAATAGAAATAATAATAAGTATATTATCCAGATCAATGAGGTTTATTAAGTGCAAGTGTTTCTTTCCGGTAGGCTTTTTAGTGTTACCAGTTTGATACGTTTTGGTGGAGAGATGTTTAAGTTTTATTATAATATAATATATTTTATTTATAAGAGAGATAGGTGCCTATTCATATGACACTACACACAAAAGTTTATAGATATAGTTTGACTCCTTTTTTTTCAAAACTTCTCGTATGAGGTACTTACCTAATCTATATATTAACTGAATAATTTAAAAAGATGAATGCAACATGAAGTTATTTTACCGCCTTTTATAAATTTTGTTTTATAAATTGCATATTGATAGGTATCCGAATTCACGAAAACAAAATGAGAAAATGATGTTAAATTGCCAATCATAAAGATCATACCTGAAGCCTGAATCTTCTAATAAATATCCGATGTATCTAACAGCGATAAAATAGGAAATACGAATTGATATTGAAAACTGTTATTCTTATTGTTCCCATTTATAGAGGATTGTGTCCGTCCATTGATATATTATAGCACTTTTCTTCAGTATTATAAGGTTCTTTGTTACCGGACACCGCTATTTGTTAGATATAAGAAATAGAGGTAAAGGGGCCTGCTCTATTTATTAAGAGATATATAAATCTGTACATCTTATTGTTGTGACGCAGTTTTAGATTGAGTTGTCAATTCTGGGTTAAATGGTTGTTTTGTCAATTCTGAGTTAAATGGTTGTTCTAAAGGATATGCGTAGAGTTTTGTTTTTCTGTTTGTTACTTACGGTAACAATAATTATTATGGAAGAATAAGTAGCTAAAATTAAATGAAGTAAACTTCAAACGAAGGTCCAAACGATAATATTTAAATAAAAGGTCAATAAATAATTTTGGACTCTACATAATCTCTTTTTAGTTTTATTTATGTTATTTTTCAAAATTTTATTTAAGGTGAACACGGTAAGGTTTGTTCAAAATCTACGAAATAATCTTTTATTTCCCGGTCATTTAACATGCAAGACAATAGAGAGTATCTGCCTCACGGAGGCGTGCCAAAATCTTTGTGCTTTTTGAGATAGACCGCTTTTGGCGGGTTGCCAGCGGTCGTCTCTTCTACAAAATTGTCGAAATTATAATTTTTAAGATTCTGTATCTAAAAAGGTATTAAATATAAACTTGGTTCTTATGCATCTCTGTCAAGACACCTATAAACAGTGACATGTCGAGTCAAATTATCAAAAAATCAACTCTGCAAATTGCATGTTTGTATCGTCGCGTAGTACTGCTATAATAATTCTGAAAAATAAATGTACAGTCGGCCAAGAAAGTGGTGTACCACCCTAAGTTTGAATATCGCTTGCAGATTCATAGGTGATAAAGATTAGTTTCGCTTGCAGATCGATCTGACAACTTCTATTGCTGTCTTTATCTGATTATTGATAACGACTATTACTGTTTGTAACGTGACAGCTGTTCTTAGTTTGAACTTGATGGAACCAATGACGTCGTAAAATCAACGGCGGGGGGCTGTAGATTTTGATGACAAAATTGTATCTACAAATTCAGAATTGTAATCAACAAGTTACATAAAATTGTAAAGGCACAAGGCGAATCCACAAACCTACAATTTCTGTAAACTTGTAATTACAATATCAATAAAAAACAAGCTAAAAATAGATTTATCCTTTTATTAAATTTCTACAATCAATTTTAAAATACTTATAACAAACAAAAACATAGCATATATAGTAATATTTAGAAGATATTGAAAATTTTAAAAAATTAGAAACGGGTGTAACCGCCGTTGGCCTCTATAACCTCTAAAAGACGAGACCTCATTGAACCAACAAGCCGTGAGCAAATATCGGTTCCCCGCATTTCCTCCCAAATATAATTACAGTGACTAATAAGAGCTTGTTTGGTTCTTTCATTTTGATGCGACCATCGTTGGACCATAAGGCCCCAAAGATTTTCTATCGGGTTGAGGTCCGGCGATCTTGAGGGCCACTGAATTACCCTTACGTCAGTGTGTGAACGAAACCAGGCTCTTACGATCCTCGCATTATGAATTGAACAATTATCTTGAACAAAATCAAATTGTGGCACTTCGTTCTCCGGGTAAACATTACGGACTGTCGGTAGCATTGCATTCTGAAGCACGTCGATATAATTTACAGCCGTCGCTCGAGGAGGTAGAGAACACAATTCTCCTACACCATCCGCACTCATCCAGCCCCAAATATTTACGGAAATTCGACCTGATTCTCTATTTGGGATTACATGATCATCTTTATACCGTGTTGAATTATATCGCCAAAGGTGAAGACGTCCATGCTGACTGGATTTAAACGTTTTTTCATCACAAAACACTGTATTAGACCAATCAAACTCTAAGTGCTCTCTGGCGAAGTTCAGACGAGCAAGTCTGTGAGCATCCGTCAAATATATTTTCTTGGCGTAATGCCTGTGGTGCAACCCCATGTAATGTAGATGATTCCTTATTGTTTGGGCACTCACATCGAACATCTCCGCAAAATGTTTTGTGGGCTTAAAACCATTGATTTCATATTCCCGTCTCATGAATTCTCTATCGTTATTAGAGAGTGCAGGCCGGCGACCACTTCTTCTGTGATCCAACAAACTTCCCTCCTCTCCTTCACGACGAATCCAAAAGCGGACAGAATGCCTCGATATATTCAAATTCCGGGATATCGCACTGATACTGCTTCCCTCATTAAATTGGGCAATTATTTGTGCTCTTTCGGCAATGGTCAAGTTGGCAGGCATTGAGATGATTTTATATGCAGTTGATTGAAAAATAACACGGAAAATATATCGATTTTTTGCATATATTTGACAAAATGTCAATTGTCAGTTTTCTTTTTCAAATGGAATTCGGTTGTCTATTTAAATAGTTTTTATTACTTTTGTTTGGAAACATTTCAATTGCTTTGTAGAAACTAATGTCCTTTTCATTTATACTAAAGGTTAAAATGTCATGTACTTATATGTGACATATGACGTATGAATACTAAATACATAGGTTTACGTCATGATAATGTTGTCTCTTTCAGTAATATCTTTTTATAAGGAACCTTGTTGTAATTTTCGATGACCGGGAAACTAAATCAAAACTGGTACACCACTTTCTTGGCTGACCGTACGTTGAAATTTAAAAGATGTCATTTAATTAAGAACATTCATCGATTTTAGGAAAGTTTTCTAATAATCCTGTTGGTAACAAAGCAAGATAAATATTTCTTCTTCAAAGATCAACGTAATTAAATTACTTAGCATTTAATTCGTCCAAAAATGAATAGTCATTTGTTCAGTTGAACATTCGAGAAAACAACACAAAGTTTGAACATAAACAATTAATATTAACTGCAAATAGCTGAAGCGTGAATTTGTATGACTAAACAGTTTTCACGTGGCGCTTTCGGATCATAACTTTGACTTTGTACTACATGAAAAGTAGTTAAGACTGCGAAAATTTGAATCAGTTTTTACAATATAGGTACGATTACGTAGTATACGACGAAACATTGTTTGCAATTTGGATAAGAAAAAGAAATGTATTGTGGTTTTCCTTGACCTAGCCAAGGCCTTTGACACCGTATCAATACCACTCTTGTTACTTAAGTTAGAAAGGATCGGTGTCAGAGGCCTTCCATTACAATTACTGGGAGATTACTTAAAACATAGAAAGCAGCGTGTAAAAATAGACAATTGGGTTAGCGATGAACTACTTGTGCAGTACGGCGTCCCTCAGGGTAGTGTTCTTGGACCTAGCTTATTTCTTGTGTATTTAAATGATTTATGCCAACTTCAACTGGACCATGGTAAAATACTGTCTTTTGCAGACGACACAGCACTTTTGTTCACGGGTGACTCATGGACAGAAGTGTTTCAAAGTACTCAAAAGGGCTTTGATCAGATTTGTGAGTGGCTAAAATGTAATGTTTTAACGTTTAATGTGGATAAGACTAAATATATTGCCTTCGCATCAAAAAAAAATCTTCTTCCTCCTGTAAGTTACAAAATTACCTCACATACATGCACACCTATGACTAACCTTACCTGCTCTTGTCCTCCTATTCAAAGAACTGACACTATCAAATATCTTGGAGTTTACTTGGATCAAACTCTCACATTTAAGCCTCACATTGAAATTTTAGTTACACGGATTCGCAAACTGATATATATATTTAAAATATTGAGGCATATTGCTGATTTCCGGACAATAAAAATGGTATACTCAGCTCTATGTCATTCAATCATTAATTATTGTATTAGCTCCTGGGGAGGCGCTTGCAAGGTACACCTCATAGAAGCTGAAAGAGCACAAAGAGCCTTACTCAGAGTAGGAGCTGGTTTACCATTTCGCTATCCTACTTGCGAACTATACAAACGCTGGGATGTACTAACTGTCAGACAGACTTTTATCTTATCTATTATAATAAGGCAACATGCACAAATAAACTATGATCCGAATTTCAATAGGGACAAGCGTAGAAAAGATATTATTTGTAAAAACAACTCTTTTAATTCATGTCTATCACATAGATTTTATTATTTTCTCGGGGCATTTTTATACAATGAAATCAATAAGTCTATCTCAATATACTCTCTTAGTACATCAAGGTGCAAGATGTCGGTATGTAAATGGCTCAAAAAATTAGACTATCAAACATCAGAAAATTTTATTCATTCAATTCGGTAAATAGAGAAACTGAAACGTACATACTCCATCGCAAAAACTCATCCACACCTACCGTCAATCACTCACTCACACACACACACACACATACACGCGCGCACATACGCACACTCACACACTCACACACGCATACACAAACACTCACATTATACACATAGTATATCAATTCACTTTAACCTTTCACCTCATCTATAATAATTTATAATATGTCCATTGGTAATTTTTCTATTTTAATTTTTCATTTAACTTTAGTTACGATTAATTCTTTCTCATTTCATGTTCACGCTCATTGTTTATCTTATAGATGTGATTGTTAATGCTTTGGGGGCCTGGTGACCCGTAACACAAGTATTTTATACTTATCGCGGGCACCAGTCTCTCACAAATGTTAGTGTTAAGATATTATATAGATTAACAATGTATATATATTGTGCATTTGTGATGAGATTAATACATAAAGAAGAGTGTCAATTATGATTAAGCAGTATCTTAACAAGGCTTTTGGAAATGGTTATGTATTTATAGTACCAAGTACGTCTGGTCTATAGTACATAGGTTAGATTTTTGATCATTGGGTTTATCCCTATTCTGTGAACGACAAAGGCTAGTTATATATCTATTTTATTTTTTCATACTATGCTAGTTTTACTTATTTCCTTTATACTATTCCATTTTATACCTACCATGTATTTGTAGAGCGGCTTATTTGCTTTCAAAGAAAAGATAAATCAAATTTGCGAACTAAATGTTGAATTAAATTCGCATTAAAACTTTCTAAACTCTAGTACAGGATAAGTAAAGCATGTAGAATATTCAAGTGAAGCCCGGTCCTACAGCGGGTGTGCATATATCATTTAGCGACCACTTTTTGACCGGAAATTACGGTTCGTGTGGGGAACATTCTGAGCTTTCAAACATGGCTGTAATGTAGTTTTAAAAGCGATTTGTTCTGCATGAAAAATGTGTTTTGTGTTTACGAATTTTGTTGTATGATTTGTAATAGGTATATGTTACAGTGATTTGTAAAGGGAATAAAAGGTTTTAAACTGGTCTGTTGTGGTAATGTTACCTACCACCTATACATATATTATATTGTATTTACCATAGGTAATATCCACGCTAATAAAAATAAAAACATAAGCTACGAATTGATAACCGTCGTTTTTCGGTCAAACAGGTATAGCCATTAGTTTAGTTCATGTTGTTTCTAGAAATTAAAGCTTTATTTCTATTACATACATGTACATAAGCATGTGTGTGTAAATAACGACCCAAGCTCGGCCCAGTTTGTTTCACGAGCCAAATCTACTATTGTTGTCCGAATTTACGAAAATTACCCGTGTTAAATAACCTTGGAATTCATAATTTAGCTTGTTACATGGACGCATATTAAATGAATTATTAAACTGATAAACAGTGTGTGTTTGTTTATTATAATTCTTAATTCCTCCACACTTTTGAAATTATTTAGAAATCCACCAGAAAATACCTTTCTGGCTTTATTAAAACTACCCAGTCATTTGCAATTACCACAATACAACTTAAATAGTTTACTCCTACAACAAAGTAGTAAGATTCACATTTGAATTCCACAGCACACATGCTCATTCTAACAGGCGTAGAGCATTCTTTCGTTGTTCTTAGTGCGTTCGGAAAGACTATGCAATATTCTAATACTGAACAACACTGAATACGAGTTTTCGTTTACACTAAAAGATTACGAAAGAATGCTCTTGCTCTAGCTCTATGTTCGATTGATGTAAATGCACCGTAATTGAACCAAATTCTTCAGTTATTCACTTGTCAATGTTCACACATAGTCGGGGATTATTCCATTTCCGCAGTTTTCCGAGCGACTACCCTCGCGTATTGTCCGAATTACGGTAAGTTAGATAAAGTTTTGGTCTTGGCGCTGTTTGCGGTTTAGTTAATGTAACAATGTTTTGGTAAACTACCGAATACTTGATTAATGGAAATACAAGCTTAATTCGTAATTAGTTTTATAAGGGAGGGAAAGTGGAACTTTTTTAATAACTAACGTTTGAATGTTGCTGGGTAGTGCTAAATGTTTAGGTATCATTACTTGTGAGATTTGGACGATGATCTAGATTCTAGAGTCTAGACGAATATTAATGTATAATAGAAATTAGAAGCCTAAATTCTTTCAATTTATATATTCGCATTATAAACTGTATCTGTCAATGTAGATACTAAAGACAAAAATAGAATTTTAATAACCATACCTACTTTGTTTCTGTTAAACGAAATACAATTTAAGGGTTATTATTTGTATAAAATTGAACGGTAAAAGTTGAAATGGCGGGCGTAAATCAGAATTCAAAGGGTATTTATCGGCCATTTGCCGTTGTCGCTGTGTTTATACTTTTATACGGTCGTTTGGTTTGCTTGTATTTCTGTATGATAACAGTAAATTGCTTTGTTGTTATATCTGTATTAGGTTGTATTCTCTCTTGTATCATTGTAAAGGTAAGAAGGTTTTATGATGTGTGTAAAACGACGTTCTCTAGAGATTATTTTTAACCCTTCAAATTCTGTTTTTTATAAATAATAATTATCGAGTTTTATTTGAGCGACAATTATGATTACGGGTCAAAAAACACATTTCTGTAATATTATGATGTCTAAAAGATTTATTGTCTAATAAAATCAGTACAGGATGTTTATTTACGAAAATCACTTTCAATTTAATGTGAAATGCTGTCGAATGAAATTAAAAAAAATAAGGAAACCCGACTAAACAATTCAGATTAGCATAATGTTTTGAATAATAATTTGTATTCAGCTCGTGTAAGATTTTAACGCTGATGTATTTTTGTAGAATACAGATTTTTGGTAATTATTAACGACGGCCCCTTTCATTGTCACGACGACAGTTTTTCTTTGATTTCTTCATTAATTATTATTGACGTTTAGCGTTTTTAATCACGCCTAATTTCAGCGTAAATTTTCCAATCAAATCAAATTAATGGTAATAACTAGGATGTATCTACATATAGCAATACAAATATTTCATGTGAAAGCTTAAATGCGTTACAGTTGTCTGAAAGAATTCGAAGAATATGACCATCATTTAATTCATAGTGTTGTTTAAAACAATTCGAAAAAACAAAGACAACTCAGTAATACAACTCTACAATATGTTACTATAAATTTTGTAATACCCAAAAGATCACCCTGTACAGCAAAAATAGGTTAGCAATCTTCATAAATATTTAAGTACAGGGTGTCCTGTTGCCACCATCGGGATCACCACGTGGCCTTATGTCGGAGTTTCGGAGTTTTATGTAAAGAACATTGCTTTATAACGTGAGCAATCGTAAAAGTTTTATTATTTTCGGTTCGCTCTTGGAGATAAGGATGTCTATTTATTTCGGTATTTCAATATTGATTAACTTTAAGCGTAAGTCACTTCAGATGTTGGTGATATAGAGTTTTTCTATTAAGCTGCAATTTTATAATTTGTTGAGTTGAAAATTTCCATTAAAAAAGACAGTACTACTTCATCAAATTCGTTATCTTTTAAGTTAAAACAATATTTTTATGTTTAAAATAACACGCACCTTCAGAAATTATTAGAGCCAAGTTTCCGTAAGCCCTGTTTGCGGATATCAATTTAAATATGCTAATGTTATGCTAAAATAATGCAATCGATGCGACGTAATGGTATTAAGTTATGGTATACGTTTTTACAGAAGCCGTATTTTAATTTGATAACGGTGAATCATATCTATACCTTCCTGAATATTAATGAGAGAATAAATCAACGCAAGCTGTAGTATAAAATTATTAGAAGTAATGGAAATTCATAGAATAAATCAATGCATAGATTGTAACTATATGGATGATTTATAGTAGGTATATTTGAATTCCCGGGACAAAAATAAAAACAACTTATAGTTTTGTACTTTAAAAAAGTCTATTAGCCTTTTCTGTACGAAATAATTTTACAAAGTCAGTAAATTGTATTTTTTTTTACATAGGTATACATATTACATTACAAATATGAGAAATACATCATAACAAGGTAATAGCTAAGCTTTAAGCCCAATAATATACATGAAATCTTTTTACACAGCATCCAATCTAATCCAACCGTACAGGGAGTCAAACGATGATATACCTAACTACTGTAAAGTCCAAGGCACGTATAAAATCATTACATGATGTTTGCTCGAGCTTTCAAAGGCAGTTACAGCTCCCTGAGGCCTGACAGTGTCGAGTTAACATCTAGGACAGGGATTCAGGGAAAAAATGCTTTTCGGGTAATGTTGTTTAAACATTTTTGATGCGGACATGTTAGTAATTGTTGATGAAATTTGTTATAGTAGTTTTGTATGTTTGTAATGTTTTGGTTGACTATATATGCGTATCCGATATAAAACTATTTAATTTGGACAGTTTTCCCCTCATGTAGTAAAGTCGGGCGCCATCTCATCGTTATTAATAGATAATTTCTTGAACTAACTGAAGGAAAACACAAAAAAAAACTTTATAAAACTTGTTAATTACATAACTTTTTGTAACACTAATATTTTCCGACTAAAACGATCGAAGCAAGTTTCACGAACTTCAAGCAACTTCCGCGTACACATAATAAAACTTTTGCTTTGTTTATGACGAGTTTCCTCAACTCACTGGATAAAGTAACAATACCCCACTTTATAGTTTCACCGTTGCATGCTCGTTTTTTGCGCATTCCTAGCTCTGACTGGCCGCGGCAAGTTGTAATGGAGTTGTCAAGTGCATGAGTTTACGTATCGAAGCGTTGCGGCGCAAGTTTTGAGTGCGGGAGTTATGTGAAGTGCCTGACTTTAGCTGTTTGCAGACTTTATATAGTTTATGTGCTTGATATCTAAGCCGCAGTACTGCAAGTTGTTACTTTTAATTAGAAATTAGAGATTAAATTTCAAAGTGCATTCACTACGATTAAACATTGTATTAATTAAACTGGTGTTTCTATTTGATAACGAGCTAACTTCACGTTTAAATGAAATAATAAAATAATTAAATCACATTTTCCACCTCGTTAATCATTTAATAAGTAATGAATTACCAGACTTCAAATATAATAAAATCATTTGCATGTATAGGTGTAATTGTATACCATATAGAGTAAGAGCTTACATGCTATTACGGACAAATCAGGGCACGCCATGTATAACGTAGAATAATGCATCTTTATCTGAATCGCGATAACTAGCATGATTGTTACTAAAGGCCGTGCCTACTTGTAGTTCCGTAACGTCTAAAGTGAATACAGAAGTATTCATATTATTATGTTTTCTGATAACGTTTTAACCCAAAAATATATTATAATTTATAGTAGATATAAAGTTGCCTTGTTTTTGAACGCTTTGCAGCAATTGTATGCTAGTTTTAATTTAAAAATTTGTTATGATGGTTAATTATAAAATGATCAAATTATTTCTCTGATGGATGAATTGTATGCTGATCCTTGTTTAAATTATGAAAGTATTTTGCATATTTAATGAAATGTGTTATATGTAATTGATTATTATTGTACTCACATTTAAACGTTTTATTAAAATGTTACTATAAACTACGGCTTACCTTCTAGGTATTAAAACGATACTAAAGCCTCATCCATTTATAACCACGCACACTACAATACCTAACACGCAAAGTAATTTGCCATATTAAAAAATTCAATACCAATTCGCAAGTTTAGTATTCCTCGGAGACAACCCCGGGGTATCGTCCAGGGCTTTGACTTGAAGATACTCCGCCTTATTGTGGAATCCCCGGGAAGTCAGCGGGATAGCCCGGGATAGATTTATGGCATGCCCATCCTTGTTTATTGTAGTCGTGATTTTTATTTGGATGCGTATAAAAAGTGGTGATGCGGTGACTGACAAGTGGACCGTTTGTGAATTGACGGTTTTTGTCAAATGCTGTAGCGAAATTTTGAGTTTTTACAGGTTTTATGCTTTCGGAATTTTTATTAAAATGAAATAACAGAACTAGTGAAACTATTTAACAAGTTGATGTTACGATTTCAATGGCTTTAATATTATTAAAAACCTTAGTTAAAAACATAATAATTATTCGCGACCAACTTACAGAACAATATAATACAACCTTTAAAATATTGCTTACCTATTCAGTTAATTCTTCATTGTAATTTCTACTCTTTCGACAAATTCGATATTACCTATCAATAGGCATCTGTCACAAAAGGATATGACAAAAATGATATTCTTCACAATAGGATGTTGGATTGGAACATATAAAGGCGGGAAACACGAGTGTGTCTGCGTCGGGAATCGAACCGGAAACTGGCTTTGTGTGCCGCCGCGCAGGAAATTACTACGGTGTACCTATAGCTTTGATGTTGTTTCGTTTGGAAATGTGGAAGACACCTGGGTACTATGATGTCTTAAAGCCACTTTATTTCAAACTAGCTGCGCTTCGTGGTTTCACCCGCGTGGCTCCGCTCCTATTGGTCTTAGCTTAATGATATATGGCTATATATCATTACGCTAAGACCAATAGGAGCGAGAAAGGCGAGAAAGGCTTTTCTCGATAAATGGGCTATCTAACACCGAAAGAATTTTTCAAATCGGACCAGTAGTTCCTGAGATTAGCGCGTTCAAACAAACTCTTCAGCGTTATAATATACTAGCGACCCACCCACCGCACGGGTGCAATGCTGATACTAAATACACTACAGAAAAACTGTGAACGTTGTATATAAAAACATAGCGGCCCGCTCCGGCTTCGCACGGGTATAAAATATATAGCCGGGCGGCCGGCCGGTACCGCCGCAAACGCTACGTCCCGCAATTTTTAAATCTGTAATATCTTCGAAAATATTCCCTTAAATCATACGGTGTAAAGGGCCATTTAGATCTATATTAAATTAACAATGTATTCAAGGTATTTAATTGGTTAAGGATTAATACTGTATTGGTTAAAATTGCTTCGAAAATTAGCCATTATTTGTCGTAAAAAGTAAATGACAAAAAAAAAGTTATTGTGGGTTATCCATAAGAGATAGACATATACCATCGCGGATTTTTCTGTAGACCTTTTCAATGTGTATAATACTTAGTACATTATTTTGATAAAACTCGTAGGGTTCAGCCTGCGTTTGCAATGTAAGCGGAAAAAATGTAATTTTTTACGACATCAAATTAGAAACCTCAAAAATAACAGTACTTCTCCAATATTTAATGGGTGTTATTATACATATATAAACCTTCCTCTTGAATCACTCTATCTATTAAAAAAAAAAACCGCATCAAAATCCGTTGCGTAGTTTCAAAGATTTAAGCGTACAAAGGGACATAGGGACAGAGAAAGCGACTTTGTTTTATACTATGTAGTGAAGTATAGATGACAGCATGTCTTAAAGCAGTATTATTTCCATAGTGGAAAAGTGACGGCGCCAGACAACCTATAAAGCATACCCATAAGTTTCTGGGAAGGTTATACTTATGTTTTTTTTTTGTAAAGAAGAATAATTACACGTTAGAAATGGATTCGAATTGAAAAGTAATTTTAAATTCAGAAATTAAAAAGTAATTAGGTATAATGAACTTTTATGGTGTTCTGAAATAAAAATTGAAACGATATTAGCTACATTTAACTTTCTTACAGTCTATAAAAGTACAAAAGAGGAAGTACAATATTTTTAAGATCGTTAAACTGTCAGTGGGTTCAATAAAAATTGTTATCACATAAAATATGCAGGCGTTTCGGAAAGCGGCGCATAAATTGTCGCAAAGCTTTTGGTTGTGGTTATCTCGCATCGGAGGCTATTTATGTGCAAGATATTATGTAGATTTATTTTTATTAACTGACTGCGAAAATAGGGTGGTTCGTGATGTGATTGTGCTTTTATTTGTGGGATATACAATATGATTTGATATCATTTTCATGTAACTGAAATAATATACACGTGTAGATATTACTTTACCGTTTCCAAATATCTATACACAATATTTGTTCGTGCATTTATCGAATGATGTCAAAATTTTACTATTATTTTGAAAGATAAACTATAACAACATATACCTATTTGAAGTACTTTCGTACGTATTGTACCGGTGAGCGTTTGAATAATAAAACTTCGATTAAGTATTTACGTATAAATTATTTATATATTTCACTTTAATAGCAGAAAAATATTAATTATTTTTATCTTCTTTTCAGGTAAACACCAGAAATGTCAGAGTTACTAAAGGTATTTAGAAGGAAGAAATGTATCTACAACGCTAAGGGAGGATCACAACCACCCCATCCAATGAATGGTCATTAGGCTACAATGTATGTTTTTGTGATGTTGTTTTTCAAGTCAGGTTGAATGTACAATAAACGGTAATTGCGCCATGTTAGTTAACATGTTAATATACCTGGATGTAAGCACCTATAGTGCTGGTTATAAATGTAGAACATTAGGAGTAATTGTTCTGTTGTTGTTAATTAGTAGGTTCTTGGATTTGAAATAAATCTATTTTATACTAGCTTTCCGCCCGCGGCATCGCCCGCGTTTTCAAATAAAAACCCGTATAGTTCCCGTTCCCGTGGGATTTCCGGGATAAAACGTATCTTATGTGTTAATCCAAGTTACCCTCTATATGGATGCTTAATTTCATTGTAATCGGTTCAGTAGTATTTGCGTGAAAGAGTAACAAACACACACATACACATATTTTAACATTAAAACCAATTTTAGTTTCTTCGATAGATGCTGTAGTTTAACCGGTCAGCAAGCTATACAAACATGTTCTGCAATTACGTCACTCGCATTATGAACTACAAACATTACTATTGATTATCGCTAATTGTTAATTACACACATTAGTAACTTGCTGAGTTGCTGACACTCCCGGGAATACGTGTAACTGTGAACAAAGTTTCGCGATCGGTGCCGGCGTGATTGAGTTTAAATATTAAATTGGCTGTGATATTTTCAATGGAGAATTTTATTAAAGGGACTTATTTTAAAGGAACAAGTTATAAAAGCTTAGAAAGTGTGATGTTATTTAAATAATAAATTCATGAGCCATATATCTTTTTTCAGCAATAGAAAAATAGCGCATTTTAAACCGATGCCGTTTAAAACTAAGAACAATTTTCTTAACAATAGATAGGTATATTTTTATTTATGAAATATCATGTTCAGTTTTGGTCACAGATTATATTTCCATTAAAAATTAATAATATTGTAAATCTCTCACTAACAACGTCGGAGTTGTCCTTCAAGTGAGTTGATTAACAAAATGTAATAAACAAAGTTTATATCGAATATTATAAGTAATATCATTTTCAAAAGGTCGTTTTGGATTATAATTATGGGTATTAAAAGCTTAAACATCGGTCGTTAATTAAAATGAATGTCCATTTTGACCATTTCACGAGTTTCCTTAATATACGCGACCCTAATTTGGATTTAGGTATTCTTAAACTTTTGATACTGTGTATTTTAGATTCATCGTAATTACACACCGATATTATGATTATGAAAATAATATTTTCTTCAGACTTATTGCCAGTTTCAAATGCTCTGGTTATCTTATATTTCGGTTATCAGTTAAAATGACTATGACGCAACTACTTACCAGCACAATATTAAATATTCTTTGTCTTTTATAATAAATTGTATCGAAATATAA
Source organism: Colias behrii (assembly GCA_029959065.1). Classification (NCBI taxonomy): domain Eukaryota; kingdom Metazoa; phylum Arthropoda; class Insecta; order Lepidoptera; family Pieridae; genus Colias; species Colias behrii. Next base: position 12,781,194 of record JARWMC010000012.1, read on the forward strand.
TCATTAGATAGATCGTTATCTTCCTTGCACCAACTACCTATATAACTTGCTCTGTGGCACCAACATTTAGGTCTGGAGGAGGTGTTTAACATAAATGTCGAGGAAAAGCATTAGCTTCAACCTGTGGCTTGAACAATCACGTTTATGAAATTTTTAAAAGATATTTTGAGATATATAAAAAATAAAATATAAACAATATATAAATAGATGTATGTGAAATCGGCTTAGTAGTTTTTTACACGAAAGTCCAACAGCCACACATACAAACTTTCGAATTCCCCTATTTAATATCATTACTGTAACGCTTAAATAAGCAATTACTCGTGTAAATAACTAATTAAACACATTAATGAGACGGCCAACAGAGCTATAGCTCTATCAGAGGATACACTCTGATTTATTCAGTCGGAATTGATGGCTTTCACAACCGTTAATGACATCCAACAGGTACGTAAAGCTGGCGATGAAAAATTAGCGAAATTAAAAAAAAACAACACCAGAATTTGTTGCTTATTTGTTGCTAATTAGTTGCTATAATGACGATTTTGTTGCTCAACCCGTTCGCTGAAAATCAGCAACAGTTCTAGCTTAACGTTAAGGTAGCGTGAAGAAATCGTAAAAAGGGATGGATTGTTGCAAAAATGCAGGTGAATTTGTTGCTAATTTGTTGCTGCATAAAAACAGTGAAAATTTTGAATTTTTTTCATTGGCGCCAAAAATAACATTGGCCACGTCAACTTAATTGTCGATTTTCGGTAGTGAAACATAAAAAAAAATTTGTTGCTCCTCACATCGTTCACTGGCACAGTATACAGAGCCAGCAACAAAATAGAAACCGGAAGTAGAGTTAATTTTGAAACCGGTTTGCTAGAAATTCGTCCACGCCAGCTTAACTGTCAATTTTCGGTAGTTAAACATAAAAAAAAAATTTGTTGCTCCTCACATCGTTCACTGGCACAGTGTACAGAGCCAGCAACAAAATAGAAACCGGAAGTAGAGTTAATTTTGTAAAACCGGTTTGCTAGAAAATCGTCCACGCCAGCTTAACTGTCGATTTTCGGTAGTGAAACATAAAAAAAAAATTGTTGCTCCTCACATCGTTCACTGGCACAGTGTACAGAGCCAGCAACAAAATAGAAACCGGAAGTAGAGTTAATTTTGAAACCAGTTTGCTAGAAAATCGTCCACGCCAGCTTAACTGTCGATTTTCGGTAGTGAAACATAAAAAAAATTTGTTGCTCCTCACATCGTTCACTGGCACAGTGTACAGAGCCAGCAACAAAATAGAAACCGGAAGTAGAGTTAATTTTGAAACCGGTTTGCTAGAAATTCGTCCACGCCAGCTTAACTGTCAATTTTTGGTAGTTAAACATAAAAAGAAATTGTTGCTCCTCACATCGTTCACTGGCACAGTGTACAGAGCCAGCAACAAAATAGAAACCGGAAGTAGAGTTAATTTTGAAACCAGTTTGCTAGAAAATCGTCCACGCCAGCTTACCTGTCGATTTTCGGTAGTTAAACATAAAAAAAAATTTGTTGCTCCTCACATCGTTCACTGGCACAGTGTACAGAGCCAGCAACAAAATAGAAACCGTAAGTAGAGTTAATTTTGAAACCGGTTTGCTAGAAATTCGTCCACGCCAGCTTAACTGTCAATTTTCGGTAGTTAAACATAAAAAAAAAATTTGTTGCTCCTCACATCGTTCACTGGCACAGTGTACAGAGCCAGCAACAAAATAGAAAGAGGAAGTAGAGTTAATTTTGTAAAACCGGTTTTCTAGAAAATCGTCCACGCCAGCTTAACTGTCGATTTTCGGTAGCTAAACATAAAAAAAAATTTGTTGCTCCTCACATCGTTCACTGGCACAGTGTACAGAGCCAGCAACAAAATAGAAACCGTAAGTAGAGTTAATTTTGAAACCGGTTTGCTAGAAATTCGTCCACGCCAGCTTAACTGTCAATTTTCGGTAGTTAAACATAAAAAAAAAATTTGTTGCTCCTCACATCGTTCACTGGCACAGTGTACAGAGCCAGCAACAAAATAGAAACCGGAAGTAGAGTTAATTTTGTAAAACCGGTTTGCTAGAAAATCGTCGTAACGTTAAGCTAGAACTGTTGCTGATTTTCAGCGAACGGGTTGAGCAACAAAATCGTCATTATAGCAACTAATTAGCAACAAATAAGCAACAAATTCTGGTGTTGTTTTTTTTTAATTTCGCTAATTTTTCATCGCCAGCTTTACGTACCTACATCCAACAATATATTTACGCATATATAATGCAGTAGATATAATATATGTAGTAGGAGTGTATCAGTGTTTGTGTTTATATTGATATATGTATTCGAGAGAAAGCATCAATAGAAACTATAAATAATGAATAAAAGATGTAAAGACGACTACGCTTCTTTTCTTATTATTTTTTTTCAGAAGTGAATTATTTAAAAAATAATTGATATATTTACTTATCATTGTATAAAACATATTATTCACTATTGTACGTAACCAAATCACGCCAAACAATTGTCTAATAACATTCAGAATCCAAAATACAGAACACTTGTTTCTTGCTCTACTTGCTCGATCTCTATTTAATATGTTTTATTTAATTTTTCGGCTATCCAAACTATGAAATATGATTGAAAACATGTAATTGAAACGCAGCGGCACGTGTAAAACTGATACATTTATGATTCATTTGTTTAATATCAGTTGACATAGCACTTGCCTATATTTTAGTATCTATCGAAACGGATATTTCATAAATGACGCAACGCCCGGCGCCGTATGGAATATGGATACACTGCGAATGAATAATTCACACGAAGACCCGCAGTTTGAACATTTGAATAAATCTCTAATGGTTGCTGATTTGCTTTTTATATTTATGTAGACTTGTGATGTATTGTTTGTAGTTTAGTTTTTATAGGCACCTCTCATCATCATAATATATGGCTATTGATACGGGATGAAAATATGTATACCTATATAAATATATCTTAAACAAATAAATATATTATATACTTTGAAAAGAAACAACATTCCAATCGTATATTAATTATCATAATCGGTCGAGTAGTTTTTGAGTTAAACCATAGTTACCAAACGAAAATGAAATGTGAATAAGTTTAAACATATGCCGATGTACCTACCTTTCATAAGCGACAATTTCCAAATAAAATTAACAAAACATTTTAGTTTAACTAGTCATAATCATATAGCCTATATCATTTTACCAAACTACAACAAGAAGAGATTGAGAATACAGAAGAGAAGCAGGGAGAAGACAGAAGGAGTGTCAGACGGAGCCCGGCGTGTGATCTTATTGGTAGTGTGATAGTAATCTATCATAAGACACACGCGGCTCTGTCTGTCTCACTATTACATAACGTGGATGAAGATTTATTGAAGAAAAGAAGATTTAAGTTAGTTTTAATTATGCTAAGTTGATTTTTTTTTATATATGTGATGATTCATCAGGCTACAGTGTAGAGGGAGCGTTATCTATATATATAAAAATTGATAAAAATGAAACCCGTTTCGCGTTGTCACGGCATCACGTGTGAACGGGTGGACCGATTTAGATAATTCTTTTTTTATTATATTCCTTGAAGTACGAGGATGGTTCTTATGTAGAGAAAACGTAAATATGTACCACGGGCGAAGCCGGGGCGGACCGCTAGTTAAAGATTAATATCCTTCGAGGCTCAAATAAAGCATTGCAATTGCTATAGTAAACTCGGTTATCACGTTGACTTTAAGTGAACAGGAGATTTTACTTTGATAAGTTTTCGAGTTGATTGAACTAAGCTTTCCTGGCACTTTATAAGTGGTTCTAATACCGATGTTTGCAACTTCTTTTGTGGTTTGTGTTATGAAAGTGTAATCGAATATTAAAATATCGGCGTGTTTTATGTTTATAATTATGTGTATTTCCATAGTAGATTGAACTTTAAAGTGACACCAACTAGATAGAAATGAACTCTACATAATATTTCTTAAAAGATAAATGTGTTGATGTTTATATCCTCTATAAAATAATGAAAGGTTGATGAAAATATTTGTTACTTTTTATCAGGAAAATATGAAATTACATAATTAATGTGTGAAATTTTATACAATAAACGGTCATCGCACGATACGTGAGTGAAGCGAGCGAAACGATGCGGGCGTAATCATGTGATATTATTAAATTTTATTTATCGAAATAAATTATTTTGCATAATGATATTTCAATAACAAATAGTCAACATTCAACCATTATAGTTATAGTTAATACACGATTATTGCAAAATGTATGATTTTCTACCATTTAATCGAACATAAACATAACTATGTCTAAATGTAGCTTAAAAGCGTTCCTAAAAGTCATTCTGACTTAGTAACTCGATGGCTGACCAAACAGAATGTAACTTCGTTAATTTACCACCTCGTGCATCGAGTGTACCTTTGGCTTAATGTGGATTTAAGGCATTTATACATTTTCAAAGGGGACAGAGCACTAGCTCTGCTCTAGAGACTGGGTTTAGACAAATTGCTTGTTTAAGTATCTTTTGGTCGATCCTTATATAAATACAAGTCGATTTAATCGAACATCGTTTGGAAGAAATGCATTGGCATTAGAAATCCGTAGTATAGGTATATTATCAGGTATGATTTATGAATATGGAATAAAATATTAATAAAGATCGTGTTCATCATTTTTTAATTCAGTAATATATCTAATTTTAGATGTTTTGTAAATATTTTTGTATAAATATATACAAAAACTAGCGGTCCGCCCCGGCTTCACCCGTGGTAACATGTTTAAACTATCCTATCTCTCAAGTTGGATCGAACTGCACATGGTGTGCGAATTTTATTATAATCGGTTAAGTGGTTTAGGAGTCCATTGAGGACAAACATAGTGACATGAGATTGATATACAGGGTGTCCCACTATTGGTATACTAAGCGCGAAAGAACTTGTAGTTTTGCATACACTGATTACGAAAAAAATACTTAAACAACAAAATTACGTCAAAATTTTTTTGCTAAATTTTTCCTGAAAATCCATGTTTTCTTCTCTAGCTTCGCGCAACCGACATATACCGCTTCGCTAATATGAGCATTTTGTCTATGAAAACATAATCTTAAACGATAGCTCACGTGCTGGTGGCAAAGTTGGGCGGGTTGCTTGTTATGGGTGTACACAAAGAGTTTTAAGAATTCATCTATTTGAAAAAAAATGCGTCTGGAATTTTATAAGTATTTTTTATGAACTCAGCGTATGCAAAACTATAACCTCCTTTGAGCTTAGTATACCAACAGTGGGACACCCTGTATATTAAGATATAAGGAATATCTTATTTCGAAGAACGAATTTCTTTTAATACTATATTGCCAAGACGACACATTTTAATTCTATTACTTTTCTCCATTTGTAGATGTACGCCACTAAAGGGCTCGTCAGAGTCACGGTCGTTAATTCTATTTAAAACAAGTAACAAAAGAGATACGTTTCTTAAAATAAAATTCTTACATACTTTTAGAATTGTAAAAACATATTCTTATAAATCTCTTATGTTTTATTTTAATAACTTTTAATTTAATAATTGAATTCCTTACTCAAAAACAATCACAAAAAGCACTAACCAAAGACAACTCGAAAACAAATTCAATGGATATTAATTGAAAAGTTAAAGTGCACAGTTAGCGGAGTGCAGTCACTATTGAAACTCGATTGAATTGCTCCAACTCGAATTGTTCTCGAAATTGTTTGACCCGAACTCGCACTGTTTGTTACTCAATCGACGGTCCTTTGTCGCCGAATTTCGGGGACGTCAACGAGGGTATAAAGCTAGGTGTATAACTACGTTGGGAAGTCGTTTCGCCACGAGTGAATGGCTTGGTTGGTAGAATTTTAGTTTGAAGTCTACGTAAGAAATAGTGTTTGATTTTAATAGAATATATGTGTTATATTATTATGTATATTTTGTGTGTGTAAATTTTATCATTATGTGCGTGAAACACAACCAAAAAACATTAAAACATATGTCATTTGGATGAAAATGTTGAAAATTCATGTTCTAATGTGTAAATTTAAATTGAATGCACAAAACATAAAAATGTTACTACGCCGTAGCGCTACGGTGCTACGGCGTAGTAACATTGCCTACGTGTGTCATTTGGTTGTAAAACATTGTACATGTTCAATTTTACAGGAAAGGCTTTAAAATAAAATAGGATTTTTTATAAGAAATAATTATAACAATCTTATAAAACTATTATTTGAAAAGGACAGTTTGTGTTCTTAGTTATTGATAGTTTTAAGTTATATTTATGAGGAGAGTAGAAAACAGGCTGCAAAGTAAATTAATATGAATAGATAATACGGAAGGGATTAGGGGAAAACAAGATAATTGTATGTAGAGCTAAGTTAAGGGAAAGGAAAGCAAACATATGAATTGGATTACGGAATAGAAAAACAGTTGCGGACTTCGATCAGTTCAGGGACTAAGGGTGCATTTTTACCAATAATACGCGAGGATGTGTAGCGAGGAATGTGTTTGTAAATAATCAATATATTCTATCGCTTCAAACGCTAAATGCTCAAACTTCAAACTAAATGAAGCGATATGATTGGTTATTTACAAACACATTCCTCGCTACACATCCTCGCTTATTATTGGTGGAAAAGCACCCTAAATCCCCTAATTTACGCGAATCGTAACACATTTAAACTTTTGTAGTACCAAAAAAGAAAATTGCAATATATAAACTATTGAAAAACAGTCGTTATAGAAATGAAATTTCACGCCAAATTGTCATATTGCGTGTTTGTATGCGGGTAGTGTGAAATTATACCACGTATGACCTATAGCACCCCGTAGTTATGTTATTTTTTGCTAGTTATTCATAATTTTGTGTCTATTTGATATAGTTTACATGTTTGTTTGATAGAATAAATTCAAGTATTTGTTTGGAAATAGAGTATCGTTATAGGTTACGTATAAAAAAGGGAAGTAGTTATTGTGCCGTGTTCATTGTACTTTCATACATATACTGTAATAATATTGATGAAAGCACATATTAGAGACCAGAATATTCATTATAATATTTAAATAAGATAATTCGCTTATACAAACTGTGTAAGTTTATTGTTACTTAATTTTACACAATTATTATACATTTACATATTTTTAGATATAAAATGGTTTTAAGACAGGTTTAATTGATAAGTAGATATGCTTATAATAGATAAATGATGCATGTGTCGTATAAGATACTTAATTATTAATAATGTAATTTCAATGTACCTATATATACATAATAGTTTAGGTCTATGTAGAATACGGCAGGTGAGCTAGCGATGCGAGCGAGAAGCCATCCGCTCTTAATGTATGCTAATGTCGCTATTCCCTAATGAATTGCTATAATACTAGCTTCTCCATATCCCACTGGCATTATTATTTGTTATTCTCTAACAACATATATTTAATGTGTTTATAATTCTTAGTAAAACATTTCTAACGAAAAAAGAGCGTGTGCGCCGAGCACACGCGTCAGAAGTGATTCTTCTTTGGCAAGATTCAAAAATATATCGTCGCCTTACTTCATTACGTGACGGTATTGCAATTTTACTCTCAAAACATGGGTTAGATTGAATCCATTAAAGTCTTTAATTCCTAAAAGATAATAAATATTTAAAAATAACCTGTCAACGTTGCTTACATTTTATTATGAAACTCACAGCCAGATCAATAATAAGTGTATTAAAATAAGCGATTATATTCGTATGAATAAATATAATATGTTATATTAATCAATGATGTGAACGTTATAAGAAGATTTTCCCTCATTGAAGATAAAATATGAACGTTTATTTCGTAGAATTTTACTCATCATACAATTTTATTTTTCCTTCAATACTCGAGTCGTTTCAAATGTATTTAATGGATTATATACTCGAACAAATTTAAATAAGTTAGCGATTTTCACGACAGGTGAAAAGCGTTTATATCTATAGAAATATCACTGCTAGATATATTTCTTCGCGTTTGTGTGAAGGAAACGGCGCTTGCAGGAAACTCTGACGATTCCTGTCTTCCTTTGAACAAAACCGTTTTTATGAAAGCTACGAGAAATGTATTGTCAGTGACGCTCTTTGTACGAGGAGTTTCTCGTGAGATAAATGTGAAATGAGTTTTCATGTCATTGTACGTGAGGTATAAATTGAATTTTAATGGTAGAAAATTAACATTTTTACTTTTTACTGAATGTATTTTTATGTTTGGATATCAAAGTTTTTAAACGTACAAATTGTTATTAGAGATTGAACCAAGTTTTGGTGTTTTTGGATTTTTCAAAGAAGAAACAAACAAAGAATCTAATCATCTCTTTTATTTACTAGGAAATGTTTAATATAAAAGTATATTTAATGAACATACGTTCTCGGAAACAAGGCCGGATACCTACAATCGTCAATTTCCTGTTGATATGTACCGTGTAATAGCCGGAACGACTAAAGTGTATTTCGATTGTTCTAAACTTCAGGTACCTATTTGAGCGCTGCTCGTGTTGTTGTTGTTGTTTGAGGAAATTTTGTTAGAGTTGTGTTTAGATTGTTGCCTGGAGCCTGAGAGCTGAAGTGGCTGTAATGTCTTAAGGATGTATTGAACTTGCTATGAAGTAGCCTTTAGTAAGCGGTTCGCTTATAGTTTTTCGTTTATGTGCGTTTAATTGTTGATGGTTATTAAGTTTACATTTAAGAGTCCGTATCGATTTTAGAGTGATTTTGACTTGTTTCTGTAATTCTTTAGGAGCTCGTTAAAAAAAACTCAATTAGTAACAATGTGCTATAATATCTTAAATTAAAGATTTATTCAATATCTAAAATATGTTCGAGACAATTTATTGATTTTCTTTGTCCAGTTTGTTTAATAGCCAATAACCTGAGGCGTGTTTCAATTTTTTCCATGCGGGACGTTCGTGTCTTTGTAGTTTACACGGAATTTAAAAGAAGAAGTTTTCTTATAAAATATACAACAGTAAAGACACTAAGACATCCTAAAATATGTTTGAGGCAATTTAAGTACTTTTATTCAAAAATTCAAAGAAAATCTAAGTTAAAATAGCCTTACTTTGATGAAATTTTATGTGTATTTGGCGTCAAATTTCTAAATCATACGACAGAGTAAAAAAAAAAAAATACACATTAAATGATAGATTTATGCTTAAAAATTTGCAATCAAAAAAATACATATTATATGATTTATGAAAGTAATGGAATAATTTAAAGTTCTCTAGAATTTTCGATTAAATACGGGAGCGCAAACGCTGTTACGGCAGACCGCGCTCCGCGCTTTAGAGAGAAGGACGTGTTGCGCTGCTCCGTCAGACACAAAATTACTAAAGTACGTTTTTCCCGCGCGTAGTAGTCGGGAAGCCCACGATACTAGATTAGAATTGGTGGAGTAGACGATACCGAGATAATAAGGTCCTATAATGTTTCCACTTTGAGCGCTGCAGCCTTTGCTACTCGACTACACGATGATCGCGTTCAAACGTAAAAATACTAGCTTTCGTCCAGCGCAATTTTGTATATTATGGACTCTTAACTGAATGAATAACTTATCTGATTGGGGTTAAACCGTTTTAAATATTATTAAAACAAGTTAACCGTTTCCATTATTATTAAATTAACTGACGTAGCTTATGTTTGATGATTAATTTGGCGTAGTTTATGCTGCCAAATTTTAAACGTTAACATGCAGTTTATTATTATTTTAATAATCGTTAAAACCCAAGTATTATTTATATTAACAAATTATTTTAAATTCTCTTTATTTACGTTCTATTCCGGGCCAGCTAAAGATAAGCAATTAGCTTTAACAATTTTTCCTGTCTGTTAAATAGAAAGGTTTCAGAAGCTAAAGCTTTTACACGTGCAAACAAACAAACAGAATAATTGCCAAAAAAACGGATCAAATAAAAGGGTTTTATTAAAAGCTGAAGTTTAATCCAATATACGAAATTAATGTGTGTTTACGGAGCGATCGTAGTTACGTGACTTGTCGGGATTTTGGTGTTCATCATGTTAGAATTTTATATATTTTCAGGATTAATTAGTTCATAAGTTATAAGCTTTCCATCAATGGCTATTTTCGAAAGTTTTAAAATACTAATTTGACATAATTTCTCCCGAAATCGCTAAAATACAAAGACAGTTCAAATCAAACAAAGATACAAAAAACCGGCCAAGTGCGAGTCGGACTCGCGCACCGAGGGTTCCGTACAAACCTGCAATTTTTTTTTTCACGGGTTAAAGGCAATTAGATCTAAGTATTTGATATGAATTTCAACTTGATAGCTCTACGCGTTCATGAGGAAAAAAGTAATAAGTTTATATTTATTAAAAAATAAATATATATTTTGTAATGTAACTAAAAATTTAAGGTTTTCGGAATTTTTCCTTTATGTGTGCTATAAAACGTTGCTTCATGCCAAATTTCAAGATTCTAGGTCGACTGGAAGTACCCTTTAGGTTTTGATTCCCTTGCGAGTACTTGCGAGTTTCAAAATATGCAGCTTAAATTGCTGTTTCTTTTGATTGCGTTGACATAGAAGTTTGATTTTGTTACAGCTTAAAGGTATTATAGACCTGAGTATTTGGTATGAATTTCAATTTAATACCTCTACGCGTTTATGAGGAAATGGGTAGTAAGTTTAAAATTATTAAAAAAAAATATATTATGTGATGTAACTAAAAATTTATGGTTTTCGTAATTTTTCCTTTATCTATGCTATAAGACGTTGCTTCGTACCAAATTTCAAGATTCTGAGTTCACGGGAAGCACCTTGTAGGTTTTGATTCCCTTGCAAGTGTCGAAAATTTGCGGCATAAACGGCTGTATCTTTTGATTGCGTTGGCTTAGAAGTTTGATTTTTTCACAGCTTCAAGGGACAGTAGACTTGAGTAATTGATATAAATTTCAGCTTCATACCTCCACGCGTTCCTGAGAAAAAGGGTCTTGACAGACGGACGGACGGACGGACGGACGGACGGACGGACGGACAGACGGACAACAAAGTGATCCTATAAGGGTTCCGTTTTTTCCTTTTGAGGTACGGAACCCTAAAAATATTCAATCGATAAAAGCAATTTCGCACTACTTATATTACTTCCTCTTCAATAGCAGAGAAACCGATATTTTTACACTTTAAGGCCTGAATCGGGTAGAATTCCCTTTTAATACCGAAAATTAACTCTAGTTATAACCGTTTTTCTTCTTAGATTCTTAATGTACATATCTAAAAAAAATTATATTAAAGTTTCGAATATGATAAAGGGCATGGTTGTTTTAATTTGTTTATTTTACAATCAGGTTTTTTGGAAAAAAATCATGAACTGAGGTCGATTTTTGGACTTTAAACCAAAACGCCAAGTCAATATAACGTCAATTATTGTAGTGTTTTTACGGTGTGTTTATGAAATCTAAACACAGGGCATGGTTGTTTTAAATTTTAATTCCATATCCAAATATCTTTTTAATAATTTATATACGTACTTTTACTACGGTAGATTCGCGCCGGTCCCCCGATCCCGCCTTGTAAATCAACTAGCAAGGTCGCTAGCCCCTATTAAGGCCTTAAACCAAATCGAATACAGTTCCCGATAACCCGCGGACCAAGTGAAATAACATCGCATTCCTCGCATATTGTTGCAGCGAGACCGCAAAGCTTTACAAATTGAATTTAAAATGAAGTATTCTTCTAAAATATTCCATGTGATTGCAAAGTATAGCAACTCGGACGGAATTTCAATTCGGCTGCGGTATGACGTATCGATGCATGCGCAAACTGGATTGAAACATGAGTGAAATAAATCTTTGTAGTTCGTATATTGAAATGATTGTTGGTAGTTTGTTATAGGTTGTAAGAAAGTTATAGTATTTTTCAGTTATTGAAATTATTTAATTTCCGGTATGATTGTGATATTATTAAAAACGTTTTATAATATGAATTGTGATCATCATAATTTGTTAACTCCTAGCGTATCACTCACTCATGTAGAATTCAACATAAGACTTATCATCACTACATAGTATAAAACAAAGTCGCTTTCTCTGTCCCTATGTCCCTATGTCCCTTTGTACGCTTAAATCTTTGAAACTACGCAACGGATTTTGATGCGGTTTTTTTTAATAGATAGAGTGATTCAAGAGGAAGGTTTATATGTATAATAACATCCATCAAATAGTGGAGAAGTACTGTTATTTTTGAGGTTTCTAATGTGATGTTGTAAAAAATTACATTTTTTCCGCTTACATTGCAAACGGAGGCTGAACCCTGCGAGTTTTATCAAAATAATGTACTAAGTATTATACACATTGAAAAGGTCTACAGAAAAGTCCGCGGTGGTATATGTCTATCTCTTATGGATAACCCACAATAACTATTTTTATCATTTACTTTTTACGACAAATAATGGCTAATTTTCGAAGCGATTTTAACCAATACAGCATTAATCCTTAACCAATTAAATACCTTGAATACATTGTTCATTTAATATAGATCTATATGGCCCTTTACACCATATGATTTAAGTGAATATTTTCGAATATATTACAGATTTAAAAATTGCGGGACGTAGCGTTTCCGGCGGCACCGGCCGGCCGCCCGGCTATATATTTTATACCCGTGCGAAGCCGGAGCGGGCCGCTATGTTTTTATATACAACGTTCACAGTTTTTCTGTAGTGTATTTAGTATCAGCATAGCACCCGTGCGAAGCCGGGGCGGGTCGCTAGTTAATAAATAAAGCAGATGAAATAGAGCACTCTACCCATAAAAGTACAGGGTGTCTCAAAAGAAAGTTTATATTTTGTGGATGAATAAAAAAAAAAGTAAGCGGTGTATTGAAAAAATGTTTATTAATTGTTAAAGTGCATAATATGGGAATTTATTTAAGTCAGTTGCTCAGAAGACGTCCAAAGTAGCTCGGACCAAAAGATTACCGTCCAAAGTGAAGTAATGTATGTATTCACATAATTATTGTTTTCACGTTGTTTTCATCTTTTTGCAAGCGTTCATTTCACAATCTCTTCTCGCAATCTCGCATTATGAAGGTATAGTTTCACTGTAATGCATTTTAGGTTATAAGTATAATATCTGCACTTTGTTATTTTGCTTTTTGCCACGATATCACTGTTTTGGTTAAAACTTGAGACTATCTAAAAATACGTATGCTCACTTGTATAGACTTTTATTGTAATCCGTATTTGTAGTATCCACTTTTTTAACACGTTAGATTCGCATTGCAATAAACGGCATAACTTGTAAACAACGTATATAGCTATACCTACAATAGCTAATCTGTATTACCAGTTGAATGAATGTGTCCAATTACCATTCGTAAACAATGTAATTACCTTGTAATTACTCAAGTCATAGACAACATATTTTATATACTTATAATTTAAATTTCTTATTGTCATTGTTGCTAGTTTTTGTTACATAACTTTATCAATACCTTTTTTTTTTACTTGATTTAAAAACACAGTAATAGTATAAATGGTGCGCCGAAGGTACAGGATTATTAATTACCTTAATTTATTGTTTTTCTTTTTTGTTTTTATATTTTTAGTATAATCAGTGTTTATTCGTCTTTTTCTTATTATTCCTTATTCATATATACCTGAGTATTAATAATTGTTTTATATTTAATAGTATTTATTATATATCTTTCTCATACAATATATATACATATTATTTATTTTATTTACATATTTTATACCTTTATTATTATTATTTATTATTTTTTTTTTCTCTCTTAATTTATAATATGTCTTCCACAAATAATAGTTTTGTTTATAGCAATAATTCCCCGCCTTCGTCTGATAGTGATTCCTTTCACAGCGCTTCCTCTCCTCCTTTAGATTTTACTCTTTCCAATATTTTCCACAACTCTAATAAAAACTTCAACGTAGTTCATATCAATGCCCAAAGCATTCCGGCTCATTATCCCGATATGCTCGCCTCGTTTAACTCCGAAAATATCCACGCAATCCTTATCTCCGAAACCTGGCTCAAGCCATCCCTTCCTTCAACTAATTTCTCCCTTCCCGGTTTCCAATTCATCCGCAATGACCGCATCGGTAGAACCGGGGGAGGAGTAGCGATATACTTACGCTCTCATATACCGTACTCGCTACTAAGCGTATCCTCTCAGCCCCCCCCTGCTAATGCGGCCGAGCACCTCCTCCTTGAAATCCTTCTCTCCAACACTAAAATACTCTTAGGAGTTTTTTATAGTCCCTCTTTAACTGTTAATTACTTTCCTTCCTTTCAACTCCTCCTTGACCGATTTATTCCTCTTTACCAGCACGTTTTACTTATGGGTGACTTTAATACCTGTCTGGTAAAAGATGACTCCCGTAGTAAAAAATTACTCTCCCTTCTAGATTCTTTTAACCTTCAAACCTTGCCTTTGAATCCTACACATTTCAGTCCCAACTGTAATCCTTCACTCCTAGATCTCATGATAGTTTCAAATATTAATTTAGTCTCTAACTATGGTCAGTGTTCAGCCGACGCTTTCTCTTACCATGACCTCATCCATTTATCCTACAACCTACGTCCTCCCAAACTCAAGCCTTCCTACCTTTTGCGGCGTAATTTTGGTGGTATCGATTTAGAAATGCTGTTAGACGATGCCAAGAATGTCAATTGGGATATGATTTATGACGCCTGTTCAATAAATGAAAAAATTAACTTGTTTAATTGCTTGCTCCTACAGATTTTTGATAAGCATGCCCCGCTAAGACGTATTAAAGTTAAGCACCTTCCTGCGCCCTGGCTTACTCCCGAATTAAAAACTTTATTGCACAAAAAGAATAACGCTAAAGCCAAGCTCAAAACCGCTAAAACCGATTTTGCACGGGAAAAGTACAGAAATATCCGGAATCGTTGCAATACATTGTGTAGAGATGCACAAAGACGCCATATCCATAATTCCGTCGAGAACGGCGACACATGTAAAATTTGGAAATTTTTAAAAACTTTAGGAGTTGGTAATTCCCAATCAAATAACATACCCCCCAATATAAATATCGAATTGTTGAACAAACATTTTGCATCTTCTTCCCATCTTTGCCCTGATCAAAAAAGGTCAACACTTCAATATCTTTCATCAACTGCAACTCCTACTCATCCACCGTTCTCTTTTAATCAATTCACTGTTAGTGATGTTAAAAAGAATATACTGTCCATTTCATCGAATGCCGTCGGATGTGACTCAGTTAGTCGTAATATGTTTGTCCCCATCCTTGATATAATTGCACCTGTCATAACCCACATCCTCAACGTTTCCATATCCTCCAGTGAATTTCCTGACATTTGGAAAGACGCTAAAATTATCCCTCTCCCGAAGAAATCAAATCCAAATTCCTTCTCAGATTTCCGTCCAATTTCCATTCTTCCTTTCCTTTCCAAAGTCCTTGAACGCCTTATCCACCAACAGTTAAGTTCCTTCTTATACAAAAACAGTATTCTCAGTCCCTTCCAATCTGGTTTTCGTCCAGGACATAGTACGACTACTGCACTTGTTAAAGTCACGGATGACATACGTAATGGAATGGAAAAGAAGCAGTTGACAGTTCTAACCCTCCTAGACTTTAGTAATGCCTTTAACACCGTCGATTTCGACATACTGCTACAACTGCTTCATTCTATTAACATATCTCCTACAGTGGTTGATTGGTTTCACAGTTACTTGCACGGTCGCCGACAGCATGTATTATTGGAGGATAAGTCATCGTCCTGGTGTGATGTTGTTGCAGGCGTTCCGCAAGGTGGCGTTTTGTCCCCTCTCCTATTTGCTATTTTTATTAATTCCATAACCAATAATTTATCTTCTCTCTATCACATGTATGCCGACGATCTCCAGATATACACCCAGTCTACCCTCGAGAACCTATCCTCCGCAATCTTAAACACGAACACCGATTTGGAGAGAATTTTGAATTGGAGTCGGAGGTACGGTCTGAATATTAACCCAAGCAAAAGCCAAGTTATAATCATTGGTAGCCCCTATTTAATCTCGCGGATTGACTGGACATACATCCCCAAAGTTCATATAGATGGCTCCGTCATTGAATTTCAAAAATCTGTAAAAAACCTGGGGGTTCACTTTGACACGACTTTGTCTTGGTCGTACCACGTAAAAGAGACAAGTCGCAAACTCTACGCAGCGGCTAGTTCTCTAAGACGTTTACGGCATTTCTTACCGATTTCTACCAAAATTATGTTAGCTAAATCCCTACTTCTTCCGCTCCTTGATTATGCTGACGCCTGTACCACTGATCTTAGTGAAGAGCATTTAAATACACTTGAGCGTCTCCAAAATTTCTGCATTCGTTTTGTTTACGGTCTTCGTAAATATGACCACGTTTCCCAGTTTCGTAATAAACTCAAGTGGCTTCCTATAAGACTTCGCCGGAATGCAAATGCGTTGAAGTTGTTATTTTCCATCCTCTTTGATCCCAATTCTCCCTCCTATTTAAAAGAACAATTTAATTTCCTAGATTCAGGTGTTTATACTCTTCGTTCCGCTGATAACCTTCTCCTTAGCTTTCCTTCTCACCACACTAGTTTCCTTGGTAAATCCTTTGTAATAACCGCTATCAGACTTTGGAATTCTTTGCCTATAGCTGTAAGACGAGCTTCCTCGAAAAGTTCCTTTAAAACTCTTTTAAATAAACATTTCTCTGATTAAGCTTTTCCTTCAAAATAATAGTATGTATTATATCTTCTTTTATTATTCATATAATATGTATTTTATTTACTCTCTTTTATCTTTATTTTCATTGCCACCCGTGTACCCATTTAATATCAATCTTTATCCTTTACCTTGGGCAGCCTGGAAGAGATCGCTGATAAGCGATAAGGTTGCCTTATGTGCTGTGAATGTTTCCTTTTTTATTAATATTATATGATTGTAAAATTTGTAATGGTACATAAAACTGTTAAATAAATAAATAAATAAATAAATTTATTAAAAATAATATCGTCCAAATGCAGTCCATTGCGTTCACGGCACTCATTTAATCGAACACTAAAATTATTTATGACAGCTCGGCAGGTAGACACAGTGATGGCTGCCATTTCGTGCTGGATATTTTCTTTTAAATGCTCTAGAGAAGTTGGTTTGTTGGCATACACTTTAGATTTAAGATACCCCCACAAGAAATTATCGAGAATAGAAATTAGCGAGGAATTATTGGCCCTTACTTTTTCGAAGACGAAAGAGGGCGTGCAGTTACAGTAAATTCAGAGCGATGGTAGACGAGTTTTTAGTGCCTGCACTGCAAAACTTTCCTGGCTATAACCAGAGAACATGGTTGCAGCAAGACGGAGCTACATCACACACATCCAATATGTCTTTACCTCGAATTCATGAAATTTTTCCGGGAAAATTGATCTCTAGGAGAGCTGATATAAATTGGCCTCCACGCAGCCCTGATTTAACTCCCATGGACTTTTTCTTGTGGGGGTATCTTAAATCTAAAGTGTATGTCAAAAAACCAACTTCTCTAGTGCATTTAAAAGAAAATATCCGACACGAAATGGCAGCCATCACTGTGTCTACCTGCCGAGCTGTCATAAATAATTTTAGTGTTCGATTAAATGAGTGCCGTGAACGCAATGGACTGCATTTGGACGATATTATTTTTAATAAATAAATTCCCATATTATGCACTTTAATAATTAATAAACATTTTTTCAATACACCGCTTACTTTTTTTTTTATTCATCCACAAAATATAAACTTTCTTTTGAGACACCCTGTATTTATAAGAAGAGATGCAACTTAAAATAATTGTAGCCGAGACTAGTTTAAGCCAAATTAACTCCGTAGTTCAAGCATGACTACTTGACCTACGGAGTTTATCGCGATTTTACGATATAGTAGCATATTAAAATATGTGACAGTAAATTTTTATAGCTAATACACTAGGTACATCTTCATTTCATCTCATGTAGATTGTCTGTTTAGTCTAGTTTCATATTTTGATTAAGGTATTTAGAACAATACATGACCTAAATTGTACTTAAAAAAATGACAACAGAACGCACAGAGAGCGGTATTTTTCCGTAATTTCCATTATGGCCATTATACTATAAGTACTAAAAGAGACTGTCGGACAGTTTTTAGCAATAAATTTCTCATAAAATAAAAACGATAAGCGGTAATTAACTCAAGTATATTCCAAGTTAAAGGCGACTCCAAGTTACGGCCGAGCTTATAAATTATACCGCGATTTTATGCGTAATTATTTTTATTAAGCCGTTTTATAGTCTGTGGCTTGCAAAGTTTAATTAATTGCTTATAATTCTAGTCATGTCGCATCTTTTATTAGTTGCATTTATAGTTGTTGAATATATTAAATTGTCTTATTAATTAATCCAGAAAACATGGTGTGTTTATTTAATATATAAAACTTTTATTTCTGATGTACTACGTAAGCCAGCAATGATATAATATTAGGAATGTCGGTCAAGCGTAGCATTGCATACAGTCTAGCTACAGACAAACCAACTGCACAAGTAAGTTTACAAACACAAATACTCTCCTTATTCAATCACTCTCGCACTTAGGAATGATTTCAACGGTTTATTAGCATACTATATAGCATATTATAAACAACATATAGAAAGAGAAATTTAGGCATTTATTTCGAAAGAAAAATGATAACATAATTATGATGTATGCCGACGAAAAATATTTATCTAACGCCAATAAAGTTGGGTACGACAGCTAGTGATAAATACAAAAACGTCAAACATTACAAAATTCACAAATGAAGTGGAAAAAATGGTTGATGATTGAATTTTCGTGTTCCAAAAATGGTCTTGACAGCTATTCCAGTGTTGCCTGCAAATTGATAATAATTGACAGCTCTACGTCTGTTATCTGTGCTTCAAGTTGAATTTATAAAAATTGATCGAGACTCATACTTGGAAATATTGTTTCTGATATATTTTTGGTATAAATGAGCCTCGTTTTAATCTTGAATAATGGAGGCTTTTAATGTTTGATTCTCGCGATGATGTCATTATTAATTGACGTATTCGTTTTTCCTGTTTATATTGAAATTGATTTGTTCTTTTCGTTTATATTGGATGAGTTGTGATTTCGTATCTGTAAGTTTTTAAGTTTGAAAACTTTTATGTACTTACATAACGAACATTTTTTTTTAATTTATTGGTTAATTTTTTATGATTTAGGTATATAACTATGATTTATGTGAAAATTCATCATTTATTTAAAAACTTAAATCGAAGCTAGCAAATAAATACTGTTTTCATCACTAAAGGGTTGAAGAAACCCTGACTCTGATACAAAACGTCAGCAAAACTGTTGGCGACACGTGTGTGACAGGTAACAAAAAACGCCACGTTTTCAATATAGTTTTAATAAAAGAATAAATCTAAATAAAATTGTTTATTTTATAGCGTTCAAAATTCCGTTGTTAGTTTTGTTTGTGCGATGCCGCAATACGACAAATGCTCGGTTTCTTTGTCAATACAGACGGGAATGTTTATTCTGTGCGCAATAGAGAGCATCCTGTATATGAGAGCGGAATTTGGAAACGGATTCGTGGTTTGATATAGCTGTTGTAGTGTTTGTTTTATTGCGTTATAGCAGTGGAGGAAGTCTTTGAGGGAGTTGTTTTTCGGTTGTATGATTTTTTAATTGGATTTAAAATAGAGTGATAGAGTTGTGTATGATATTAATAGGATAGTAGATCAATTTTCGTCATACCTTTGTTTTTATGTTGCCTACAATGTTCGCAAAAGAAATCATGAAAATCGGATTTGAAAAGATTTAGATTATAAAAAGTCGGCTTATACTTTCAGACTGAAATGGACAGAAAGGAACAATTAATAGACTACATACCTATACGTAATGATTTTTAAAGTATTTGTAGGTATATCTTACGCCTTAAAATATTTTTTTTAAGTACCTATAGTACCCTTTTCTGCACAGTCGTGTAAATATAACTCATTCAGCAAACCGCACATTGCAGTTTCCTTGCGTCATAATTAAGACGATACACAAAAAAAATCCACTGCTTGGTGGGCGGAGTCTAATAGCTCGCTATCACAGTATTACAATATTATTTTCCTACAGTAAGGAATCGCCTTTGATGTCGCGCGATGCCGCCGCCAGTGTAGGTACTCACGCTGCCACGTGTAAATATGCTAGGGTTGTCACCAAATGGGAAAAACATATACAATTCCTTGATTTCATACATTTCCGGTAACATATATTATATGTAATGAAATAACATTTCATCATTATTCAAATTTGGCGCGCTTCGCGTGTTCATGTTATCTGTGGCTCGGATTGACGTAGCAGAAAGAAAAAATGGCGAGAAACGATTAAAATTTTTTTTATTCGCGGATTTAATAAGTACATACATGATAATAAAATTATTCCAATAGGTATCTAACCCAATATCCTTGTCAAATGGACTAATAAGAAAGTAAAATAGATCTTATTACAAGTTAGCCTAAAGTACATATTATGTTGTTAAATGATATCGCCGAGGCCTTTGACACAAGCCGCCTTTGTCGCAAGCCGCCTTTACTGCGATTAATGTTTTTGAGAATGTAAATAAACAGAATGGAAGCAACCTTATAACTCAATAAATAAAGTATATTTTTAAATGTAGTTCCGTTTATAGTAAAAGCCGCTTTGCGTGTTTTATTGTTTCGTCTTTCACATTCGTTACAAAAATTGTGATCCACTGCACTCTTCCTAGTTTATAATGTCAACTAAAAAAAATGAGAAACGAGTTTTGACACAAAAAAAAATCTCAATCGTCAACTAGGAACGTATCCCCTATAATCCCATATAAATTACCATTCCGTATTCACGGTTTCTGTATTCGCGGCATATTTATGGAACATATACCCCGCGAATAAGGAACTTTTACTGTAATTGAGGATTTATTATAAGTGGACTTTAAATGTCGTTTCTTTGAATTTACAGGTGAGATTACATATTTTAAGTTGTTGTAGTAACAAACTATGTATTTGTATGTTAACTATTGTGAAAACTTTAAAATAAAAACTTTGAATTAACAGAGAAACAAATTGGTTTTCTTGAAAATCATCAATAATATATTTTATATATATCTTATAGCTACTTAAAATATGTATAGTCAAAAACATCTTCAACATCTTTGAATTGGTACTAAACAGAATTTGAAAAACCTACCTCTCGTCGCGAGGAAATCTATGAAACTTTATGTCCTTGGATTTAAATGTAGATTTGCATCCATAAACACAACAGTTTATGCCCACCATTATAGAATACGTAAGTATAAATTATTACACAAAAAAACTGAAGCGTCTGCCCTTCGCGATAGGTAAAGCAATCTCAGCGTGATTGCTTTACGCGGCCCGCGTCGCCCGACCCCCGCCAGTTCCCCTCCGTTTCTCTGCACAAGTACATTCGTCGCACTACTGTAGGAAATATGGTAATACTGTGTCGCTATCGCGAACGCGGGTGTGCGCGAAGTCATTCTTGCAAACTCGCCGCGCTGCCGCTGGCCGACTCGGGACAAACATGTATGGAGTCGTCATACAGTTATAATATTGTTATACATATATTTAATTGTTGATTTATTGGTTTTATTTTCTTGCTTATAAACAAATAATCTTCTTTTTAACAACTACTTAGACATTATTAATAATTATTATTATTTCGTAATGTTTACTTTATTACAAAATAATACAGGTTATAAATAATCTTTGAAATAACAAAAAATATTGTTACTCTGAAAAAATGAAATGGTACTCAATAACGCGGACTACTGAATTGATTTAGATAGAATTTGATGCTGACGTAGATATTACATCATGCCCAGAAATGAAAGGTACTATTTCTAAAAGAAGTTATAAACCCTAATTCTTCTCAGTCAAAGTCAAGAGTGGAAGATATCACTAATACAGTAAAACTGATGCGAAACTTTGGATGTTAATTTGTATATTTTTTTATTAGTTGTTACTTAATCACGTCAAGACTACATTACCAATTTTGATAAAATATAGCTAATTGCCTGGATTTACACATAGGATACTTTTTATCCGAACTAAACACTTCTGTGGGATAAAACAGGATTCACGATATAACCTAATTCCACGCGGGCAAAGCCGCGGTCGGAATGATATTTTTTTAAATAAAAAAATTGTTTTAAAAAAAACACAAAATATATTGACGCATGTATTTATTTTTTGCACTCTATTATAATTGTAATTATTCATTACAAATAATCAAAATAAAATAGCCAGAACAAAGTTAGGCCCTGGTAGGGTAGGTAGGCAGGTACAGCAATGTGAGACGAACACTGGCTTATTTATACCAATAATAATGTATTATAAATATTAAATTAAGTTTACTTTCTAACAACAAAAATACATAATATTAGCTAATGTGAAAACGAATCAACCAATCATCCCACAACAATGAAATGTGCACACAAATATTCATCCAAATCGGTTCATGTGAATAGGAGGAGTGACTGCAGCGCCATCTTCCGGGCCCAATTGTGTTTCCAGATCACCCAGGAACTCAATTTAATATACTTACACAAAATTTTTCGAAATGAAAACTCACATTACTATGTAAATATGAATATAAACCTGTTTTAGTACTAAGCAATTTCCCGCACAGGTGTAGTAAGTATAAATGAAATAAATATCAACATCAAATTCTTTATACAACATACTTTTCTACCACCTACTAAGAAATGTAATTCTTGAAATTTTTTCGTATTTTTTTTTAAATATAATACTACTCCAATGAGCTCCTGTTCAATATTACGTCCACCATACTTCCACTAAGTTCACCATGATTTTTTATTTCTTTGCACTTTGTTGCTTTTTGCTAAAAATGGAATCATGCGATAAAACCAGTAGAGCGTTGATAACATACATTTTTGACTGAATAAAGGTACTTACGAAGGAGTGGGTTACCATTGTGAACAATCAGTGGGTTTATTTTCCTTCTGGATTCCGGATTTCAGAAAAGATTATCTATGCTATAAATGAAAAAATCTTACACATTCGTTATGTACTTAAAACAGGGGTACATATCAAACATCGTCTATAATACAATTATCATCAAATTTAAAATAAAACCAACTTACTTCATTAATTTGTTCCAATTGTAAGCATTCTTTTTCCTCCAACCTTTATGTTTCTTCTTCTTATTTTCTTTATTGTCCCCATTTGTCTCATTTTGTCTTATCATGTTGTCACCCTTTGTTACGATTGCGCGAGCGACACAAGTTCCCCGTGTGACGGCCGTAGCGGGAATGACTCGTGCAGCGATCGGGGTAGGAAGGAACAGGGCGGCTCTCGCTATATTGGCTGTTCGCGCGCTAATTTCAAGTATTTCTTGTTTATTTCAAAACCATCGCATATTTCAAAATTCTAACTCGGTAGACGTATAGGTTATATATTTTATAGTTAATATCCAAAAAGTCGTAACTTTACGTTTGTTATTTTGAAGATGCCAGAGATTAAAAAAAAATAACAATGAGAACTTTGTATTTTTTTTCTATCGAGAAAATATCATGGAATCATGTTTCTAAAACGGTAGACGTATTGTGTTACTATTGAACTTTCTTGTCAAGAATTTTCATCACGACAACTTTAATAATATAAAAATTACGAAGGTTTAAAAAGGGCCGTAAATGTTAGAAAAATTAATTCATCACCTTAATGTGGTCTGTTAATGCAAGCATAATTATACGTTCTCTGGCAGACATGTTTCTTGTGTGAAGGACCTTTTATACGACTAACGTTTCAAATAATATGTTCAAACTAATGTTTTAATTCGTTGTTATTTTTATTGAGCGCTAAGTGAGATAACATAACTTTACTTTTACAATAAATAAATAAATCCATACTAATATTATAAATGCGAAAGTAACTGTCTGTCTGTCTGTTACTCAATCACGCCTAAACTACTGAACCAATTTTCATGAAATTTGTTATGGAGATATTTTGATACCCGAGAAAGGACATTTACTACTACTTTTTATCCCGGGAAAATGATGCAATCCCGGAAATCCCACGGTAACGGGAACTATGCGGGTTTTTGTTTGACTGCGCGGGCGAAGCCGCGGGCGGAAACCTAGTAATAAATAAATAAATAAAACATGATTGAAAATAATTGTAGGTATTTCTCTGTATGTGATTCAGTAATATTTTTAGAAATAAATGTCTTCAACCGTAATATTTTAACGTATTTTGGCGTATCCTTTAATTCTAACACTTTACACGTATTTAACGTAGGTACATTAGTGTAGGTACACTAGATATGTGAATCTTGACTCTGTAAACAATAAGGTAACCGGACTGTCAGCACAACATCAGTCCTCTCCTTTGATATGCCCACGTTATATATTGGTCTATTCACTCAAGATTAATATTGCAATTAAAATATAAGTATGTATATCAAAGTTTATAGCTAAATTATATTTGTAAGGAACATAACATTTCGAAACTCGAGAAACGAACTAACTAAAGACAGATAGAGGTAATCAAAATAACTATTTTTTAAAACACCAAAATAATAATTCTTTAATGATGAGTTTATTCAATATTTTCGTTCTTTCCCTTTATGTGTATATCAATAATATGGCTATGTTTATTTGTAAATATTGTTCCTGTTAATAAAGATACAATACATTATTACACAAACTGGAACCAACACAGTAAAAGCAACCCTTACATCGCAGATAACAAATGTTTTCATGGTGAATGCTCTTTGTTTAATGCTTTGATTATATACTCCCTAGATAGAGTATCGGCGCGTCAAAAGCGTCGATAAAAATATCAGCTAACTGTTAGCCTCTAAAGCGCTCACCCCGCTAGGAGTAATTGTATTCTATGGTGTCAATTGTAACGTCAAGAGATACGCACGCACGGCTCATTTTTTGCGTTAGATTATTTCGGTGAAAATGACAAGCTGCGCGATTAAAATCTGCAGAAATTACAAAGGACGTTTACGAACAACTAACAAAATCTCCTACCATCGGTAAGTAACTCAAAACTAATAGTAATTTACGGAAACAAAAATAACAAATTCATAATTATTTTCACAAAATCAACGCGTCGTTTTTTAGTGTTGCCAGTCTTGGATTGCGAATTTCCCCAGAGAGTTAGTTGTCTTAAAAGCTGATGTATGTTCATTTTTACCCGACTGCACCAGAAGGAGGAAATACATCAGGGAAGGTGTGTGTATGTATGTATGAATGTATGTGGGTGTGTTTTAAAAACTGTTTGGCTGAGCCTACAGCCTTAATGGATGGACCGATTGTTTTTGTTTTGCAAGCTTCCGCGCAGTCGGATGTTTTTTTTTTGTCTTAAATATTTTAATATTTATTTTTGAAGTAAAACTTCTTTAGGCGCGGTTGAGAGTAAATGAGATTATTTTTCGGATGGAAATAACGCTCTATAGTCTGTTGACACAATTTCCTCTACTTAAAAACAGAAAAAAAATCTATACGTCTCAAAGGTCGGTATACCTGTTTAAGAATATCTATGGACGCAGTATAATTTTTTTTAAATTGTACCGATTTCGTACAAAATCGATATCTCAGGATCCTTAGGATCACAAAACAGGAAACTGTTACCAAAATTTAAAAAAGTCAACGCCATTTTGTTTTTTTTTTTGTTATTGTACCGATTTCGTTCCAAATCGATATCTGAGGATCTCTAGGATCGCAAAACAGGAAACTGTTACAAAAATTTGAAAAAGTCAACGTCATTTTGAAATTTTCTGTTATTGTACCGATTTCGTTCAAAATCGATATCTGAGGCTCCCTGGGATCGCAAAACAGGAAACTGGTACCAAAATTTTAAAAAGTCAGCGCCATTTTGAAACTCTTTGTTATTGTACTGATTTCGTTCAAAATCGATATCTGAGGCTCCCTGGGATCGCAAAACAGGAAACTGGTACCAAAATTTTAAAAAGTCAGCGCCATTTTGAAAATCTTTGTTAATTGACAGATTTCGTTCAAAATCGATATCTGAGGCTCCCTGGGATCGCAAAACAGGAATCTGTCAATTAACAAAGAATTTCAAAATGGCGCCGAATTTTTTAAATTTCGGTACCATTTTCCTGTTTTGTGATCCCAGGGAGCCTCAGATATCGATTTTGAACGAAATCGGTACAATAACAAAGAATTTCAAAATGGCGCTGACTTTTTAAAATTTTGGTACCAGTTTCCTGTTTTGCGATCCCAGGGAGCCTCAGATATCGATTTTGAACGAAATCGGTACAATAACAAAGAATTTCAAAATGGCGCTGACTTTTTAAAATTTTGGTACCAGTTTCCTGTTTTGCGATCCCAGGGAGCCTCAGATATCGATTTTGAACGAAATCGGTACAATAACAGAAAATTTCAAAATGGCGTTGACTTTTTCAAATTTTTGTAACAGTTTCCTGTTTTGCGATCCTAGAGATCCTCAGATATCGATTTGGAACGAAATCGGTACAATAACAAAAAATATCAAAATGGCGTTGACTTTTTTTCAATTTTGGTAACAGTTTCCTGTTTTGTGATCCTAAGGATCCTCAGATATCGATTTTGAACGAAATCGGTCAATTAACAAAGAATTTCAAAATGGCGCCGAATTTGGGTTAAATTTAAAAATGATGCAGGCGAAGCTGCCGGCAAACCTGTAGTATTTTTATAAGTCGACACTATATTATTACATTAATTAATGAAACATATTTTGTAAATGCTAATTGATTTTTATTGACGTGACAACGTCTTAAATTAGGTTGCGACTGGGAGTCACTTATGAAAAAGTGTAACGCTCGGTAACGTTACGATGAGTCACCGAACGAGAGAGAGGCCCGCGGTCTGCCGCGCGCGCAGCACATAAATATTCTACCGAGAAAAAGACGTTGTCACGTAAAATCTTCGCCCGTAAAACCGACTTTACAGGCAACCATTTTTTTGATTGTATTTTCTATTCTATAAAAATCATATTCTAACTCAAGAGACAACTAAACACAATTGAAAGTACTTACAATATTAAACTATTATTTATGATTTTATTAACATGACATAATTTTACAGGTTTTGCCCCATTTTATCGGGATAGATTCATTAGCTGGTAACTCCCTGATACAAATGACGCTGGTGTAAGACATAGCAATCGCTAAGCGTGTGTGCGTGCCTCACTCACACACGCTTGTAAATACTGGCCAGTTTTTGTTGCATCGGTCATTGCGTGAGGCGTTATCTAGGGAGTATATAATCAAAGGTTTAATGTCACATTTCCATTGTAGCGAGCCGTACGATGTTCTCTCGGTAATTGAATACACTATTATCTATTATACTATACTCCTTTATATGTTACGATGAACAAAGAAAAATGTATAAAAATTCGCGTAGGTAGCTTCTTAATTGGCACAACTCACGTACAAGTACGAATACCCAATTATTTGACAAATTTCGTGTACAATATCGCGTTTAATTGTCACTTTCAATAGATTGCTGTCTCTTGTAATTCGTCGGCCGCTCGGTTGCCATGACAACGGCCAATTAGTGGCGCCACTGTCGCGTGAAGTTAATTCGAAGCGTTTGCGTAGACGCTGCGGCGCGGGGACTGTGTGGCGACGCCTTAATTACTTTTTGGGGGCATTGAATGATGATTTCGATAGTTTATAGGATGTTATTTAAGCTGTGTTAACTGGGTGTGTAATTATTCCGTGATGTATTGTTGAGGAGGAAGATATTTGTGCTTAAATATGATATGCTGCTCTTTAATTAATACAACTTAAACACCCGATAAACTACCGAAATAATATCTGTATGTCGATAACCATTTAACTAATTTATCGCTTATGGAAAATACGCATTCGCTCGCGTTTAATTTTTGCATTAAAGTAAGAACATGATTTTAAATTGCAAATCATGTTTAGAGATGTAATTTTTGATCTCAATATGTACAAATACAGTTTTGAACTCTAATTACATTATTAGACATAATAATATGTTGGATTATTATACTTTTATAGCTCTAGAATGCTGATTAAAAACACGAGCGACAACCTAATCAGAGCAGTATTGCTGTGATATTCTAGACATTAGATTATAAAAGATACCCTTTCATCGTCGTAATTTCTCTCAATCCAACACACAAGAACCAGATAAAAACTAATGTTGCACTAAGAAATGGAACATGAAAAACAAGCGAGTCGCAGTAACACGAGCGCCAAGTTATTTACGGCGAGTGGTGTTAAATAAATCAAGTTGTTGCAACCATTTATCGTTGCGGTCGCGTTTGATTTATTTCGAAAAGAATGCATGTGGACTTGGCTGACACTATACTGCTTGGAGCGACTAGCTGAGGGAAAACAGTGGAAAAGACAGCACAAATACAGTGAAATAAGTAACGTTCGAACAGTGTAATAATAAAAGTCAGCAGTGCGTTTCTCATTTGTTAGTAGGGAAAGAATATGGAAGACCTTTCAAATGTGAATTATACTTTTGAATTTATTAACCTACTCGTCTGTTAGTTTAATCGGAACGTCTGATGATACAGAACGTCTGTTTGTTTCGATATTAAATTGAATGCCATTTTACATTCATCAACCGCAATACTTACTCAACTAGATATCAAATTTATTCAACAATTAAACAATAGCGCAAGAAATGCGAAATGTGAAATAATATTCCAGCTCAAACCGGTTATAACTGAACCACTCCAGTGCAAACCGCGCCATCAACGCTTTTGTTCCAAAGAGCTTCGCGGTTGTTGCAATGCAGTCTTGATTTTATCTTGCTTTTAAACGTTGGATTGTCTGTATGTATTTCTATAAAGTATTTAATATGAAGAGAAATGTTTTAAATAGTATTATTAGGCATTCGAAAAATTATTGAAGGGACATAAGGGATGAGAATTATTTATTTCCTACTTTTTACGATCGCTTCAAAAACTTAAAAAGTAAGATTTTTTCTCGAATTTTTGGAGTTGGACTTTGGATAAATTATTTATCTGTTTCATTTAATTAGATAAAAAGTGCCAAATAATGTAATTTTCTATCTCGACCCCATGAGCATTCTTTTAATTTTAGTAGAATAGGTACTTATAATAAGGACTAGCTGGTGCGTTGTGCGCGGGCTGCAAGCAGCCCGCGAGCCCCTTTTGCCCCTGGGTTGAAGCAATAGGGCAGTCATTAGAAAATGTGTTAGAATTCCAAGTCCATTTATAATTTTCTGCTAACTGCGATTCCACAGTCAATCGGAAGTGCTTATAAATTCCCCAATCAAATATTTTCTACTCCGGGGGGCTGTTCACTTTCGAAGGTGCGTGGTGTGTCTCATCCCGGGGCAGAAATCATCAGTCAATTGAAACTGCATTCGAATTTCCTGTACATTTGTTACTATATGCTAACAGTGATTCCACAGTCAATCGGAAGTGCTTATAAATTTCCCATTCAAATATTTTCTATTCCGGGGGGCTGTCCACCTTCGAGGGTGCGTGGTGCACGAGCTGCAAGCAGCTCGCGGCTCATCCCAGGGCAGAAATCTTCAGTCATTTGAAAATGCTTTCGAATTTCCTGTCCATTTGTTACATCTGCTAACAGCGATTCTACAGTCAGTCGAAACTGCTTATAAATTACTTATTCAAATATTGGTTAAATTTTTGAAACGTGATCCCGAATTTCATTTATTTGAGGTGTCTAATCAATAGCGGTGACTTTTCATAATAAACTGTTCAAGACAATAAATGTGTGAAGATGTATAAAACATATTGAAAACTTCAAGTCTTTTTAGTAGCGTCGTTTAAAATCAAATTCATTATGCTTTCGGCACTAAAAATATCTAAGTGAAAGCCATAGGACTACAGTCAAAGGGTGTATCGAATAAGATATCGTTACACTATAAAAATAACTACATACTTAAAAAAAAACGACTTCAAAAACGGAAAAGTAAAAAATAATTAATTACTACATATTATTTAGTTGTGTTATTCACTATATAGGTTTGAAGTCGGTGCCAAGCACTAAGCACTTATTAAACTACGCTATTTTTTGATACAAGAACTACCTACTTGCAATTCAATTACATTATTCGCAATACAAAAAATTGGTTATTTTCGATACAAAAACTACACTACTCTTGGTGTAAGTCCTACGCTTATAAAGCGTGAACGATTGGCTCATTAACTCAATAAATGTGTGAAGATGTGTATATTATTACGTATTGAAAACTTCAGTCTTTTTAGTAGCTTCGTTTAAAATCAAATTCATTATGCTTTCGGCACTAAAAATAAGAACCTACTTTTCCGTTTTTGAAGTCGGTTTTTAACGTGATAACGTTTTTAAAATCGTTTTAATCGGGTGACATGTTCAGAAACTTGTGTCACACCAAAACCTCACGAGCGCGATCGCAGGTATAACGAGAGAGAGACAGACCGATCTCCCGTCTCATCTCGAGCGCTGACACCAATAAGACGTTATCACGTAAACATCTCGATCGTAAACCTACTTTACAAACAACCAATTTTTTAACGTAGTTTTAATAATAATTGAAATAAGGGCGTAGGGATGTGACGACCCCATCGCCCACGGTTGGAATATCTATTGTCTACGTGACAATAGATATTCCACCCGTGCAATCAGTCAACCCGC
This sequence comes from Colias behrii, assembly GCA_029959065.1. Classification (NCBI taxonomy): domain Eukaryota; kingdom Metazoa; phylum Arthropoda; class Insecta; order Lepidoptera; family Pieridae; genus Colias; species Colias behrii. Next base: position 12,811,905 of record JARWMC010000012.1, read on the forward strand.
AGGACACCTTGTGGCGAGGTGTCGGGGAGTAGCGACCCCGCGGGAACCGAGTGCTCCCGGGGGAGGCCCCTGTCTTCATCTCCGGCTTGCCTTCACCGGCTGGTCGGAGTGAAGCCTGACGAGGACAGGACCCCCACCTCTGGCTTGCCTTCACCGGCCGGCCAGAGTGGAGTCGCGAGAGCTTTTAGCTCGAAGGGTGGATGCGAATCATAAGTGGCGAGTGGGCACGTGATGCTGGACCCTCAGGGAGCGCGTGATCGTCGTTTAAAGTCCAGGGACGCCTCTCCACCCTTAGCTGCTCACAATATGTTGCCCCCTTGTCGCACTATTGCAGCGACTTATTTCGGGGGCCCATACAGTGAGAGGGCGAGTCACCACCTGCCAACATATTTTTACTTTCTTTTAGTAGAAAGGCAGGTGCCATAGTTTCCCATAGTCCCCAGTACCAGTCCATTTAGCATCCCAATCCATAGCCCAATTATTAAATTTCCATACCCTGCAATAGTCCTACATCGGCCGCGGACTGCCTAGGGCTGTATCTCTATAGTGCAGTCATGGGCAGGCTGCGGCTGGTGTCCCACAACACATTAAAATTCTCGAAAGGGCCTCTGCGTGTTGGATCCGTGTCCCCACGTAAGCCTTCCAAAGATCCGGGTACCGTCCTTCTGGTGGTACCCGAGTATTATGGAATTGAAATAATAATATTATAAATAATTGAAAAAATAATCAAATGTTTGAAAATCTTACACCATGTAGGTACTTCATAATTTGATCGATATATTCATTAATCATATTATACTATGTATTTTTCTTATTCAAAAGTATAAAAAAACGAAATATAAGAAAAAATGAATAAGTCAATGCTCAGTTTTCGAGCAGCCCAGTCTCTAAGATCCCAGCCGATAAATTACTTGTCTTTAAATATATTATACAGTATAATACAAAATTTAAATATCACTAATTTCTCTTTCAGTTTTGAACGACTTCGATATAGAAAGCGATTTTTTTAACAGAAGCAATAATGAAAATAGAAGATTGAAATTATTTAAGTAATGAAAAAATGATCTCGAAATTTGCAAAACGTGTTTTTAAAAGATACCTACAATACAAAATAAGATACCTAAATAATGTGTTTTAATTTCATTGAATATATTCATATACCTACTTGAATAAAAATGGTTACCTCTTGTCTTGTTTATAAACTAACAAAAAACTGAATTATATAAACAAGTCCCCCTGTCGAGTGTAGCTGATTCGGTATGTAAAACCTCGAAATTAACAAATAGTTTGTTATCGTTATTTTTCATTATCTAGTTACATTAAATTGAATTTTGTTGATTTTTTATTGAAGTTGTTTTCTCAATATTTCTAATCCTTTAGGTATTTTAGTAATTTAGCTGCAAGCCAACAATTTAAATAGTTAGGACTATTAATATTAATTAGTTAAAATCTTTAGTTTAATTTTCATTTATTCATTCATCAGTGCTGTTTTTTTGATTCTATCATTTTAAAATTCTCTTTCTCTTTTTAATTTTTATATGATAAGGTATAGTGCCTTTTTTAATTTATGTACCTACTGAATTAGGTGTTACGAAGCCTACCTACCTTTATTATTAATACCTACGTTTATTATAAAAAATATAGTTAGGTATAAAATAATATAATGTTACATCGCCATCATTTCATCTTACATAGTAGAATTTTTTAATTTGTTAAGTTCTTCATACACTGTGTTTTTGAATCGAACATGTGAAAAATGATTCATGATCATTAATTAAATGGCATAAGAAAAAGCTAATTTTAAGTAGGTAAGTACTAAACATTATCTTGTGTAGTAGATGGTAGGCAATTTATCTAATCAAAACTTTAATTATTTCAATAATAAAACAGCTATCTACAATCTACATAGATTAATTATATTAAGTTTCATAAAATCAATATTAATAATTATTTTTGAATTGCGAATAAAACAACAATAATTGAAACTAAAATTATTTTATTAAAATGACTATATTATTCAACTAATGGTAACACATTTTTTCATTTTTAAAGAAAATCTATAGGTATAAAATATAAATTTATACAAAATCAAAATAACAAAAAACGAATAACATACAACTTAAATAAAATCTATACATAAAAAAAACGTAGGAAAATATACTGAATATTTTTATAACACTTGGGGCGTGATCTACAAATTAATAATCGAAGAAGAAAATACGCTACCCCGAGCTAGACGCAAACAGTACTGCATTGATTAACTTCCAAATTTTGAATAAATATTATGAAAAGGTCGGATCAACATTATATAGGCTATACATATTATTATAACATCGTTCCTTAGAAGCAATTGCAAGCAGCCCGCGGCGCGTCCCAGGGCAATAATCTTCAGTCATTTGAAAATGTATTATAATTCCCTATCCATTTGTTATTAAGTATCTGCTAACAGCGATTCAACAGTCAGTCGGAAATGTTTATAAATACCGCATTCAAATATTTTCTACTCCGGGAGGCTGTCGACCTTCGCGGTTGCGCCGTGCGCAGGCAGCAAGCAGCCCGCGGCGCCGTCTTTTGCCGTTGCTATTCAATATCCCTTCCTACTATGGAAATGTCCATACAAAATTTTCGAAAAAAAAATTTCGCTTTTTACCAAAAATTTTTATGTGCCTGGAAGCGGACCAGGTTTTGAAGCATTTTTTACTTCGGCGACCCCGACCTAAGTGCCACCGGTTCAGAGAGCCGTTGAATTTCGTGATGTATGGAAAATGGAAACCAGGGGTCGGAGAGAGATTCTGAGTATGCAGTTTTGTAAATATGGCCGATAAGAGCACAAAAGTCAATTTTCAGACCGATCGTGAAATAACCGGCGCCACCATCTTGCCTCGAAAAATCGGCCATTTTTGAAAAAAAAAATTGCGTTCAATTTGAAATTTCTCCATTGCCCTGGTAGCGCCCCATCTTCCTGATCATTTTTTAGTTCTACACCCCCCACCTATTTGGCGCCGTTTCGGAGAGCCGTCGAATATCGTGATGTATGGAAAATGGAAACCGGGGGTCGGAGAGAAATTCTGAGTATGCAGTTTTGTAAATATGGCCGATAAGAGCACAAAAGTTAATTTTCAGACCGATCGTGAAATAACCGGCGCCACCATCTTGCTTTGAAAAATTGGCCATTTTTGAAAAAAAAAAATTGCGTCCAATTTAAAATTTCTCGATTGCCCTGGTAGCACCCCATCTTCTTGATCATTTTTTAGTTCTACACCCCCAAGCTATCTTGCGCCGTTTCGGAGAGCCGTCGAATTTTGCGTTGTATGAAACTCGGAAACCAGCGGTGGAAACTCGATTATGAGTATGCCAACTTAATGTGCGTCTCGATTAAAGCCCCTGTGCCAAGTTTCAGCGCGATCGGACCAGCGATGGCCGTTTTAGAAATTTGTATGGCGGCGGCCATTTTTCCGCCATTTTGAATTTTTTTCACTTTCTGTGGTAATTGCTCAAGGTCTACTCCAAGTTTAGTTCGAGCACCCCAGATGTAGCTGCTACCGTTTGCGCGGGCCGTTGACCGTCTTCGCGAGATGAGGGAAAGTTTAAGATTTCGTATTTTTCTGGATATCCTGGGAGCTGGGCGAGTACGAATGCATCATTGGTGAATTTCTCCGTTGCGCCACCTCGTCTAAATTTACGTTTTTATGTTTGCGCCAAAAATGGAAAAATTCCAAAATCGAGCGTCCCACTATGGCTCCCTGGCAGCGTCCCAGGGTGGTGATCATTTTTAGTTTCGGGACCCCCCACCCAACTCGCACCGTTTCCGCGGGCCGTTGGATTTTACGTTGTATGGAAGTTGGAAACTGGGGCCCGGAGCCACTCGAACGGGGCACCGATCGATTCGCCGGCTCGAACAGAGCACGTGTGCCAAATTTGAGACGTAAGGATTCATAAACGGCGATTTTGGCAAAGTACGGCGGCCATCTTGTTTTCGCGAAAATCCCCATTTTTCCACCACCCCTGGTAATCGCCACCAGTTCCGAGCATTTTTTGTTCAGACACCCCCCCTCCAAGTGCCACCGCTTCTGCGCACCACCAGGGGTCCACTCGGTATTCGAAGGTGATCGAGATCGCTATATTTTTCCTCTGGTCGATCGGAGCACCTCTACACGATCACGTCGAAATCCCCCCAACTTTCCACGTAGTTTCCGAGAAAAGCGATGTCAGTGAGTGAGTGGTAGTGTAGCTTTATATATTATAACTAGCTGGTGCGTTGTGCGCGGGCTGCAAGCAGCCCGCGAGCTCCTTTTGCCCCAGGGTTAAAGCAATAGGGCAGTCATTTGAAAATGCATCAAAATTCCCCGTCAATTTGTTATTATCTGCTAACAGCGATTCCACAGTCAATCGGAGGTGCTTATAAATTCCCAATTCAAATATTTTCTATTCTGGAATGCTGTCGACCTTCGAGGGTGCGTTGTGCGCGGGCTGCAAGCAGCCCGCGAGCCCCTTTTGCCCCTGGGTTGAAGCAATAGGGCAGTCATTTGAAAATGCATTCGAATTTTCTGTCCATTTGTTACATCTGCTAACAGCGATTCTACAGTCAGTCGGTAATGCTTATAAATTCCTCATTCAAGTATTTTCCACTCCGGGAGGCTGTCCACCTTCGAGGGAGCGTAGTGCGCGGGCTGCAAGCAGCCCGCGAAGCATCTCAGGGCAGAAATCTTCAGTCATTTGAAAATGCATTAAAATTCCCCGTCAATTTTCTATTATCTGCTAACAGCGATTCCACAATCAATCGGAAGTGCTTATAAATTTCAAATTCAAATATTTTCTATTCCGGGGGGCTGTCCACCTTCGAGGGTGCGTGGTGCGCGAGCTGCAAGCAGCTCGCGGCTCATCCCAGAGCAGAAATCTTCAGTCATTTGAAAATGCATTCGAATTTCCTGTCTATTTGTTACTATATGTTAACAGAGATTCTACAATCTACAGTCAATGATAAAAAATCATTGATTCGTGATGAAAAATACACTAAAAAGTATTAAATAAAAATAACTTCGTTAAAAAAACCGACTTCAAAAACGGAAAAGTAAAAAATAAAAACGATTTAATATACCTACTTAATTACTACATAATATTTAGTTATGCTATTTACCTTACATGCAATTCAAGAACTACATTATTCGCAATACAAAAATACGCTATTTTCGATACAAAAACAGAGAGTAGTGTACTTCTCTTGGTGTAAGTCCTACGCTTATAAAGCGTGAACGATTGGCTTATTCACTCAATAAAATATTTATTTATTTATTTAAAAAACATCACATGCCATTACAGGACATTGCCCAATGCGACAGAGATACAATTTTATAAAACAAAAAATAAACTTAACTAAATTAAAATAACATACATAAATTAACAATTAACAAAGAAATATAAGCTTTAAATAACTTCTTAACAATAACAGATTAACTGTAATATCACCCTTGCGAATTCAGTTTAATATGTGTGAAGATGTACAAAACATATTGAAAACTTCAGTCTTTTTAGTAGCGTCGATTAAAATCAAATTCATTATGCATTAAAATTCCCCGTCAATTTGTTATTATCTGCTAACAGCGATTCCACAGTCAATCGGAAGTGCTTATAAATTTCTCATTCAAATATTTTCTATTCCGGGGGGCTGTCCACCTTCGAGGATGAGTGGTGCGCGAGCTGCAAGCAGCTCGCGGCTCATCCCAGGGCAGAAATCTTCAGTCATTTGAAAATGCATTCGAATTTCCTGTCCATTTGTTACATCTGCTAACAGCGATTCTACAGTCAGTCCATAAATTCCCTATTCAAGTTTTTTTTCTACTCCGGGAGGCAATCTTCCACCGAAGTTGCGTGGTGCGCGGGCAGCAAGCAGCCCGCGGCGCGTCCCAGGGAAGAAATCTTCAGTCATTTGAAAATGCATTAGAATTCCTTATCCATTTGTTATTATCTGCTAACAGCGATTCCACAGTCAGTCGAAACTGCTTATAAATTACTTATTCAAATATTTTCTACTCCGGGAACCTGTCGACCTTCGAGGTTGCGCGGTGCGCGGGCAGCAAGCAGCCCGCGGTACCACCTTTTGCCGTGGCTATTCAATCATCCTTCCTACTATGGAAATTTCCATACAAAATTTTCGAAAAAAAAAATTTCGCTTTTTACCAAAAATTATTATATGCCTGGAAGCGGACCAGGTTTTGAAGCATTTTTTACTTCGGCGACCCCGACCTAAGTGCAACCGGTTCAGAGAGCCGTTGAATTTCGTGATGTATGGAAAATGGAAACCAGGGGTCGGAGAGAGATTCTGAGTATGCAGTTTTGTAAATCTGGCTGATCAAAGCACAGAAGTCAATTTTCAGACCGATCGTGAAGTAACGGGCGCCACCATCTTGCTTTGAAAAATTGGCCATTTTTGAAAAAAAAAATTGCGTCCAATTTGAAATTTCTCCATTGCCCTGGTAGCGCCTCATCTTCCTGATCATTTTTTAGTTTTACACCCCCCGGCTATCTGGCGCCGTTTCGGAGGGCCGTCGAATTTTGCGTTGTATGAAACTCGGAAACCAGCGGTGGAAACTCGATTATGAGTATCACACCTTAATTTGCGGCTCGATTAAAGCCTCTGTGCCAAGTTTCAGCGCGATCGGCCCAGAAATGGCCGTTTTAGAAATTGTATGGCTGCGGCCATTTTTTCCGCCATTTTGAATTTTTTTCACTATCTGTGGTAATTGCTCGAGGTCTACTCCAAGTTTAGTTCGAGCACCCCAGATGTACCTGCTACCGTTTGCGCGGGCCGTTGACCGTCTTCGCGAGATGAGGGAAAGTTTAAGATTTCGTATTTTTCTGGATATCCTAGGAGCTGGGCGAGTACGAATGCATCATTGGTGTATTTCTCCGTTGCGCCACCTCGTCTAAATTTACGTTTTTATGTTTGCGCCAAAAATGGAAAAATTCCAAAATCGAGCGACCCACTATGGCTCCCTGGTAGCGTCCCAGGGTGGTGTTCATTTTTAGTTCCGGGACCCCCCACTCAACTCGCACCGTTTCCGCGGGCCGTTGGATTTTACGTTGTATGGAAGTTGGAAACGGGGGCCCGGAGCCACTCGAACGGGGCACCGATCGATTCGCCGGCTCGAACAGAGCACGTGTGCCAAATTTGAGACGTAAGGATTCATAAACGGCGATTTTGGCAAAGTACGGCGGCCATCTTGTTTTCGCGAAAATCCCCATTTTTCCACCCGCCCTGGTAATCGCCACCAGTTCTGAGCATTTTTTGTTCAGACACCCCCCCTCCAGGTATCACCGTTTCTGCGCACCTCCAGGGGTCCACTCGGTTTTCGAAGATGATCGAGATCGCTATATTTTTCCTCTGGTCGCTCGGCGCACCTCTACACGTTCACGTCGTTATCCCCCCCACTTTCCGCGTAGTTTCCGAGAAAAGCGATGTCAGTGAGTGAGTGAGTGGTAGTGTAGCTTTATATATTATAACTAGCTGGTGCGTTGTGCGCGGGCTGCAAGCAGCCCGCGAGCCCCTTTTGCCCCTGGGTTGAAGCAATAGGGCAGTCATTAGAAAATGCATCAAAATCCCCCGTCAATTTGTTATTATTTGCCAACAGCGATTCCACAGTCAATCGGAAGTGCTTATAAATTCCCAATTCAAATATTTTATATTCTAAAATGCTGTCGACCTTCGAGGGTGCGTGGTGCGCGGGCTGCAAGCAGCCCGCGAGCCTCTTTTGCCCCTGGTTTGAAGTAATAGGGCAGTCATTTGAAAATGCATTCGAATTTCCTGTCCATTTGTTACATCTGCTAACAGCGATTCTACAGTCAGTCGGTAATGCTTATAAATTCCCCATTCAAGTATTTTCCACTCCGGGAGGCTGTCCACCTTCGAGGGAGCGTGGTGCGGAAGCATCCCAGGGTAGAAATCTTCAGTCATTTGAAAATACATTAAAATTCCCCGCCAATTTGTTATTATCTGCTAACAGCGATTCCACAGTCAATCGGAAGTGCTTATAAATTTCCCATTCAAATATTTTCTATTCCGGGGGGCTGTCCACCTTCGAGGGTGCGTGGTGCGCGAGCTGCAAGCAGCTCGCGGCTCATCCCAGGGCAGAAATCTTCAGTCATTTGAAAATGCATTCGAATTTCCTGTCCATTTGTTACATCTGCTAACAGCGATTCTACAGTCAGTCAAAACTGCTTATAAATTACTTATTCAAATATTGGTTAAATTTTTGAAACGTGATCCCGAATTTCATTTATTTGAGGTGTCCGTCTAAGATTCCAGAAAATTATTAGTATTATTAATATTGAATAATTCAGACTGATTGACCCATTGATGGTATTATATTATAGATGAAAAATAGTAATAAAGTGTATAAATTTCAATTTGAATAACCATGATATCTCTGAAAACTTGATAGCTATTGCTACTGTACATTTTATACTTCTTACTATTATATAAAGAAAAAATACCTAATAAGTAAAAGCCGTCTACATTTTAAACAACATTGTTTGCTATAAGAAAAAAGGAACCGAGTATAGTAATGTGGCCGTACTCTTTATCAATTTTAATTCACCAAACATCATAAATTTAATATATCTATCCAAAAAATATCTTTCAAGATCAATGTAACTCGGGATCCCTGCAGAAGTCTTGACAAAAATATGAAATAAAAGTTACTGTATCATTAAAATATTAATTTAAACATAGTACCTATACCTACACCAAGTCATGTTTATAATTAAATTAAATAAATAAATAGTTATCATATGGTTTGGATATTATGTTTTCAGTGTAAATATATTATAATGAAAACTTTTTAATGTGTTTCATTTTCTTATTAATCTAGTGTATCTTAGTAATAATATTCATAAAGTGAAAAAAATAATTTAAATTGCTTTCATATAATTCTTTTAAAATACCTTTACATATTTTAATGTTAGATAACTTTGCATATAGCATGTATGTTAAAGTAAACTGTATTGATTTATAAAATTCTCATTGAATGCTTGTTGATTATGAATTTTTATTATTCCAATTTGATTTGAAATCATATTATAAATATTTGAAGAGGGTGGATAGGTACATTTTATTCACACTTAATTTTTATTACAACATTGGTGAAAGCTAAATGAAATAAAAAATCAGTATAAATAATTATTAATAGATAAATACTTATACATGTTTAATGTGATAGTATAGGTTCCACACTTATTCTACAGATCTTGAATATTAATGATTTAAAAATTTATAATTATAAATAAAAATGTTCTATTCTTAAGAATCTGTACCCAAAGGGTAAAAAGGGGACCCTATTACTGACTGGCTGACTGTTTGTCCATCTGCCACCAGGCTGTATCTCATGAACCTTGATACCTACATTTGAAAATTTCAGAGATCATGATGTCGATGTCGCTTCAACAACAAAAATAATAAAAACCGTAGATTAGCAATCTTGGCAAGGTCTTATATTGAAGTTTCATACTTATACGGAAACCTTAGTGTTGTGTGAGAACCGTCCGTAGAGAATCTGTATAAAAATATGGTTGTTTAACCTCGATTTTTTATAATTTGTTTAAATAACATCAATAGAAATTACTCATCTCGGTTCGTTACCTATATTATTATATTATTATTCACAACTATGCGGATTCTTCAACTACGCTGGCGCGCGAAGAGCTAGTCAAAAATATATACCTTTAATTATTCACAAATCACATTCAAGTGTTTTCAAGTTTCATTAAAACTTTTGATGTAAGTAACAATTTAGGTAGGCAGGTCTATATTGATATCATCATCATCAAAAATTAACTAAGAAATTAATAACAAATAAGGAAGTCGGTTTATAACTTCCCAAGGTCGAATTGGTTCAAAATTTGGAATTGTGTCTGTATCGTATTGAATTTGAATAGCATTTGTAGATATCTAACTACTTATTGGCGTCTTTTTCTCCAATTTTATTTTAATAAAAGCTTATGAAGTATGGTCCCATAAACGTGTCGATTAAAGACAGATAAATACCTATCTACAAATCTTCAGTCATTTGAAAATGCATTCGAATTTCCTGTCCATTTGTTACATCTGCTAACAGCGATTCTACAGTCAGTCCGAAATGCTTATAAATTCCCTATTCAAGTTTTTTTTCTACTTCGGGAGGCCATCTTCCACCGAAGTTGCGTGGTGCGCGGGCAGCAAGCAGCCCGCGGCGCGTCCCAGGGCAGAAATCTTCAGTCATTTGAAAATGCATTAGAATTCCTTATCCATTTGTTATTATCTGCTAACAGCGATTCCACAGTCAGTCGAAACTGCTTATAAATTACTTATTCAAATATTTTCTACTCCGGGAGGCTGTCGACCTTCGAGGTTGCGCGGTGCGCGGGCAGCAAGCAGCCCGCGGCGCCGTCTTTTGCCGTTGCTATTCAATTTCCCTTCCTGCTATGGAAATTTCCATACAAAATTTTCGAAAAAAAAAAATTCGCTTTTTACCAAAAATTATTATATGCCTGGAAGCGGACCAGATTTTGAAGCATTTTTTACTTCGGCGACCCCGACCTAAGTGCCACCGGTTCAGAGAGCCGTTGAATTTCGTGATGTATGGAAAATGGAAACCAGGGGTCGGAGAGAGATTCTGAGTATGCAGTTTTGTAAATCTGGCCGATTAGAGCACAGAAGTCAATTTTCAGACCGATCGTAAAGTAACCGGCGCCACCATCTTGCCTCGAAAAATTGGCCATTTTTGAAAAAAAAAATGGCGTCCAATTTGAAATTTCTCCATTGCCCTGGTAGCGCCTTATCTTCCTGATCATTTTTTAGTTCTACACCCCCTACCTATCTAGCGCCGTTTCGGAGAGCCGTCGAATTTCGCGTTGTATGAAACTCGGAAACCAGCGGTGGAAATTCAATTATGAGTATGCCAACTTAATGTGCGGCTCGATTAAAGCCCCTGTGCCAAGTTTCAGCGCAATCGGACCAGCGATGGCCGTTTTAGCATTTGTATGGCGGCGGCCATTTTTTCCGCCATTTTGAATTTTTTTCACTATCTGTGGTAATTGCTCGAGGTCTACTACAAGTTTAGTTTGAGCACCCCAGATGTAGCTGCTACCGTTTGCGCGGGCCGTTGACCGTCTCCGCGGGCTGTGAGAAAGTTCAAAATTTCGGATTTTTCTGGATATCCTGGGAGCTGGGCGAGTATGAATGCATCATTGGTGTGTTTCTCCGTTGCGCCACCTCGTCTAAATTTACGTTTTTATGTTTGCGCCAAAAATGGAAAAATTCCAAAATCGAGCGACCCACTATGGCTCCCTGGTAGCGTCCCAGGGTGGTGATCATTTTTAGTTCCGGGACCCCCCACCCAACTCGCACCGTTTCCGCGGGCCGTTGGATTTTCCAATGTATGAAAGTCGGAAACGGGGGCCCGGAGCCACTCGAACGGGGCACCGATCGATTCGCCGGCTCGAACAGAGCACGTGTGCCAAATTTGAGACGTAAGGATTTATAAACGGCGATTTTGGCAAAGTACAGCGGCCATCTTGTTTTCGCGAAAATCCCCATTTTTCCACCACCCCTGGTAATCGCCACCAGTTCTGAGCATTTTTTGTTCAGACACCCCCCCTCCAGGTATCACCGTTTTTGCGCACCTCCAGGGGTCCACTTGGTTTTCGAAGATGATCGAGATCGCTATATTTTTCCTCTGGTCACTCGGCGCACCTCTACACGATCACGTCGTTATCCCCCCCACTTTCCACGTAGTTTCCGAGAAAAGCGATGTCAGTCAGTCAGTGGTAGTGTAGCTTTATATATTATAATAATAATAAATTATAGCTTCGAATATTAAGTAGACGGAGAAATCTTAGATTAATTATGTTATCTCAACACCTAAGCTCTTAACTTTTTAATCGTTCATTATTTTAAATAAGTTCTACATTATTAAGAAGTATTATAAACAAAAATAAACACGATTTAGAGTTAGAAATTCTCGATTTAATAGAAGTTTACATAAGTCTTAGCCAATATTTTGGTAATATACTAAGTAAAGAATATTAAAGTTGTATTAAAGGCTCTCGGTAAACTTCGTATCTTTGTGAACTTGCGAGAATTTTCTACTAACAGGAACAGGTAAAAGCTAAAACATATTATCATGTTTTTAATTTTTCATGTTAGTTAATAGTTTTCAGTTTGCTATAAACATTTTCATGGCGTAATTTAACGATTAAGTGTCATGCATTAGGTATTTGATTTTGATCCATTTTAGTCTTGTTTAAATAAAATTTGTGCATGTTTTACCTCGCATATAGATTTTTGTTAGGTATATGTTTCATTATCATTATCAATCGAATTTTTAGTTTTAAATTGCAAATTCATTATTTACAATTAAAAACTAAAAACTTTGAAATTTACCTTTATGATTTTAAATTAATAAAACACATTTACACAAAAAAATCCTCCTTCGTCGCAGTCGGATAATAAAAACACACCTGTAAGCACAAATAAATAAACCTGTCAAATATGAAGGTCGACCAAATCATTACTATTTGCACAATAAAATAATGCTGCCAAATTGTGAAGCGACCCAAGGCACAAGGCGCTGATTCCCCCCGGGGCTTAACCGTTTTTTCCCGCGTCTTGTAATATCTGTGCAATATCTTTTTCATCGTTTTGGCACGTAGTATATTATTATTAGTCTGTGGTTTTGGCGGGGAATACAGGCTGCTTCTCGGCTTATTGGACTGTCAGGACTGAGTCATGTTGGGTAGGTTAGTGCGGGTTGTAGTTTTGCGATATTGCACGGTGGAATAAGTTGGATAACAAAGGTAGGCAGGAATTAAAGTTTTTGTGAATCAAATATTAGTATTCCTTTTAACCAATAGATATTTTATTCATAAATAAGACACACAAATAACAAGATAAAACTATAGATACTTTGACTTCACTTTTTAAACCCAAACCTACGAAACTTAACAAAATTAGCTAAAAAGGTTGTCATATCATGCATTGAACAAATGACTGATCTACATGCGATCACTAATGACATCTAGTAATTACCGGCACACTTCATTTATATATTTATTTGCATATTTCTTGCAATATACCTTGAAAATGTATGACAATCTCAATCATCTCCACCAGGCCACAAGCCACAACCCCTTCATTGCTCTATCATAAAACTCTCAGCCATAAAAGCTATTATGGAAGAAGATTAATAACAGCATCTTTCATGACGTCAGCGTGTTACACGCGTGACGTCACTGATGACTTCATATGCCATTACGCGTAGCTTAATCGAGGTGGCATTTATAACGAACCCTCGGTTGCTGTTAAAGTGATCTCTTATTTATAGATGGTGAGAAGTGACGTCACAGCTTTAGATGTCATTCTCTAAGTATAGAAAATGCAATCGAAAAGATCACATTAATAATAGCCTAAAAACATTTTTCTAAGGCCGTCTGTAGTCCACTGCAAGTAACATACATTCGAGAAAGAAAAGTTTTATTTTCCAAAAATTCGGCGTGTTCTGCATGAAATTTTAAATAATTTACAAACTCTTTTACATCGAATTTCAATTTGTATTCCCATTTCCACAAAATACCAATCAATTTTACATATACAGTGCATAATTTACTTTGTTAAATAATTAATTTTATGTAAAAATATCTTACAGCGGACTTAATCGCAATATTTTATTCAAAAACGTTTCCGTGGAACAGTTTGGTTTACGTTTCATGAGTTTTTACATGTTTTATCTACGTTATTTGAAATATGGAATATTAAATTATTCAAGAATAAGCAATTGTTTTATTTAACTCGTAATTTAACAGAAACCCTTTAATATGCAAAGCTGTTAAAAATAACACATTGGTACGTCCGTAGGTAACACTAAAAGGTTGCAATAGCAAATCAGGGACTTAACTTTCGCTCAGCAAATTTTCGTTAAGACGTGAAAAAAGCATATATACATTTATGTATTTAAAATTGCAATATTAAAACATTTAGGTATCAAATAAAATACTTTATAATATTAAAAAGTGTAAAATATCTGAATTACGTTAAAATATTTTTAATCTCTAATGGCACCTTGAAATGAACGTAGCAAGAATAAAATGTATTGTGAATTTCTTGTATAATGCAAGGTGACACTCCATTGGTGTCGCATCGATGTGTCGTTATATTGTTGGCGACAGAAATATAGATTATAATATTGTACGAGAAATATATACGAGTATTTTTACTGTATGTTTTATAATCTATTTCATGAGGTATAAGTTTGTTCTACATCCAAAATTATTCCATATTTTACGACACGCACTTATTGCATAATGCACAAAAAATAATAAAATCATAATAATAAAAATCATCTAGAAGAAACCATATTTATTCAACTACAAAAAGCAGTAATACTTAACACATGCAGAATAGTAAGAAGATTCCTCCAAATAGAAGAAAATGACAAAGAAATACGATTTTCATTAAATATCTCATATTTTCTATTAAAACTTTTTATCAACGTCGGCTGAGAAACTTGTACATTTTCGTTAAAAAGCCTCCAATAAATATGTTTTCTCGAGAGTCTATAGGTTTAACGGATTAAAAAAGTTTTGATGAAATAATGAGATTTTCTTTAATATTCAAATGAATTCTTATATTCTATTTGGATTTGCGTATAAAGAACTTTATTATGTCTTACAAAATGTATTAAGACTTCAAGATCACTTTATATAACGAACAAAGACTTTCGTGAACTTAAATGCAAACATTCATTAATTTCACTGAGCTCCTTTGGTAATCATCATCACTACATAGTATAAAACAAAGTCGCTTTCTCTGTCCCTATGTCCCTATGTATGCTTAAATCTTTAAAACTATGCAACGGATTTTTATGCGGTTTTTTTTAATAGTGATGTAACGAGTGATTCAAGAGGAAGGTTAGTACATATATAATTTATTAGGTTTTAGAGAAAGCGGGCGAAGCCGCGGGCGGTAAGCTAGAATTAAATATTCTTGATGTAATATTATCTACACTACGCTACTCTTCTCAAAGTTTACATAAAGACATAAAATTGATTATAAAATAAGTCGGATGCTTTATAAAGGGCTCGAGTTTTTTATTTCTCCCATTGATGAATTGAAATTAAATGAAAATGTTCATTCAATTTATGGACATTGGTCTTTATATGTGATTATTTTCATACTTTTGCGTTTCAAGTAATATTTCATTAATTATTTATCACATCTCAACGTGTAATAGTCTAAGATCCCACCGCAGGATCAGTGCGTTCATCGGTTTTTTGCTGAAAACCGAATTTTTATGTATATTTAGAATTAGGAGAATATATATCGACTAGATTGCCAGTCAAAATTTGGCCGCAAGCATGTTTAATTAAAATTTTTCTAATCGGTTTTTGGGAAAAAAATTCGTTCACTTGTTTTTTGAATAAAATGTACTCTACATCACGTCAAATGATATAAAAATTCTAAAAAATCATGGTTGCCGCTTTTCACCTGGCCGCAACATCTTGGCAGCCTGGTGCAAACAGGTATGATTTCGAATCATTTTTACGTTCATAACGCACATTTATGAATCATATATCAAATTAAAGCTAATTTTTTTCTATTTATTATCATATATGGTTGCCTAATTAAATCCGGCCGCAAATAAGGGTTGCCGGCTGTTAAAGATGTTGAATATTTAAGGTTGAGTGTAAACATGCTTGCGGCCAAATTTTGACTGGCAACCTAGTCGATATATATTCTCCTAATTATAAATACATATAGTTACATAAAAATTCGGTTTTCAGCAAAAAACCGATGAACGCACTAATCCTATATTTATAATTTTTATAAGCCAGCAACCCTTATTTGCGGCCGGTTTTAATTGGGCAACCATATATGATAATAAATAGAAAAAAATAGCTTTAATTTGATATATGATTCATAAATGTGCGTTATGAACGTAAAAATGAATCGAAATCATACCTGTTTGCACCAGGCTGCCAAGATGTTGCGGCCAGGTGAAAAGCGGCAACCGTGACTTTTTAGAATTTTTATATCATTTGACGTGATGTAGACTACATTTTATTCAAAAAACAAGTGAACGAATTTTTTTCCCAAAAATCGATTAGAAAAATTTTAATTAAACATGCTTGCGGCCAAATTTTGACTGGCAACCTAGTCGATATATATTCTCCTAATTATAAATATACATAAAAATTCGGTTTTCAGCAAAAAACCGATGAACGCACTGATCCTGCAGCCGGATCTCGTACTATAATCAGCCTTCCAAATGTTCCAATTCCAAACCTTCTTTACTCGAATGTAATGCAAATGAGATGGATACATACAAACATACAAAATTCAACAAATGTTACATTAACCCAAACGTTATCCATTTCATCATGCAGCTAAAAGCCTCTAAAACCGACCTTCATTTGTTACAGGTATACAGCCTCTAAGGCCGCGGTCGTGTGTGGGCGGAGCGGACTGCAGAGTTAACAGTATTAGTTATATAGAAACATTAGTATAGGCACTTTTTAAGCGAAGAATAAGTTTACGAAGTTAACGCACATCTGAGGCTAAATGATATGGCGATATGATTTATGTTTACACATAATAAAAACTGAAATAACCATGATATTTTTATTAAATTGCAATCAAATCAACGAATCATTTAAAATGTAGTTAATATTGTATCACAACTGAATTATACATTACGTGTTAACTACTGTTGTCATATGACACCAGAAAACTGGTTATCCTCGACTGATAGCTCAAACTGTATTTATCCAATCTTTTTCTTACTCAGTCGTTACGACTCGAGTAGGTAAATAGGTACCTACTCAGCGTTTAATCTAATGTTAAAAAAATATTAAAAACTTTCTCTTAAAACATAATATTTTTTTATTTTTGTTTTATTAAACTTAGTAAGTATACAATTTTAATCGCTTCCGCTTATGGCTGACAGTAATCCCTGTACATGTCCTCTCCCTTATCTAAGAGGCTCATTAGGCCGGCTAGCACACCACTGGGAACACAAGTATGGCTATTTAGCAAGTTGTTCAAGTTTAAGTCATTTTATGTTTAGAACATGATAGTGCAATGTTTTCATTATGTAGTCGGTTATTTATACTTGTGTGGAAAGAAAAGTTATATTTTATTGTGGTTTTATTTTAATAAGATATTATTAACCGATGAACGTAACTATGCTGTGTGTAATGTGACTAGGGGCGTACGAAGTTATTCTCTTGATTAAATTATAATTAGTTACAAGAAAAATAAGTAGGGCGGTTCGAATTACACGGGGTCAACATTAATTTACATAAAAATTACTTTATTTGAACCCAGAATGTAAAACGTAAGAATTTTCTTAGAACCGACTAAATTCATAGCTATGGTCTAATTTTGTTGATGACACCCAAGTTAATCGATTGATTGGTATAGGTACAATATAATAGGATAATAATTTACTCAATAAATTCATAAGTATGGTCTTATAGAGAGATAAAAAACAAATAACAGGGCTCTACAAACAATTCACTCTACACAATCCTTATAAAAAGCAATAAACAACAATTTCTCAAGTCATTCGTATTATCAAGTCATCGGTGAACATATAAAAAAGGTGGCTAGCCTGAATGACATTATTAACTCCACACTGTGACAAAGGTCACAAATTTGCCCAGCGACGACTGACCGACGACCTTACCGTGGGTAATCGCGCGTATGTTTGTAAGTATGGTCTTTATTTGCTAGGGAACGCACCGTTAAGTTTCTTTTGAGGCATATTGTTGACGAGAGTAGATCGGTTTTATCGTGTGGAGTTTTTCGGTTCCATGTTTGTTTGTGGGGTTAATTTGGCTATTTTATGTCGGTGGATAAATTGAGTATGTATGGCGAAACAGCTGAAACTATTGGAATTTTTTAGAATCATTATATTGCGAAAATCTATATGAAAAATGGCTGCCCCTGCCCAATAAAAACGGTAATATGTTATGGTATGATTTTTTTTTTCATTCTTATGTTAAAAAGTTAAAAGAACTTCCTAGAAATTCTATTTTAAAATATCACACAACCATCAATCAAGTTTCCTACAAAAAAATTTTCGACGACTTATAAAACAATTTGCTTAATAGTCTCTCCATTTAAGTAGTAGTGCCCAAATCCATCTCTTTGGTTTGAATGAAACGTTAAAGTTCCCTCCTCCCTTAGAGCCTTTCGCCTTTTCGCCTCACTGAGGGCCCTCGAGCCTAGTTGTTTGATGATAAATATTGTTCATGGTGAAAGGGGAGGGTTGTTATTAGAGATGAAACGGATAGCAGTTTGGCCGGATACTGGATACCGGATATTCGGCCGACCAAGACGCCGGATAGCCGAATATCCGGCCGCCGAATATCCGGCGAAACTTAGCCGTTTGCGTAGGCGTCGCGCGAACGATAGGATGGACTCGGTTCGATTCGGGTCTTTTCGTTGATGAGTGAAGTTAACAATTGTACAATTTTATTATTGTGTCGATTGCATGCAGGGCAGACACGTGCGTGATCGTTTTTAGGTTATAATTTTATTTGTGCTCTTATTATTTTAAGTACATACATATATACATAGGTCTAAAAGATTTAGCAACGAGAAATGGCATCGGTGAAGAAAAGATCGTCTTTATGGGAATACTTTGACATAAGCAGTGAAAATAAAAAGTTAGCTCTTTGTTTATTATGCAATGTTAATACATATTTCTCGTGGCGGCGAAACGAAAAAAGCAGGTAATGTATCTAATAATAAATAATCTAATTGCAATAATTTTAATACCTATCAAGTAAAATAATATCTTGCAAGTTTCGTAACATATTCAATAATTATTGATTTCGGGGAAATGTGATTCTTGCTAATAAATAAAGCAAATAATTACTCAAAAATATGTTTCTTTTATCCAGCTATTTTTTTTTTTAATCGGCCGGATGTATATCCGGCCGAATAGTAGATATCCGGTATTCGGCCGGATAGTATTATGGCGGCTGGATAGGCCGGATACCGGATAGTTACCGGATATCCGTTTCATCTCTAGTTGTTATCGACGAGGATGTGTGAAAAATGTTGATGTTTTGAGATAATGGCGTCTATGGTTATAAAGTGGTAATGGAAAACGGTAATTCTTTGCTATAACTTAAATGCGACATAGTTTTGCTACAGTTATTTTAACTGTAAATGTAGGTACAATAAACTGCCAAATATGTAATAACCAAGTTAATATGAATATTTGTGAATTTTTTGTAAAAACCGATAGGTATGTACTATAATTTTTTTAATATAGATAGTAATAGAATTTCTCCTTTTTTGTTAACTTCAATCAATTAGGTATAATGATAGTTCATTTATAACGTTCATGAACTAGCTTCATAGGTGTTCATGAAGGAAAGGAAATTTCTTTTGCGATTAACAAAATCAGTCAATTCCAATCAAATAGAGATAGTATTTATATGGATTTAATTTCGACTATCAGAATCAGGTCATGTCCATTTATATTGAAGCTCAATATAGACTCGCTGTTTGGCCCTGTTTCATTCTAGTTAAACAGTACGACAAAAAGAGACACAATGTAAGTTGTATTGGTTAAATAAATTTAAAATTCTGTTCATAAGTAGTTTTTGATCGCAAACAATCATATTTGATTTTATAGATAACCTTACTTACTTACTTAACTAGCTCTGCGACCCAAACAGAGTCTTGGCTTCCGACACGAGTTCACGCCACTTTCCTCGATCGCGCGCAGTTTCTTGCCAATTGACGGCCTCCAGATTGCGTAGATCGGCTTCTGTTGCGTCGCTCCATCGATATCTGGGACGGCCCACGGGGCGTCGGCCAGTTGGAATGCCCAGATATGCCTTTTTCACGGCCCGATCATCCCCCATTCTTAAAACGTTATTTTTTTTTATAGATAACCTGTTTAAACAATTTTGTTAAAAGCATTTCTGGCTTACGGAAGAAATACGTCGTAACTCTCTTACCAATAAATAACACCCAGACCCTCTAGAACATTGAAACGTCGCCGAAAAAACGTAAAAGGTTGCAATTTATCAAGCGATCGACGGCCGCCGGCTCACCGTTTGTTAAATAAACAAAGAAATTAATGGAACCTGGCTAATCCGGGCTCGCCCGGCGTAAATTCTTCACAAGCAGGTGCAGACCCGGGCTGTCACACTCGACAGGCATAATCCCTTGATGAATTACCCACAATATTTCTGCTATGAAGGTGGCAATAGTGGCCCACTTAGTGTGAACGTCAGTCTTAGTTGAAGGTGTTAAACATTTTTTGGACAGATGCTTTTAATAAAACCCTTTTTGGATGTTGGGATTTTTGAGACTGGAGAGTAAATGATAGATGTTTATTCGTGTGAAATAAAAATTACCTTCCCAAAGTAACTATGTCTCTATATTTTCCCCGATGAGTACAATATGGAGGTCTTCAAGAGGAGAGTGAACAGGTACATTCTATAGTATTTTCTATTCTCCCCTATTGTACTGTAAAAAAAAATATTTTACCAGAAAACTTTAAATATACACTTAATATTTTTTAATGATTTCCGTACAATGATATCACAACCATGGGATATGATATTGATATCAATCTCTTTACTGTTATTGTTAAATATTACTTTACATAAAATATCGTTTCATTACACAAATTCAGTCGCGTGATCATCCGTAAACAAAACGATATTGTTGAGGATCCCTTTTGGGGAACAAAGGCCGCAGAATCCTGCCTCGCTCGAGCATTGCTTTTGTTTTCATCTTATTTAATAGAGGGTTCATTACAACGTTCTAGAAGCTTCTGTGTTGGGTTGCTTGTAATGCTTTGAGATTGAGATGTTTGACGTACTGTTGTTGATTGGAATAGTTGGTGTTTGTGCTTTGATGTTACCACAGAATACATAATAGTAGCTAAACGCTACAGAACGGACACTCTCCGCCTCCCGCCAAAATTAAACACTTACCTCACCCCGCGCGATCGTGATTAAAATGGGCCATATTTTTCTGCAAGGACGATACGCAACGAAGATTGACAACTTTAATCAAATTGACTTAAAGTAATTTTATTATTTTGGATTTGTGATTATCGTTTTTCGTAGAAAATGGTTAGATATTGTGCTGTTTACGGATGTATTTCATCAGAAAAACGCGAATTTTTTTTTTACGCTAGTCACAAATGTGCCAACCATAAAGCGTTAACACACACATTTGCAGTCTCTACAGTATGACTGTCAAAACGATAATTTTGTATGGAGTGTCCGGGGTGTGATGTTACGATGTTTTGTACAGGTAATAGAGCTTAGGTGTAATTGTGTAGTAATTGTGTATTAATGATAATTTCATAATTAAAATAATAATAATAGTTTAAAAAAACTAAAAAACACGCTTTTTATAGAAAACCGAACTAAAAAATAGAAAATTTTATCAAATTAGTGTATTGTCATCGGTCCTCAATAAATCTACAAAGTTTGAATGAAATCTGGCCATTTAAAGTGGGTCAAAATCGCGCCCAAAGAAGTCGGTTACAAACAAACAAACATACAGGTGAAGCTAATATAAAGCGTGTAAAAACTAACGAGAAATGACAATAGAATCATCAAAATTGTTTTATAGTAACACATAAAAATCTTATATCGCACTTAGTAAGTTCTGATACACGCAGAACGTGTATAAACAGGGCACAAATAAAATAAAAAAAAAAACTATATTAAATAAAGGTTAAATGCAAATGTTTCAAAATGTCGCCGTAAAGCGGCAGATTGTATCAACAGACGTGATAAGTTGCGACTGAATGCAACAGTTGGCCAACTGTTGCCGCTTACCCTAATGTTGGTTTAAGCTATTAGCTTGAGAGTTTCCTCAAGACTTCCTTGAGTGATAGAGACGCGAATTTGTGTTTCTTTTATGTATGCAGAGTTCTAGAATACAGGGAAAACTATAGTTTGGGTTTATTTTCAGGCAGCTTTAAATAAATTTATAGTATTTTACATATTATCTGTTTAGTTCATCATAATACTTATACATTAAAAGATTTTTATTGTGTGCGATATTTATTTATATGCTTTATGAAATTAAATTTAAACTCGTTAGTTATTGTATTTTTTTTTTTGTATTATGTCTTATTTTTTAAATAAAGCTATTGATTTAATAAAAACGTGTTTTGTTTTATGCCTATTAATAAGAAATTAATCCTTTCTTCATGAAGTTATAAACATAAATAACTACTAATAAGAAACCATATTACATATTATCACCTTAGTCATGAACTGTAACACTTACCTACAGCTTTTTTTTTTAAATTTCTACAAATATGGAAATCTTAAAAAATCTGATTGATCACAAATTAACGTTAATTTGTGGTCATTGATTCTATTTCATTCCAGTCTTTTCTTAATATCCATAGTTAAATGTAACAAAAGATTACATAAAGTATACGATAAATTATCGTCCCAACGTCGTATATAATAAATCGTCACGTCTGAAAGCAGACCCTATTCAGCCGATGATTCTACACCATTTCACACGAAAGCCTACACTCGTTAGCGAACTTCCCTGTTTTCCCTTCGCTTTGTATCACAGCCAAAGAACATTGTATCTGTGACAAATTAATGAAAATAAAACATACTTTTTATTTTATGTACTGTATTTGAATAGAGGAATAAAAGACAGGTGAATTCCTGTTCAGTGTTACGTTTTTTTTTCTTTTATCTCGGTTGTGAACTGCGGTGAAATAACAGGATGGATTCATTTGATTTAGTTTTGTGTTATCACTGGGGAAAATGTCTTTAATATATTTTCTGTTGCTACTCTATTTTCTGGGATGAATGATAAATTATTAACATTTATTTAATAATGTATAGCTGAAATGAATGGTATTGATAATAATTTTTTTTTCACACGTGACTCGACCATTGTCGAACTTGGCCATATCTTCTTTCACTACATTTACGACAAACAGTAAGTTTTAAATCGTCTTGTAAACAATACATACAATACTATTCTTCATTTGGCTGACAACAATCTCTACTTATAAAGCTCTCAACAATTTCAATAATCTCCAACTAGTCTTTCATTACATTACTGGAATAGTCCTGATCGAGGATAGCAGTCCCAAGATTAATCTGTCAAGTACAAAATGATCAATTTGTTGGCTCTTCCTTTGTCGCGATAAGCTCCTGTTTGACAGATCGTCTTCGGTCGACAAATGAAACGATTTTATCGTGGACAATGCTGATAGAGAGCTGATTTGATTGGATGGAAAATGTATGAAATGGTCAGGTAATACTTTGATTTCAGTTGTGCAGATTTTGGTATTAAATATAAATCGTATCGACTCTGTATTTCATTAAGGGATGATTAAGTATCACAAATGTGATTTATAGCATCGGAACCATACACAAGCGATCACCTGTATGTTTTTAAACATTTATAAAATTTATTTTCCTTTGATAAAGCTTTCTTTTTGACCTAATTTGTGTAATAGTGAATTGTAATTGTGTTCTTCATATTTCACATAATATGTTATGAAATTGAGCAATGAAAGAATTCAATAATACACATCGCTTGCTAATTAAAGTCCAAACGATATCACCCGCTATAAAACTGTTGACCTGTGCCGAACAAAAGCCTCGCCACTAGAAACAGAGCTAAAAGGCAAAAGAGAATACGTGAGTACAAAATAACTTCGTGGCAGTTAGCAGAGCTTGTAATTAAAAATTCCGAAGCTAGTGTACCGGTAGTGTATTTTGCATTCTAATCGCTAGCGAGCCTCTCAGATGGAAATATTGGTTCGCGTTGAAAAATTTAGGTTATTCCAGCGCTATGTTCAGATTGTTTTTGCTGGCTTTTCCTTTTTGCAATTGTAACGTTATAATTTGTTGAGCACATTTTTAATTTTACATTATGAGAGGTAAAATCTTTGTTGAAATAATTGTTGCTTAAAAATGGTAGAGATATAAGTAGGTACTGTGTTTGGTTTTAAGATGAAAGATATTATTTAAGACCTTTGATGCGAAATGGAGTAAACTTCGTGATAAGTTGTTATATAATTAGTTTATTATATAATTAGTTTATATAATTATTTCTTATTTTGAGTGTTAATCAAGGGCAACATGAGGATTTGCAATAAAAGATGATATCAATTTGAAATAATGCTATATATTAAGTGTTAATGCGTAAGTAGCGGTTTACATTCTCATCATTTTGTCGGTGCTCATCATCATAACGTCTCTGTAGGACCATCTGACGAGCATGTCCTTGTCCCAGCACGTGAGGTCGTCGCGCTTCATGATCATGTCGGACATGTCGATGTCCTTCACTGTGTTGGAGGTGGCCATGTCCTTGTAGAACACCTTGACGTCGGTGAATTTCATGTTGTTGGTGAAGAAGGTAGTCATGTCGATCTCCCTGTCGAATGGGAAGCCGAGAGGCATGGTGTCGAAGCACGTGGTCCAGCGGCAGGTGTGACGGTCCTTCATCAAGTTCATGTCGATGGTGTTCATGACGAGACCGCTGCGCACAGGGGTCACGATCACGAACAATTGTAAGTCGAGACCGCCGACGTGACCGCGGGGAAGGAGCAGCCTCTGTGGGAAACCGACGCGGGACTTGTGCCAGAAGCTGTCGAGCACCTTCTCGTAGGTACCAGTGGTCTCCAGGTTCTTGTCGAAGTAGCGGCGGGTCCATTGCCTGTCACCGATCACGCCGTGCATCTCCATGGAGTCGCGGACGATCGTGTTCTTGCCGGTCTGTAGTTTGTACAGGAAGCTGTCGATTTCAACCATGTCGTTGCGTTTGTCGTTGAAGGTGAGGAGACGGCCCATGCAGTCGAATTTGGGTCCGAGGAACACTCTGACGACGGCATCGACAGCCTTGTCAGATTCAACGTCGATGGACACCTTGAATGAGTGGTGGTTGAGGCGGCGCATACGTGCGGCGACAACAACGTCAGACTTCTTCTTTTGGATTTCAGTTTCGTCCAAGTATAGAGCGTTAGTGATGTCAACGTCGTACTCATCCATGAAGGTGATGAGCTTGTCGGTGGTAATGCGCTCAACTTTGACGCCGGGGAAGTCGAGTTCGTTCTTGGT
Organism: Colias behrii; assembly: GCA_029959065.1. NCBI lineage: Eukaryota > Metazoa > Arthropoda > Insecta > Lepidoptera > Pieridae > Colias > Colias behrii. The sequence goes on from JARWMC010000012.1 coordinate 12,837,024, forward strand.
GTATTTGGGCAGGAATTTCTTGAAGAGGTCAGCGTTGGCTGTGATGCGCTTCATGATTCTCCAGAAGAGTGGATCACGCAGACAAGTTGTGTACATGTCCAGAGCGGTAGGGATGTATGTGAACCTAGCAACGAAAAGAAATCTGTTAGATTTTGATTTGATAAAACTTAAAAAAATATCAAAATTAAGAGATGAATTTAAAGTTTTAATTAGCGTTTAGCTACTATTATGTATTCTGTGGTTTTAATGTTATTACTATTTGTCAAAGATATTGAAATTCAAATGATAACTGATGATATCAAATTTATAATTGCTCCCATAAACAATATATGCTAATATACCTTATTAAATAAATAATAACTTAATGGAAAGTAGAAATAAAAGAAATTCTTACTTCTCGAAGTTGTATGTTCCGTAAGACAGCAGTCTTCTGAAGAGATGCACAACGTGGATGACCTTGGCGTCGTCGTTAACGATGCCCAGACCGCCCAACAACATCCTAGCGAGGTTCTCGAAGTCTTCGGCCTTCTTAAGGCTGATTACTGTTCCGTCACGCTGTAAAGGAAGTATAATCATCAAAACGACGCATAAAATATTTATATTATACTGTATGTTTATTAAAACTTGATCATATTATAATTCCAATTATGGAAAATACTTACTCTTTCGATTTTGCCGCTAACGATGCCTTCTCTGATGATCCTCTCAATGTCTTCAACGTACAGCCTATCCTGAACGTTGTATTTGTGGACAAGCTTGACGTTGTTGGGACGGACGGGCATCTCCTCACCGGTGTGCAGGCGGATCTTGGGCCAGTAGCCGTGGTTGTCGACATCGTCGAATTTGACCATGGTGATGTCGCACATGTTGTTGGATAGACGCTCCAACCTCAAACGAGCCAACAGCTGTTTGTAGCCGTACATGGTGATCTCACCGCGACGCTCCTTGTTTAGGTTGTACGTGTCGTCGATCATCCAGTATGGGTAGCTCATGTGCAGGTAGTACATGTAAGTGTTTAGGTCGATATCCTCGGTGAAGTAGTTTAGGCGGTCTTCCTCGCTGAGAGTGTGGCGGACGCCCTTGCGCCAGTCGATAACCATGAGGTTCTTATCGGTGACCTTAATACCGTAGTAGTCGTAGATGGCGGGGTCGGTGGCGGACTTGGACATCTTCATCATGAATGCCTTGTGCAGGATGTGGCTGTCTACGAAGAAGTAGGGGTAGATTTCGTAGGGGGCGGGCAGGGTGATGCCGCGACAGTCGTGTCTGTGGAAGACGGCGCAAGTAAACGCGTAGACGAACATGCCACCGTTGATGCGCTCCCTCAAGAAGCAAGCGGTTCTGATGAAAGTGTCGAAGTCCTTGGCGAAGTACAGCATGCGGAAGGTGACGATGGCTTGGTCCATGTGGCGGAAGTTGGTGTGAACGAAGATCTCACCACGTGGGAGCATGCCCATCTTGAACACCTCGATGAAGCGTTTGACAACGTCATCTTTCTGAAAAGTCACAAAAAATGTCTGTAACAACAAAATATTCAACTTGTTTTTCTTAGAAACGCTCCTTGCTCTTGTAAAATCATATCAACGAAAAATATATTTCACATCAATTACTTGCCATAAAAACAAGTTTATATTTATTGTTTTATTTGTGTTAATTAGTTATAAGTGATAACCAAGACAATTCAATGTTATAAGAAATCAGTCCCTAACAAGAAGCTTATATCTTATACACTGGAGATTTCGGTATGAACATTTGACGTGTAACAAGAAAATATTGCCCAGTTGTTGTGTTTTATCACTTTCACACCTAACTTGGTATTGCCACTGTTAATACGAAGTTTTCCCAAGGCTACTATGTATGCTGTAATATTCTGTGCAAAAGCTTAGTTTTTGTACATGAGTTTGTTGATAAATTGCCAACAACGTCATTCAGAAGCATTGTTGGATGAGACAATTATTATTTATGCTTAATAAAATAAGTATCTGAACCAATTATTAAAAAGCGATACTCCCTGATTATGGGTAGTTACCATAATAAAATTGTAGCAACTCTCACTTTGACAATATGGCATAAGTGTCAAAAAAATTGCGTCGCTTCGAATATTTAAGTTAATATTGTTGCGTATTTAATAAATATTTTCCGAATATAAATAATGTATTGCATTGTGAAAAATTGCAGAAGTTTTTGGACACCAAATTCTGGCATAAAATTTCACAGGCAAGTGTATATTTACGCTATTTACAATATTCCTCAATACTCATGCATTTACCTGTTTAGAATCATTTTCATGGCAAAAATCGTCAATTTTATCATCATTTTGGTAATCAATCATGCTAAATATCTTCTATCTATCTTCTTTTCCTAATAATTTCATCATTTTTCAATAAACCAATTTAACAAGTAAGGTAACCATGATGACGAGTTTTTACGGATAGCGAAGAGAAAATATTGTAATAGTTAACAAAATGATGAACATTTAGAACACCATGAAACAACGCACGACATCGATATTGCACTCACATGTGGTTTTATGTTTGTTCTTCTTTAACATAGAAATTAATAGTTCTTTTAACTTACCAATTTTTTTTGTTTTACTTATTTCAGCTTTCCAAAAAATGAAATTAAAAGAAATAAATGGCTGTCCATAGTGCCTATCAAGGGTAAAATTTATCAACATGCCAGAATATGCAGTTTGCATTTTAAGCCTGAGGATTACGGTCCAGAAAAAAAATACCTTTTGAAAAGTGCTATACCTTTTTATTTACCACATTCTTGTTACTGCGTCTCAACTGTGGATAAAGTAATTTTAATTATATTATAATTAACCACCATGAAACCATTATATTTCACTGAATATTTATACTAAAATAACAAAAGTATTTTAAAAAATCGTAGTATGAGATCAAAAGTTATCAAGCGTTATTTAAAACTATCATTCTCTACCAATTAAAATTGTATGTACCTATAAAGATGATAATTATTCATGTAAGTTGACCAGTAATATTATAATATAAATACTGTTAAAAATATATGTCGTTATTATTTATAGACCATGATTTTTAGTTTTTTCTATTTCAAAAAATCCTGAATATACAAACCAGTGTGGTCACCCACAGAAAGAGACAAAAAACAACACTGACGTCATTCAAGGTTATATTTTCTTGTGACAAGTTAATGGTCATAGTGCAATCTCCAGTGTATTAGATATAAGCTTCTTGGTCCCTAATAAACAACATTTCACTGCTTATCGAGTCAATATATTTTTGTTACTATGTCAATATATTTTACATTACTATGTCAATATCATAACATAGTGTAAAAAGTAACTTTCTCTGTCTCTATGTATGCTTAAATCTTTAAATCTACGCAACGGATTTTAATGCGTTTTTTTAATAGATAGAGTAATTCAAGAGGAAGGTTTAAGTAAGTTAAGCGGGCGGAAAGCTAATATTGCATATTGAATTATAAACTAACCAGGTATTTGTCCATATTGTCTTCAAGCACGTACTCGCGCGCCACCTCGCGGATGTCATCGTAGATGGTCGGCTGCAGGATGTGGTTCAGCAGCTTCCAGCAGTACAGCTCCTTGGTCTTGATGTCCACATTCACTGGAAACGTTTAATGTCTAATTAGAAATCTTTAGTCGCATGGTATATGTAAATTGTAGTTAGAACGAAGTTGTATATGAATTTTAAGTGAACAAATTATGGATCTTTAATGGACTTTTAATAAATATAGGTAACTCCAGTTTTCTTAGAAATTAGACCCGTAAAAATAAATAATTTATCTGAAATGGAATATTTATAAAATTGAAATGTTTTATTAATAATAATTTGTTACAATCTAAGTTGACGATATTAAATTTCCTAACTCAGTGATATTAAATATATTTTAACGTTAATAACTATCTGTCTACGAATAATTCAGGTTAATTTTCTAAAGTTATTAAATTTCGATAAAGTTACAATTAATCTCTACTGAGAAAACCATTTTTAAAACAGGCCACAATTCATTTAGAACTTTCTATAGGTATTATACAAATATAATATAGCTGAAAATTTTTATATTTTGTTTGTAACTAAAAATGGCGACGATTAAAAAAATATTTTACTATTAGGAAAACCTACTCTACTACCTACATCTTGACCAACTATAATGAATTTAATAATTTAAAGACTTAACGGATTTTTTACGCGATTTATTCATTGTATTATTTAACTCGACGTTTTGAACACTTTACAGGAGCGTTGTCACAGGGAGACCAATATAATGAATAAATCACGTTTAAAATCGATTAAAAAGTATTTAATTTCTTAAATTTCCTTGTCAAAGTCGGGATAAATAACTGTTTACTTTCCCTTTCTCGATTAATCCCAAACATTACAACCCAAAATCATCTTTAAACACCCAAAATCAAAGTAAATATCTCACCTAAGGTCTCCTTGCCAATGACGAAGTCCTGATAGTTATCCCGAAGGGTGGTCGCGGCCGCCGCGGCGACCAGTGCCGCTAAAACCAAGAACCTCATGTCGCCTACACTCACTGAATGTGCTGAAGATACCCCCAGCCTTGCCTTATATACGTTTCTGGAGATATCACACGTTTCTGGAAGTTATCTTTTGTTTTGCGCTTTCTGTGATACACTCTGACCTGAGATAGAGTCAGGTGTTGCATTTTGGGTGGGGTATTGTTTATGTTCTAGGTTTTAAGGTACATAAGATTTTTGCTATTATGTTTATTAGTATGTAGTTAATTGTCAATAATAATATTTAGATTATAAATGTAAAAATTGTGGGCATAGATTGGTAGATGGTTGTTAATCTGTTACATAAAAAAGCTGTTCGGATTCGTTCTGTATGAAATTTGGTAGGCATACCTATAGATTATTGTCTAACATAGGCTTCGAATTCATAAGCGACGTTAGTCAGCTTGTCGTTTATGAGAGGTTCTCGGTTTTCGATACTCTGTTCCACTTTTAACAAAAAAAAATTATTTGAATAAAGCTTTTCAGATAGTTTTACATAACAACTGTGTACTCAAAGTGACGTATTATTCGTACTCGTATACAAAATACATCGAATTAATCATGAAACCAAACATAAGCTACTATTATTACTTAGCTATACATGAAGAACATTTCTGTTGATAACTTTTGCTTAATCCATCTATACATTACAAACCTTATAAGCAAAACATCTAAATCAAACTCAGCAGCATTCATCACATAAAAATTAATATAACACTTTGTTTGACTGACCGGTTGGCTTGGTTGATAGTGGCCCTGTCTTCCAAGCCAGAGGTCGTGGGTTCGATTCCCACCCGGGGCAAATATTTGTGTGATGAACATAGATGTTTGCTCTATGTCTGGGTGTTAATTATCTATATAAGTATTTATTTAAAATTATATATGTATGTTTATCAGCTATCTGGTTTCCATAACACAAACGAAAGCTTAGTATGGGATCAGATCGTGCCGTGTGTGAAAATTGTCCTGAAATATTTATTTATTTATTTTATTTTGTTCGCAGACATTCCGCCACGGCTTCCCGTTCTCCCCCACGGCGCTAGCATGGGACCCGATACAGAAGCTGCTCGCCATTGGAGACAAGACAGGCAACCTCAGGATGTATCCTTTTCAAATTGTACAGTAGCTCTGCCCTGCGGTTTCGCTCATACAACTGAAGAGTGATAAAATATCAGTTTATAAGAAAAAGAACGTTTGCTTGCTAAAAGATAACATAGTACATGTATTTTAACATACAATTTCTATATTACGGCTTCATCAAAGTTCCAAGGATAATTAATATAAATATATACCGTAATTTGAACAAGAAGCAAGTTTGTAATATGTTATAAAGTTTACGACGCAAGCTGCTCCCACAGTTAAGGCTTAATCTTTGATGTAATTATAAGCCTATATCAAGGAACAAACTAGCTATATACGTTTCCTAATTTAACTACCAAGATTTCCTTGCTTTGCTTAAATATATCATCTATCTATACTTTAATTTAATTTAATAATATTATAAAGCTGAAGAGTTTGTTTGCTTGAACGGTCTAATCTCAGGAACTACTGGTCCGATTTGAAAAATTATTCCGGTGTTAGATAGCCCAGTAATAGAAATACCGCGGGGCCCAGCTAGCAGTAGATAATAAAGAATAAGGGAGACACCTACATTATAGTTTTGGACTATATTTAATTAAACACGTAAGAAAGTTGTTCTGTATTACAAGTTATTCTGTAGAAAAAAGAAAATCTTGGAAATACGTATATTACGTTAGAAAATAAATAAAAACAAATTACCTAATGTTGATAAGAATAATAACAAATGGTAAACAACCGCTGATAAAGTTCATTATTCTGACCTCCAACTTTGTTTCACTTTTTGTTGTCAACTGGATTTAATTGTGTAGAGTTTTTATCTCGGATATTCGCATAATATTACAATGTTGCAAGTGACTTTCATCACATATGTATGATTTTTAAATGAATGAATAGTATTTTATGTAACCTTTTTTATGTGGTTTAGAGTCACACATAACAAAATAAAAAAGACGTGTGGCACTCGGGGACTGCCGCGGTAAAGCTATTGCATAGCATGCCTTCAAGCCACACCTCCGAGCCCGTCGGAGTGGGGAGCGTGAGGTTTTTTCGTTACGGAATTTCTGGATTCGGTCCCCGCGCTCAAGGCCCGCGATAGAAGCTATGCAATAGCTTAAAATCCTGAACGTTTCCATCTAAGTTAACTTATAAGAAAACACAGACACCTAGTCGTAACTGTTTTTGCTTTGTGTTAAGAACTTTCTTCACAAGATAATGTTAAATGTACCTAATAAAAGTTGTAACGTACTTTTGACGTGACAACGTCTTAAATTAGGTTGCGGCTGGGAGTCACTTATGAAAAAGTGTAACGCTCGGTAACGTTACGATGAGTCACCGAACGAGAGAGAGGCCCGCGGTCTGCCGCGCGCGCAGCACATAAATATTCTACCGAGAAAAAGACGTTGTCACGTAAAATCTTCGCCCGTAAAACCGACTTTACAGGCAACCATTTTTTCAAGCCATTCATACCTACAAAATAGACAGGAATCAGGGATAGTGCCGAACTCATAAAATTGCATTTCATAGGAACTATAAACGAAATTTATTATAATTACTGCCATGGGAAATCGAACCCAGAACTTCTCAGTAATAAAGTGTTAACCACATAGAGGCAGTTTAAAAAATAATATTTTTAATTACAATTGCTATCTATACTAATATTATAAAGAGGAAAGGTTTGTATGTATGTATGGTTTTCACTTATAAACTACTGAACCGATTATAATGAAATTTAGCACACATATAGAGGGTAACTTGGATTAACACATAGGATAGGTTTTATCCCGGAAATCCCACGGGAACGGGAACTATGCGGGTTTTCCTTTGAAAACGCGGGCGAAGACGCGGGCGAAAAGCTAGTTAGTGATAAAGTGAAAGATTACTGCCCTATGACCCGCGTATCGAGTATTTTATAAGTATACTTGTTATTCTGAGGTGTTGTCAACTGAGGAACTTTCCTCATCGCAAGGTTAGTCAACTTTTTTATCAATACAAGAAGCTCGCCCCGGCTTCGCTTAAGTTTTACTGATAAGATGTTATGTAAGGAAATTCATTTTAATAATTACCTACAGTATGATAATAAACTATTTATGTGTCTATATTTTGCTAGTATGATAAAAAAGTTTTATTGTTATGTAGCTATACCTAGTCTATCTTTACGCGCAAACTTTGCCTGTGTATAATTCTACTAGATTATGAATCCTCGTAAATTGCAGGAATAAGGGAATTTCCCTGAAAAAGATGAATAGACGCGTGAAATAAAATCTCAAACGGAACTTAGTAATAGAAATGAAATGAAATGATAATTTATTTGTCAGAATTGTGGATACAAAGTTTTTATAATTAATTTCACATACGCACAATTCGCCAACAAATTGGCATAAAAATATGTATATTATGTTTACTTAATTTTATAATTTGAACAGTCTTTAAGTAAGTTATTAAACAATATATTATTTATATTAGTTTGATCATTTTACATTTACATAATATCACAGTTATTTTTATTATAGATACCTATAAATTATAATACAGCAATATTACAATTTTATTTATTAGGTACAATTTGATTATCCTACTACTATTATAAAGGATCTATTATAAAGGATCGAATCAGAAATGAGGAGATCCGCAAAAGAACTCAAGTCACCGACATAGCCCACCGGATTAGCAAGTTGAAGTGGAGCTGGGCTGGGCACATAGCCCGTAGAACCGATGGCCGTTGGGGCAGAAAGGTTCTCGAATGGAGACCACGTACAGGACGACGCAGCGTAGGACGGCCTCAAACAAGATGGACAGACGACCTGATCAAGGTGGCGGGGAGCCGCTGGATGCAGGCCGCTGGTGATCGGCCGTTCTGGAAGTCTTTGGGGGAGGCCTATGTCCAACAGTGGACGTCCAATGGCTGATGACGACGACGACGACGACGATTATAAAGGCGAAAGTTTGTAAGTATGGATGTATGGATGTTTGTTACTCTTTCACGTAAAAACTACTGAATGGATTACAATGAAATTTAGCACACATATAGAAAGTTACTTGGATTAACACATAGGGTAGGTTTTATCCCGGAAATCCCACGGGAACGGGAACTATGCGGGTTTTCCTTTGAAAACGCGGGCGAAGCCGCGGGCGGAAATCTAGTTACAATATAATTTATTCCTAACGTTATTATTTTCTCCATTACAAAAGTACATTTATCGTTTCGGTAATTATAATCTAACAAATTCGTTTAAGGAATAGAGACAGTGATTGATAAGCCACGATTTTAATTTTTTGTGCATTAAATTTTTTGGCAGTTCCCTTGTATGCTTTGGTATATGGTTAAAAATCTTTATACACATTACACTTGCATTCTTTTGGTAGAGTGCTGAACGGCAGTTAGGCATCATTAGACGTGTGGGATCTCTTAGTCCCAATCTAGAGTTAAGCGCATCACACACGGTGAAGATACTATAATATTTTATGTTAAGATTCTCTAATATAAAATATTACAGTATCTTAAGGTATCCGGTATCAGCGTTCTGACCATCATTTTTCTTTTTGTCATTGCGCACTAAGACCCCTGTAGAACCGCCATCCTGTTACAAATGACCCGAAATTTTGTGTCAGTATCTCCCGGCCTATAGATGGCTTATCGCTTGGTATCATAAGATATTGAAGGTAAAATATATATTATCTTCGTCGTGTGTTATGGCTCATAGGATTTGTATGGCAAGCGATAATCGGAAATATGCTCTAAGATAATATATATTTTACATTATCTTCACCGTGTGTGATGCGCTTTATCTTTCATGTTTTTAAAAAGTTCACCGTGTTTTTTGACAAACAAACATATTTACTTGTTAACATTATAAAAACAAACACGATAACAACAGATACATTTATATATAATAATAAAGTATTTTATAATATTGAAATAACCTTTCAAGCAAATAAACATAGGAATAATCCACAGAGCGGGCGACGTCGGGTCTCCATCTATATTTAGCTGCGACAGCGTCCACTTAACATTTCTTCTCCCTTTCAATTATAATCATTTCACTTGTTAAATCTTAAATCTTTTTTGAATATTCATGACGATTTGCGAGGAGATTTAGGTGAAAAATGTTGGATAAGTGACTCTTTTGAGATTACATCGCCTTTCATTAGAAATTTGTTGAAGCTGTACAGAATATTAAATGTAATTGTGTATTAAAAATGTTCTTATACTTGTAGACTATAATTTATAGGAATAAAGACCTGTGTCCCTGCAGTAGGAACAAAATAGGCTGATGATGACAACTGACCCAGTTTTTAATATGTTTCAAATACAGACCCAAGATACTCCTCAATTATAATCGTAATTACGTGAAAACTAAGCCGATACATCTTGACTTGAGACGTAATTTCATTATCTTGTAATATTTCGAGTACACCAATGGGTAGCGTAATGTAATCTTCTACTTGTAAATGAAACTAAGTATAACTCGCGTAATCCAATAATTTTCTGCTAAACTAACACTAAATCAATTTAATACCCATCAGAATTTATATTAATGATTGATGTGGTTCGATGAAATTCCAGCTCTATGATGGAATATGTTAATAACGTAGTTATGATTAAATTTTGCTATGAACTTATTATAATTGAAATATTATGTGCTTGATGTAGGCATAAACATACAAATAAATAAACTCCTAATCAGATAAATAAAACAATATTCGTTACTATAGAAAGATATTGTTACTAAAACATTTTTTACAATCCATTCTTATTATTATTCTCAGTTCAAAGAAGCGTCCAGAAACTTGAAAGCAACTCCACAAAACAGCCATTAATTTATCCTTTCAAATGAAATCAAATTAGTCATAATCCCAAAGTACAATTTCGAATCACTGAAATATTTTATCTCTCGACGCAAATTAATCGCTTTGACGCCGAATAAAAAAAAACCTTATTAATTATTCTTTCGGCTGCCATTTTGTTGATCGAACGAGAAAATGTCTCTCCGGTATTAAATTGAGATTTTAATAAAACTTGAATGAGACCGCTTTTAATGAAAAGCCGAATAAGTTTATTGTTGTATTGAAACGTCGTCAGAAAGGCTTATTGGACGAAATAATGAATTTGATTGTCATTTTATGTTTTTGAGAACGTTTGTGTTTATATCTACTATTGTTTTTATAACATGTGATATTGTTAGCTTTCTTTATTCCACTGATCAATGCAATGTTAAAATATATAAACTTAAAATATTTGCATCAATGATATTTTCCATTCCATAAGAATTTACATATTAAAACATTATTCAATGAAAATTACGTTAAATTTTCATTGAATTCAATTTAATGAATACGTAATAAAATGAAATTGTGATTCAAGCACAGTTATTCTATTGCCATGCAACTTATTAATGCAATTCATATTTATTTTCCTACCCCTGTAATTTCTATCATATCATCATCAATACATATAATAAAATTCTAGAAAAGTGGTGTCTGTACAATGAAAATATGTAAAAAAAAATTAGCAGGGGTTATTATTAAATCGATCCCAAGCCCAAAACTGTAGTTAAAAAATTTTTTGTCTGTTTGTCTGTTTGTCTGTATGTTTGAACACGCTAATCTCAGAAACGGCTTATCCGATTTCGATGCGGTTTTCACTAATATATTGTGGTAATCTTCATTTAACATTTAGTGTTTATTTCATGTCAATCGGTTCATAAATAAAAAAGTTATGACCATTTAAGTACTCACGGCGAACATTTGCTAAGGCATTCTATGGTACACATACAGTGTACGATAAAACGTAAGTTATCTGTTATACGCTACAGTTATGTCCAAGTGATCATATCGAAAGTCCCCAAGGGTGGGGGGGTAAGCTGAGGTAGTAGGGGGGAGGGGTCAAATTAAAATTATACTTATTTCTAGGTAAATTTTATACATAAAATGTCCTTTAAATTATGTCGTATTTATAATATTATATTTTTAACCCCCGATGCAAAAATATGGGTGATAAGTGTTTGACCGCTGTGTGTGTGTGTGTTTGTGCCACCGTAGCTCGCTAGCAGGTAATCCGAATTAGATGATGTTTTTTTGTTAGGCAGCATATTTTCCGACGCTGGTTCTTAAATAAACTGTATCAAAATCGGTTCATCCATTTATTGTGTAAAAGTGGGAATGAAAATAACTAAAGTTGTCGAATATACTTTAGTGATATATTAAATGAAAGTGAACGACCTATCAGTAAAAATAAGTCAAATTTTATCAAAATCGGTTCATCCATTTATTTTATATAGGTATAAAAGTGGTAGATAATAAAAAAAGTGAATTTTGACTCAAGTGACATATGAAATGAAAGGGCATGACGTGTAAAGTATAATTAGACATATTTAATCAAAATCGGTTCATCCATTTACTATACCTATATACAGGGTGTAATCGTTAAGTGTGCACAGGCGATTTTTCCGTAAGTATTACAGATAACAAAAAACTTTAAACTGATATCGAAAGTACTTGACCTAATGAGTAAAATGGCGGTAATAAATTTTTAAAAATAAATCGAGAAATATCAAAAAAATTATCTTTAAACCCTCCCATACATTAAGTATGAAATATGAATATCCCATATACATTTAATATGAAAGATTTTAGCTTTCTTTTTCTTTTTTGGTTTTCTGCTTTAATTACTTCGCAAATTTGAAGTGGCATTTTCCACGCTTTTTCCGGACATTTTCACGCATTTTCCGGATATTTTCCGGGGATTTTCCGAGCATTTTCCGGGCATTTTCCAGGCATTTTCCACGCTTTTTCCGGACATATCCACGCATTTTCCGGATATTTTCCAGACATTTCCCTGGCATTTTCCGGTTATTTTCCGGGATATTCCAGACATTTTCCGGGAATTTCCCAGGCATTTTCCGAGCATTTCCCGGGGATTTTCCGGATGTTTCCCAGACATTTTCCGGACATTTCCCTGGCATTTTCCGGGGATTTTCCACGCATTTCCCAGACATTTTCCGGACATTTTTCAGGCATTTTCCGGGGATTTTCCAGGCATTTTCCGGATATTTTCCGGACATTTTCACGCATTTACCGGATATTTTCCGGACATTTTCACGCATTTTCCGGATATTTTCCAGGCATGTTCCAGGGATTTTCCACGGTTTTTCCGGAAATTTCCACGCATTTTCCGAGCATTTCCCAGGCATTTTCCGGTTATTTTCCGGGAATTTCCCAGGCTTTTTCCAGGGATTTTCCGAGCATTTCCCGGGGATTTTCCGGATGTTTTCCAGACATTTTCCGGACATTTCCCTGGCATTTTCCGGGGATTTTCCACGCATTTCCCAGACATTTTCCAGACATTTCTCAGGCATTTTCCGGCGATTTTCCAGGCATTTTCCGGATATTTTCCGGACATTTTCACGCATTTTCCGGATATTTTCCGGACATTTTCACGCATTTACCGGATATTTTCCGGACATTTTCACGCATTTTCCGGATATTTTCCAGGGATTTTCCACGGTTTTTCCGGAAATTCCCACGCTTTTTTCGAGCATTTTCCGGGCATTTTCAGGCATTTTCCACGCTTTTCCGGAAATTTCCACGCATTTTCCGGATATTTTCCAGACATTTCCCTGGCATTTTCAGGCATTTTCCACGCTTTTTCCGGAAATTTCCACGCATTTTCCGGATATTTTCCAGACATATCCCTGGCATTTTCCGGTTATTTTCCGGGATTTTCCAGACATTTTCCGGGAATTTCCCAGGCATTTTCCGAGCATTTCCCGGGGATTTTCCGGATGTTTCCCAGACATTTTCCGGACATTTCCCTGGCATTTTCCGGGGATTTTCCACGCATTTACCGGATATTTTCCGGACATTTTCACGCATTTTCCGGATATCTTCCAGGCATTTTCCAGGGATTTTCCACGGTTTTTCCGGAAATTTCCACGCATTTTCCGAGCATTTCCCAGGCATTTTCCGGTAATTTTCGGGAATTTCCCAGGCTTTTTCCGGGGATTTTCCGAGCATATCCCGGGGATTTTCCCGATGTTTTCCAGACATTTTCCGGACATTTCCCTGGCATTTTCCGGGGATTTTACAGACATTTTCCGGGGATTTTCCGAGCATTTCCCGGGGATTTTCCAGACATTTACAGGCTATGTCAGGGAAATGTCCGGAAAATGCCTGGATAATTCCCGGAAAATATCCGGAAAATGCGTGAAAATGTCCGGAAAAATGTGGAAAATGTCACTTCAAATTTGCGAAGTAATTAAAGCAGAAAACCAAAAAAAGAAGAAAAAAGCTAAATTCTTTCATATTAAATGTAGGTATATGGGATATTCATATTTCATACTTGATGAATGGGAGGGTTTAAAGATAATTTTTTTGATATTTCTCGATTTATTTTTAAAAATTTATAACCGCCATTTTACTCATTAGGTTAAGTACTTTCGATATCAGTTTAAAGTTTTTTGTTATCTGTAATACTTACGGAAAAATCGCCTGTGCACACTTAACGATTACACCCTGTATAGGTATAAGTGGGAATGAAAGAAACGAATGTTGTCAAATATTGTGATAGTACCTACCTAAGTGATATATCAAATGAATGTGCATAACGGGTGAATTACAATTAGTAATGTTTTATCGAAATCGGTTCATCCGTTTTTTACATATAGGGCACTTTAGGGGTGACAGTGGTTAGATAAATAAACCAAATGGAGCATCAAACGATAGGATATGACGTGTACATATAGGTACAATTAGATAATATTATTTACATCAAAATCGGTTCTGCCATTTACTAGGGATGGAAAGGGAAGGGTTGAAAGTCTGTGAAAGAAGAGGGGGACATGGGAGCGAGAGGATAGCCACACCCTGGAAATTTTGAACTCTTGGGGCCTGGCCCTTGGCAATTTTTTTTCTTAAATATACCACTTCTTTTGCCACTGTGGTCCATTACAATTTATGCACGGTTACGGCCCAACTTAAAAGATGTCAGATGTAGGAATGTATTATGGAGGTAGAGGTAGGTCTCGCTCACTTGAAAATATTAAATGAAAATAAGAAACCGAAGTTTAAAAATTAAAAAAAAAAAACCCAACGCAACGAAGGAAAAGGAATATATATAATTTTACAAACTTCCCGACGATCTTTAAAATTAAGTACCATTATAAAAAAATATATATATAAGATATATTATTATGATAATGATGGTATGGTATGGTATCCTTAACTTTTACCAAAATTGTAGATTATAAAATTATCTTTAAAAAACTTCACATACATTTTTTTCTAGGAGCCACTGTTTCTACGAAAAATCTATTTTTTCATTCATCGTTGATCTCAAAAATAAAAATTCCAATCACCAGAACGACAGGAAATTTTAATAATTGATTTTTAATTGTGTTTTGCACAATTTTATTAAATTGCGACTGGATGAAAATTTTGTTCGTGGTCGTCGTCGTCGTTGGTAGGGTGAACAAATCCTTAGCAAAACATCATACGCTTATGTCAATTAGTATCGATAGCGGATTCTATTCCTTTACGTTTTGACGTTTGCCTCGGCACTCAGTTGCTGCACAATATATTGTCAAAAACATCCATACCAGGAAGGAAGGTAAATAAATTTGCTCCTCTCCCTCCTGGTGCCTAAAAAATAATATGCCATAATTTAAAATAAATTTTACGTAGAAATTAATTAGGCACTTATTTTTTTATTTTTTAGCTCAGTTTAGTAATAAATTTTACTAACTGTTCTTTTAATTATTTATGGTAGTACGTGTTTATTCAATAAAAGTTAAGTAGTAACTACTATGCAGTCACTATTCCACGCGGACGAAGTCGCGGGCACAGCTAGTTATTAAAATAAGTAACTATAACGTATAGGCCGGTAAAAGCTAGCCGCATAACGTCACACGTTTCCGTTTATTCCATCTTATCGTTTCGCCGGAAACACAATAGCGTCCCTTTATTGTGACGTAAAAGCGCACTTGTTTCAAAACTCCATTAAAACATTAAAATGTTTCGCAGAACGTTCCCGGCCCATTCACATAGCAACGAAATGGCGGCGCTTCCGGTACATTTAAGGCTTCGCCGGAAGCAGCTATCTCCGCTCCACTTTCCGTCGCACTAAATTAGTGTGGACTACTTCATACTGGCTTCTCGCCA
The DNA here is from genome assembly GCA_029959065.1 of Colias behrii. Taxonomy (NCBI): domain Eukaryota; kingdom Metazoa; phylum Arthropoda; class Insecta; order Lepidoptera; family Pieridae; genus Colias; species Colias behrii. The sequence goes on from JARWMC010000012.1 coordinate 12,852,784, forward strand.
ACAATCGAATATGTCATTATTTGTTATGTCTTTGAATCCCACGTCCCCGAGTGGGGTATGGGGCAGATGCATTTCACATTCTTACTGTTCAATTTTCTTTACGGCCAATCTTACAGACGCCGTGATTCATCGTTTACAATTTTTGACTTACAGTTCAAGCTTAATTTTATTATTAGATATTATGAGCTTAATTTATTACGTCAAAAACCCTTTTAATTGTAGACGTTAATTTTCTAAAACTCTGTATTTAATATTGATGAAAAGATATTCTACTTACGACTGACGATGAATTTTAATTTCCAATTTCTACAAAAATTTTATAACTGAACAAAAAATATCAGTGTTTCGTCACTGTAACTGTTTATTAGATAATCGTATAAAATACAACAGATACTCTAAGGTTTCCGTTCAAAACCAAACGTTAAAGTAATTGTTAATACTTGGACATTCTCTCAATTAATATTGTGAATTATTAAGTCACCCCTAACTGTCGTAATCTCGCTTCGACCACTAACCACAATGAGATCAAATCGTTAAGATAAGAACCTTATGATTTATCACAGCTATTAGAAACTTAGCAAATTCAAGAAATTTAGAAAAGTACACTTTACCGCAAAAAAATAAAGAAAATGTATCAGGAAATGAGAAAGTTGTTATTTTCTGTTTTGACGCTAAAATGACCGATCCACTTTTGATTAATTAATGTTATGTTGGAATAAATGACTTTTTGATAGAAAATTTTTGTGTTACTTTTTAATATAATTTAGAAATAGGCTACAGATTGAAAATCTCCGTATTTCCTGAGAACATCGCTTAGTCGGGTTTGAACTTTGAAGTACCCACGAGCGAACGAAGTCGCATTTCGAAAGCTCTACAAATCCTTTAACACCAAATAAGGAAATACTATACCGTGAACATACATACACAAATAGTAAGAAACGGCTAAACACAGAAGCTCACACTCAAGCACGTTCCAGACGGAGTCGAGTCGCACTTTGTCATTTGATATGTTTAGTTACGTCTTTTTGGTTACATTATCTTATTCCTGCTTTAGTATGGTAAAGGATATTGTTTTCTTAGGTATATTTGTTTTGTATGGCTGTATCGTGTAGTATTGTCATACTTATGTTAAAGAGAATCTATATAATAATGAAGTATCCATTTGTTATGAGTGTGTTATCTCCAGATTTGAATCGTTTTATATACATATTATTAGTTTAACAAAAACATATAAATACACAAGTATCAAATAAAACATACATATTCTTCGCTTAGATAATAGTTACCTGTAGATTATATAACTTCGAAAAACGGGGGTTTCAAAAACCGTAAAACGCGATTGGTATATCGCTTTTTTTTCCTATGTTATGTCTCGCACATGCCACATCATAATCTCATTTTTAGTTGAAAACAGACGGGACATGCATCCCCATTCCTTCAATAACAATGCGGCATAAAGCGAACTAGGTTAATATCCTATATATACGTATACCGACAATGTGGTTTATATGATAGCTGTTATCACCATGATAATGTTTTATGCATGACTCTAAATAATGTCGCTGAGAGCTTTTACGACCTCTTTACGGTATTTGATGGCATTCGAACGTCTTCAGTGTAAAATTTTAATGATTTAAACATTAATTTTCACTTCCTGGATGATGAAATGGTTGTAGGTTGTGGATCTGATAAAGTCTGTTACTGTTTTGACTACCGATGTAAATATTATAATATGGAATCATAAAATGTAGAGTCGTATTTACGAATTATAAGTATATAGGTAATTAATAACAGTCTAAAAAGTAATTGTATCCTTATAATTTGCCTTTTCATCTGTCTAGGGAACAAACATTCACCATCAATACAAATGGTCGAGCTTATATTACTTTAATTCGCACATTTATTAACAACTAGCTTTCCGCCCGCGGCTCCGCCCGCATTTTTAAAGAAAAACCCGTATAGTTCCTGTTCCCGTGAGATTTCCGGGATAAAACCTATCCCCCTCCCTTTCCGACACATAAAACTGAAAGAATAGAATAAATTCGATTGCTCTGGCGGGTCACGAGTGGCTGAATTGGTCAGGCATCCGCCCCGGAATGGCGCGAAAGGATGCGGGTTCGAGTCCCGCCTCGTGATCGAATTTTTTCTATTCTTTATAAATTTATATTTATAAAGCATTTGAATGCCTTAACCAAAAATATCAATTTCAACAAAAGGTCGTGTTCCATCGTTACAATATTGTATTCACTGTAAAGTGTTTCGTGTTGGTTGAGATGGTTGTTTATCACCTCAATAGATGGCGCGCGGTGTGTCCCTTTGACACATAAAACTGAAAGAATAGAATAAATTCGATTGCTCTGGCGGGTCACGAGTGGCTGAATTGGTCAGGCATCCGCCCCGGAATGGCGCGAAAGGATGCGGGTTCGAGTCCCGCCTCGTGATCGAATTTTTTCTATTTTTTCTATTCTTTATAAATTTATATTTATAAAGCATTTGAATGCCTTAACCAAAAATATCAATTTCAACAAAAGGTCGTGTTCCATCGTTACAATATTGTATTCACTGTAAAGTGTTTCGTGTTGGTTGAGATGGTTGTTTATCACCTCAATAGATGGCGCGCGGAGTGTCCCTTTGACACATAAAACTGAAAGAATAGAATAAATTCGATTGCTCTGGCGGGTCACGAGTGGCTGAATTGGTCAGGCATCCGCCTCGGAATGGCGCGAAAGGATGCGGGTTCGAGTCCCGCCTCGTGATCGAATTTTTTCTATTCTTTATAAATTTACATTAGCTTTAAGTTCAGAAACATTCAGACAGTTCAGCTCGAACACTGAACCTTACGAAACTCGCTTAGTAAAGTTTGATGACGGTTAATAACATCTGTTGTTTTATTTCAGGACCATTCCTATTTCATATATATGCAAATTTGAGGATAAATTATCTCGAACAAAATATGTTAACCAGGGTTTTGTACGCATTACATTCTGTTTGCTAAATACATACGCTTACAAGTATGAATATTGTAATGTGTAATTGAAACTGGCTTTAGACTTTTCCTTTGTTTGTACTTTGTGTGACGGTTTTGTTGCTGTTTAATAATATTCCAAGTAGGAACGATTATACAATCGAATTTATGACTGTATGTATATTCACGGGACTATTGAACTGCTCCCATCTGCGCTCGTAACATGCATCGTACGAATATAATCGCCTTGCATACAAATTTCCTTATTAGGTACATCTTCTTCAAGTTTGTTGTATGTCTATATTTGTTTTATTTACTTCAATCTCGGTTACAAATTCAAGTACATTATGTATTTCATTTGTTATCTGGGAATCTACTCGAGTATCTAAAGCACATAACGCGGCTATTTAATAATTTTTTACACTTATAATAGAGTAAGTAAGACCAAGTGAATCCTTTACAAGGGAAATATATACATTATAAATACATGCAAAGTGGGGTCGCTCTCATAAATTCGTGTTCATAATAATGAGGAAGCCTCCAACTTCTAATTTAATTTTACTCTGGTTCTGTATTAATCAGCATATTTTAAAATGTACGTAATAGCAGTGGCCATACTGGGGAAAAGTTAAGCAGGACCTACAGTAAGTATATGTATTCTTTTAAAAAACTTTTTAGGGAGTTAATTTTTATACGTTTTAATGACGTTTTGGCGATTTTTTTCGATGTTATATGAACCACTTCGACGATTGAAACATTAAAATATAAAAAAAGACGTGTGGCACTCGGGGACTGCTGCGGTAAAGCTATTGCATAGCATGCCTTCAAGCCACACCTCCGAGCCCGTCGGAGTGGGGAGCGTGAGGTTTTTTCGTTACGGAATTTCTCGATTCGGTCCCCGCGCTCAAGACCCGCGATAGAAGCTATGCAACAGCTTAAAATACTAAATGTATCTGCACGTTTAAAAATCCGTTATAATGCGTTTTTAATTTTTTTAACCTATCACTTCTTATTCATAAGTATAGAGGCGAAATAATAACAGTATTTAGATGCTGTAGCAATCGTGAAGGTATGATAAAGTGAGAAGTAGATTAGATTAAACCCTGGTTGAATATACCCAAATTTTCGAAGGAATAGGAAATAAAAGGTTTTGGCACTTCGCCAGAAATCTGGAAAAATGTATATCGAAACAGCTGTCACACACCTGCCTTATACCCCACTCGAGGGCAAGGGACACATGCTCCTCAAGTGTATATAATCGTAATATTTTATATCTTCGTACAGATAACATTACCGTTACTTATTTATATCACATGTGTGTCTCGAGCACTCAAAGATAATGTGACTTCCTGTGGTAATGGTATTATCTAAATCGGATCAGTGGTTCCCAAGTTTGATCGGATGTTTCAAGCATAAGCTAAGATCTAATAATATATTAAGGCAGTTGTGTTGAAAACTTTATATAGCTACCTGTACCTAGTAGAAATTTTAAAGTCTGCTCGTAGAAATTAAAGACTTTTTACCGCAGTAAAAATCAATTTATATTTTCATTATATAACCCGACCCTTTAAATACTGAACCGTATATATTATGCGCTTATATACTATCCGCCTTAAACAAAACACAATACACTCCATAAATCGTTTATCTCTGCACAAAATATTCCTCAACTACAAAATACACACCCTGTATATCAAAGGCAATTTACCCAAAACGGATGATCGCAAAGATGCGTTCGGTTTGCAAGCAAACGCTATCACAGTCGACCACTAATCACATCTATTTGCCCGACCATTCTCTGTTTGCCCTTTGAGACGAGCGTCGTTGGGAATACGATGAAATTGTGGCACGGACCAGTGACCACTTGGTAATAAGTAATACAGGGTGTTTTTTTAATGTCGATGAATTTCTAAAACCACCAGTGTTTCGTTTTGTAAGAATGGCTGCTAATTTTTATTACATTTACGAAATTGCGTGATAAAGAATCTCTACATCTTTTGAATTTAATTAAGCCAGATCCGTAAATACTTCGATTAAATGGGAGAAAATTTTAGAGTACCTAAATTCGAATTCAACATATAAAAATATAATAAACGTTGTTTTGTAGCTTTCTTACCTTCCTGTATTATTATCACACGACTGTCTAAAAAGGAGAGTAATATTTCGTATATTTATGGATGCGAATCTCTGTTTTGCACTTTTAGGTAGAAATTTCGGGAAAGTTCTTTAGTTCGTGTTTAAATGTATTAAAGCGGTTCCGTTTCATTTTGATCTGATGTTAGTGGTAGATAGATAGATAGGTTCCATAACAGTAGTACATAACAGTAGTAAGTATTGGATATAATGGGTTACAATTATCTTTAGATATAAAGCTAGGACGTCGTTTTCTCTGCTATATTTCACCTACCATAGCTGTATCCCGCGGTATTATTACAATTTCTGTGTTAAGCAAGCCAATAAGTCCTGAACAGCACGCAGTCTAGGCGGGCCCGGCGTCGACGCTCACGTGCGCCACGACAACGGCGAGGTGGTGTTGCACGCCAAGTTCCTGGTGAATGACGGCGGGCTGGTGACCGCCACGGCTGACGATCAGCTGCATTTGTGGACCTTCCGCCAGAAGCCGCCGCAGCGCGTGCAGTCGCTCAAGTTTCAAAGGGAACGGTGAGTGATATAAGGCTACATTATATTACTATTACCTATTAGATTATGTTATTACATGACATACTATTGTTACTCTACAGAATATGCTACTAAGGTACCTTTTTTGGTAACGGATAGGAAATCTTCTGAAGTTACTGTCTTTTAGAATATAATACCTACAGAGCGTCATAAGAATATGGTTAGAAAATAAAAATTTTTGTAGCCACAGCACTATTATTTAAATGTTAAACCATTAAGAAGATGTTATTAAAAAAGTTTTTTGAAACTAATGTAGATTAGGTAGGTTCTCGGAGCAATTATCAAGCCTTGTTAATTGCTCCGAGGGTAGGTTAAAACTCATTCTACAAATTAATTAAGATCATGTAATAATATAAAAAAAAAAAACGCGAGAACATATCTCCAGCCAGGACTACAGATTTTTTTCATAAAAAGGCGCGCTAGCCACACGAATTCGACATACTTTCTCTTAAAAAAAGCACAGATCTTATTGCACAGATAATACAAGCGTGGATCATAGTTCCCCCAGGAGGTAGTCACAACGGGGTTTAGCGTTTAATTAATTCCGCAGGTAAACGCACCCCGCCGACCCCGTCGTTTGTCATTCCCCTAATTACCCGGGTTTAATCGGGCGCAATTGATTGCGTTTCGGATTTATCTTCATATTTTGCATTTGATGCTTTAATTTAGATGTACAATCCGGTTTGTGCGATATCGGAACGTACTTACCGTTTGTCAACGGCTTAATTTTGAGCACAATTTTGGCACAATTATTTTGAAGCTTTTGTCCTACTTTCATCATATTATACTTGTACATTTATTTGATTAGAAATATATAAATAGTATGTAAGATTGGATAGTTCTACTAATATTTTAAGCTGCAGAAATATGTAATGCAACTTCTCAAGACTGGGATAGGCATCCTGACACTAAATGATATATTGCTTCGACATAACTAAATTTAATTAAAATATCATCAATACCAAACTATAGCTGTACTGTAAATAAACGGTTAAATTCAATATTCATACAATATGTATATTTGGAAGTATTAACTTGTCATAAACAATTGCAATCAGTTTACGTTGACATTCTCAAACTATTGAAAGTAAATTCAAAGCAATATTTGCACCATACAACCTAAAGCGCTGAAAACTTTGAGCATAAATTCCATAAAAGCACCCAAAAGCGCTGCAGCGATCGATCTTGTTAGATATTGATTATTGACTCTATTCATAGTTCATACTGAATGGGCAAACATATTTTAATATATTTTAATTTATGCTAAATCTATCATATTCATATATACATAACTGTTTTTTTCTGGTGAAAACCATTATGTCTAATGTTTTAGCACTTGCATTATATTTTCTAAATAGTTTATTTGAAATTTTAAATCCTAATAAATAAGGAAAACAAAGTTTAAATTCTTATATTATGTAGGTATGTCACATCGTATTATCTATGTTTCCATGCTAATTTTATTTCCTAATGTATCAATTTGTAATACATTAAAGATTCATGAATTTTGATGCGACTAACGGATTAACGAATTGGATTGATTAAATCTAAGAGATACTAGACCCTGTTGATTTGAGTCTAAATTATTGACGATGTTGGAATTAAATTATTTTCATTTTCAATTCGGCAAATTGGCAAAATGGCAAATTATTTTGATTATGTTCAGGAAGCGTTCCTGTTGGTCTTAGCGTGATGATATAGCCTATAGCTTTCCTCGATAAAATCTAACAAACAAACAAACTCTTCAGCTTTATAATATTATAGTACTAGCTGGCCCGGCGAACTTTGTACCGCCCAGTCAATGAATGTCGTGTTACCTTTGGGCTTGGAACTAATTTAGGCTATGATGAACGGAATACAATGATACAAAATAAATATAGATATAGGTATAATGGCTTTTTATTTCGATGAATAACACATATAGAAATAGAATAAAAAAATAATTACTTAAATACTTCATACCTACACGTGTCAGAGAAAAATTACCTATTGAATTAAACTACGTTTTGCAGCCTGGGATGCACTCGAATTAACTCTTTTCGTTCTTTAACTGGTGTCGACTACAAATCGTTTCCTTTCACTTTAATTATGATAGATCTACTTCTACCACTATCATCGGGCGACCGACGATGATATTAGCAATCCCCGCACATACAATTTTTATCCGCCCGAATTCTTTCGACTAACCAAATTAAAATGTGTGCATGCTGCAAGCCTTATTTTTGTCATTCGATTGAATACATCCATCATTGAATAATCCCAAAGATGTGTTGCTTTTGTAACTCATGATCGGATTTTTTGCTTGAAAACATGTGTGGTAATGTCGAGCCGATCACTTGATATCTGTCCGGGAAGCAGCAGTTGAATAATTTCCATCCATTTCGGATTACATGTAATAAGTGTAATGAATAGATCTGGCCGACCATAATGATGAAAATATTATGTATGTCATTGCATCTTGCGCATATTCATGACCTGTGTATGTAGCAGTAAACAGACCAACATTTTCTGCATCTTCTTCTCTGTGCTAATTGCATCGCGTAAATGGATGTAATCTTCAAAACGCAATTTAGCTTGGTTCGAACCAATGAATCAGGGGCTCCGTTTCAATTTTAACGTTATATCTTCTATTTTCTATAATATAAAAATGAATCCCAAAATGTGTTGGTAAGCGCATAACTTGAGAACGGCTGAACCGATTTCGTTAATTCTTTTTTTATTAAATTCCTTGAAGTACGAGGATGGTTCTTACGTAGAGAAAACGTAAATATGTACCACGGGCGAAGCCGGGGCGGACTGCTAGTACTTAATAATATTATTATGTCAACGCAATATTGTTGAAGCAGTCGACGAAATTGCAACAAATTATAATTGTCAGAATTTTTACATTTTTATAGAATTTCTTTTTAATAATTAAGCGAACTAACCTTCTTGGTTAGATTCCTCACCAAAAATACCTTATTAATTTCTGAAAACACGCGTAAACACAATCATTTGAGGAATTTTTATGTTTCTGCTTTTATTGCACTTTTTGATAATTGATTTTAAAAAAATACAAACAATATCTATTCACCCTTTTTACTTTTTAATTATTTTACACATAATACATTTTTGAACGCATGAATGTCAAACATTATTTTCCGTATTTGACAGGATTGACAACTAATGATTGACATGTACGAAAATCAAAATTTTGGGAAAATATTTATTCGTCTAGTTTTTGTTGTTTTTATGATTTATTCTTCTATTCTGGGCGGTGACAAATCCAACAAATCCAAAACCATGAAAATTGGTTCAGCAGATCTCGAGTTATAAGTGTTGGAACATACAGACTTTCTTTTATATATATAGATAGATTATTTTACTTCAATATAAATTGTTATGTGATAAATTATTTTCGATATACTTATTAAAAAATGTGTGCGTGTACGTACACACGTAAGAAGTGAAACTTCTTTATGACCTTATTTTTCAAAAAATAATTTACTATATGCAACTTTACAGAAATACGTCGAATCAAAGATGGCGCGTAACGGAAAAATGTCACGCGTAACGAAAAAATGTTACACTAAATTTTTTTCCAACCCCGATAAAGAATTTTCACTTCAAAAATCATTGATCAATTCACAGATCACAGAAACTAAAGGGAGATATGGTTAGGGGGCGGGGCCGGTGTCGCAGCAATATGCCCAAAAAAAGAACACATGCTGTTTGTTGCATTCAGTTGACGTTCGACCGTCGGCCGGGTATTATTTGACAATGCCGTGTTGTTCCGTTAAAGTTTTTAAAAACCGAAGTGAAACCAGCATCTTTAAGTCAAATGAAATCACATACCTACCATCGGTAAGTACTGAAAATTATACGATTTTCTTACTAAAATTTCAAAAACAATATTACGTAGAGTGATTTCTTGGTTTCTTATCTTTTATATTATGTAACAGAACGACAGTCACAATAATTTAAGTAAATAGTTTACAATGCTTCTTCTGTACGTGACTCTATTCAAACGCGGAGTTCGAATACCGCAGTGTATAATGAACATACTAAAGCTAACAATCGTGTAGTACGGCCGCTGCTCGCGGTCGTTAGTTAAGGATGCGAATCGAGTGTGTCCATGTCGATAAGATTCGGATTTTTACTACCTTACTACCTTATTTTTATACCATAATGTATTACTATTAGCTTAATATCTGATTGTATTATTATTATTTGATAGGTACTCGAGCAATAATTTTATAGTAATTATTTTACATGGATTAAAAAAATAAATCACTTATTTCATACTTATTTTACTTTACAATAAGTCAATAGGCAATGCTTTATGGACTTCATCACCATGAATGCTACCATCAAGGTGTCCATTTCTACCTAGTTACTGTATTGCCTATAAATTGTTTTAATTTTAACGTTTCTCATTTTATCGACAAGCAATCCCTATCATAAACGCATATCTTGCGGCTGTAGTGGTGCTGCAGTATACGTACGTCACTTACAATCTAGTGTGCGAACGAATAGTCGCTCTCAAATTTTTGTGTGATGACACGCACACAACGCGAAGTATTGTTTTTATTTTGTTTACTGTTGTGTGCGTAAATTTGTAATGAGACACCAGGTTTCGTACTCAGCGCAAGCGATTGGCATCTCTCTAGATCTCTATGGATCAATTCAATCTTCATGGTAATTCGATTAAACGAAATTAATATCACAACGCATAATGAATACGTAATCTGTAATATACGATACATTTCTGTAATTATTCAGGAAGAATACATATTGAACAAGAGGCTTAATTAAACTGACGTAACGTATGAATCCCTTTTTTCTTATTAAGTACGTGCATTTCAACAAAACGATATTTTAATCTTGTTCATTATACATTGCCAATGTTTAAATGAAACAACGCAACTTTGGGGGCGTCCATAAATTACGTGAGGTATTTAAGGGAGCGGGTCGAGTCAAATCTCATTTAACCTTACGATGAGGACAGGGGGAGTCTCGGCAAATACCACGCAATTTTTCATAAAATAAAAAAAAAACATCTCACGTAATTTATGGACGCCCCCTTTGTAATTCAAAAGTTTTTTATCTGCAATGAATGTAAAATTCATTTCTCTTCGTATTTTCTCTTTAGCGGATTATCTTGAAGCACTTAAAACTTTACCAATATACCTTGAGAAGTAAAATGTTTAATAAGAGCCGTTATCCTCGATAGCTTTTTCATTAACGGCGTGTTTATGAGAGTTTATGGCGAGTGGAGAGACGAGATGTCGGCCGTTAACTTGCCTCGTGGCGTATTGGTTGATGTAATTTCATGACAAATTGACGGGAATATGTTTTTTTGATAGGTATATTTTATTTTATGTGATTGATACAAGTATAACATACTTTTTACGTTAGACCTTTTAAGTTGCATTTTAATTGCATGTACCTGTAATTAGGTACTACATTACAAATATCATAAAAGCATAATTTAATTTAGATCTTAGTCTATGAAGTGTATAATGTTTAACGTGCTTCACGGCGTCTTTTTTTAAAATATATGAAAAGGTGTAGGGACTGTAGATAGATAGAACTCAATACTGTTATAACATTCCATATGTTTTATCGCTATTCCTAATATTTTACCTATTAAAAACTTCTCTCTGATAAATAACTTAAATCCATTGATTTAGTAATAACTCATTGTATTAATTACAAAACAAAAGAATGTGCCCCGCCCGCTAGAGGACATAATTGATAAGCACTTATTGTCATTGAATTATCGCAAAAATTATCAAAATGCACCGGTTTAACAATGTTGCGTTTATGTTTGTAAACATGGAGATTAATGCTGCACTTAATGTTATTATTAATATTACATATTATCGGTTATGTAAGGCAAAAATTAAACAGAAGCATATATAAAATAATAATTATTATGGATTTGAATTAGTTTATTTAGCACATTCCCGTGTATTGCACATCTCCTATATGTTGTTGTTTTTATATATTTTATTTAAATGCAAATTTAATTATTATCTGTTAAATTTGTTCATATTATCACCAATATTGTTTGTATCTAGCATATAATTAATATCTAAGCAATAGGTATGCTTCGATTGAATTTCACAGCAACGCCAGGTAATCGGTATATTATCTAAAATCCACGATTAATATGCAGTGTAACAATAGCGCTCCTCCCTCCCTGGGAGGGGGGGTAAATCAATTCCCCACCCCTATTTGCATACAACGTGAACACCCTTGTTGTCACCGCACTTGATGGAAGCGTACAAAGCATTATTTGTAGAGCGAGTACATTGGATTTGAGGGATTAGCCGCTTGCCGTGGTTTCGCTTGGATTCGTATACACAAAGACTAAAGTATTTTGTATAACTTTTGTGTGTGTTTATGAATAGATATGTTATATTTTAAGTGTAACTGAATTGAAATATCACTTTTGTCGCGAAGAATTTTGAAGTTTGTTGATTGTTCTTTCGAATTATTGTATGTATAATTGTATATATAAGATTATTTTTCCGACCCAAATATCGACCAATAGAATTGCACCATTAATAAATTAATAATAATAAAAATTTTTTCTCTGGTAGTTGACGTCAAACTGACAGGTTGAATTGAATTGTGAAATTATTGGCCGACATTTGGGACGGAAAAATAATCCCCCGAATACCACACGAGCTTCAAAATTATCTGGCATTTCCCTCAAGGTTCCCTGCAAACAAATAAAGTCGTCAAGTTTTTCAGGAAAAATTGTCTTCGTTCGGATACTCTTACTATGTATTTTTTACATCTAGTTGATATTTTGTATAGAAATTTCCTTTTTACGCTAGAATAATCCAGATTCACGCAAATGTTTGTCACACAAAGATTTGTAAAACATGAAGGTTAATGTTTTGGTGCAGAATTTTCTTCTATAAGTACATATTATGATATTTTAATTAGACTATTGCAAAGATATAAACCGTACTTACTGTAAACTAGTGTAAGTATCAAGTATGTATGTATACTGTTTTGAAAACCAAGGCGTGAATTTATATTTTTGGTTTTATGGCATTCAAATGCTTTATAAATATAAATTTATAAAGAATAGAAAAAATTCGATCACGAGGAATGGCGCGAAGGATGCGGGTTCGAGTCCCGCCTCGTGATCGAATTTTTTCTATTCTTTATAAATTTATATTTATAAAGCATTTGAATGCCATAAAACCAAAAATATAAATTCAACAAAAAAGGTCGTGTTCCATCGTTACAATATTGTATTCACTGAAAAGTGCTTCATATTGGTTGAAATGGTTGTTAATCATCTCAATAGATGGCGCGCGGTGTGTCCCTTCAGACACATAAAACTGAAAGAATAGAATAAATTCGATCACTCGGGCGGGTCACGAGTGGCTGAGTTGGTGAGGCATCCGCCCCGGAATGGCGCGAAGGATGCGGGTTCGAGTCCCGCCTCGTGATCGAATTTTTTCTATTCTTTATAAATTTATATTTATAAAGCATTTGAATGCCATAAAACCAAAAATATAAATTCAACAAAAAAGGTCGTGTTCCATCGTTACAATATTGTATTCACTGAAAAGTGCTTCATATTGGTTGAAATGGTTGTTAATCATCTCAATAGATGGCGCGCGGTGTGTCCCTTCAGACACATAAAACTGAAAGAATAGAATAAATTCGATCACTCGGGCGGGTCACGAGTGGCTGAGTTGGTGAGGCATCCGCCCCGGAATGGCGCGAAGGATGCGGGTTCGAGTCCCGCCTCGTGATCGAATTTTTTCTATTCTTTATAAATTTATATTTATAAAGCATTTGAATGCCATAAAACCAAAAATATAAATTCAACAAAAAAGGTCGTGTTCCATCGTTACAATATTGTATTCACTGAAAAGTGCTTCATATTGGTTGAAATGGTTGTTAATCATCTCAATAGATGGCGCGCGGTGTGTCCCTTCAGACACATAAAACTGAAAGAATAGAATAAATTCGATCACTCGGGCGGGTCACGAGTGGCTGAGTTGGTGAGGCATCCGCCCCGGAATGGCGCGAAGGATGCGGGTTCGAGTCCCGCCTCGTGATCGAATTTTTTCTATTTTTTCTATTCTTTATAAATTTATATTTATAAAGCATTTGAATGCCATAAAACCAAAAATATAAATTCAACAAAAAAGGTCGTGTTCCATCGTTACAATATTGTATTCACTGAAAAGTGCTTCATATTGGTTGAAATGGTTGTTAATCATCTCAATAGATGGCGCGCGGTGTGTCCCTTCAGACACATAAAACTGAAAGAATAGAATAAATTCGATCACTCGGGCGGGTCACGAGTGGCTGAGTTGGTGAGGCATCCGCCCCGGAATGGCGCGAAGGATGCGGGTTCGAGTCCCGCCTCGTGATCGAATTTTTTCTATTCTTTATAAATTTATAACCAAGGCGTGATTTGGAAATAATTTCAAAAGCGCTCTATTCATTATAATATAATTATTACGTAAAAAAAAGAATTTTGTTAAAACACCAAAGCAGTCTTTTTTTTAAATAACACATGTTATGTCGAAATCAATGTACTGGGGTTAGAATAATAAAATAAAACATATGAAACAAGCGTGTACTCGTAGAGGAAAATGGCGCGAAACCCGCCGACACGAAACAAACATGAAAATCGTAAAATTTTACAACGGCCCGCGTACTGAATACTCATTCTTTTAATTGGTCGTACTGTGGATATTGTTATTTGTTTACTATTTGAAATATTTGTGGGTGAACTTTGAAGTCGTTTATTTTTTGTTTTATTTTTTATACAGTAGAATAAAATTGTTAAGTTTTATAATGGCATGCTTCTAAAGTTTCAAGTATTTATAATCAAACTCAAACAGATAAACTACAAAATAAAATAATCACAATGAAATAATAACCACTACATAGTGGTTATTATTTCATTGTGATTATTTTATTTTAGGTATAAGATTACAAAAATTTAGGTTTCTTTAATTCATTCCTACCCTAAATATTTTAAAGTATTGTTAACACACAAACAAACAAAAGTTTCTCAATTTTTAATCTATACAATCTGTGGAACAAAAGCGCGGTTCAACAAAATTATTTACTTTGAAACGTCAATTAATGCACAGCACTATAGAAAAAAAAGCCTTTGCAAATTTTTCGCTTTAGAAGAGTCAAAAGGTCGCTGTACTGACGCAAATTGCTTCTATTATGTCGTGTGCGGGATCTGAAATTGAAAATTATTTTCCGGGAAAATTTTGCGCGTGTAATTTCATTAAAAATCCGATTTAAAAGGCTCTTCCGTGTAACGATTGACACGTTTGTATGGAAATATGAAATGTGTACATTTTTTATTTATCGTTCATTTGATTGCGATGAATGGCGTTGATTAACGCTTGAGAGTATTCACAGATTTGGTATTTAGGATAATTTTTATGATTACACTCGATTTGCAGTTATTTTTTTTATTATATCTATACTTTCAATATCTTGCAACTAAAAAGTAAAAACTCGTGTACTAAGTTTTACATTTTGTAGTTGATGGTAAAATGTATCGAAAAAACCCTAAATGTATATAAAAGTTAAGTAACTTGGATAGGTAATACACTAAAAGCCGTATCCATCATGTCGAGTTTGTTAGACAGATGAGCCCGGCCAAAACATTTTTAGAAGCATTTTATAGTCTGTTTATCACCGTACATTTTAAAGATTCAATGTTCCATCTATTATTTATAATCTGTAAAAGCTGTCAATAATTCTATGTAGCCAGTAATTTTACGGTAATTGCGTAAAAGGAGAAAAAAAAAAGAAATTAAAGTCAAACAGTTGCTTTATTCAATGTTTTATCCAAATCTGTATTTTAATTCAAAATCAGAGATATTATGCATAATACAGGCATGTGGAGGGAACACTCATAATTTTAACGAGTACGGCCTACGTATTAAATAGAGTTTATGACAAATACATAGTGTTGGCAATGAACCATAGTTATTATATTTAACTGATGGCAGTAACGGTTAACTGTAGTTTTTATCTGTTTTGTTGTTAGTGTGCACGCGATTTAACTATTACCAGCCATGGTTGTTGGTGGTGATATGGACACCTTATTTAATTTTCTGTGAACGTTTAGGTCGTTAAGTTTTTACTGACAGTTACAGAACTAAAGCGTATGTTTTTTTGTTTGTTACTCTATTGTTCCAGTCATTTATTGATTTTGATAAAACTTTTTAGTTGTAGCCGGTGATTGAATGTGTCTCAATTTTTATTTTTAATGTATCAAGAGAAAGCATTTATCAGAAAGTATTATATGACTAGCCAGGTATTGTTGAAGTATACTTGTAATCCATACTAATATTATAAATGCGAAAGTAACTCTGTCTGTCTGTCTGTTACTCAATCACGCCTAAACTACTGAACCAATTTGCATGAAATTTGGTACGGAGATATTTTGATACCCGAGAAAGGACATAGGCTACCTTTTATTGCGAAATATGTACCACGGGCGAAGCCGGGGCGGACCTCTAGTAATATATAAGTTGTAAGTTGCGAGAACTCGATTTCGTTCACAATATCCAAATATACCTTCTCGAACGTTTACTCTTAGTATAATAAAACCCTCTTGTCTAACGTAGGTGCCTTGTCTTCAGTGATTCTTCTATAATTTTCTTATATTTTCAAAACTGCAATGGAATGGGAAACTAATATTTTCGTTTCGTTAATTTCGTTCCTATCAAGCCTAGTTATTTCTTTTATATGTTGTCAAAAATACTAAAGATACTCTGAATTAAACTAGTTATTAATCGGTTATACTTTTAATTAATGAAATGTTTCTATTTATAATAATCTAAGTTATCAATTCCGATAAAATTCAAAATACAAAACTTTGCGTAAAATTTATATTCTTCTTCAAAATCGAACATCAATTTTATACTGAAAGCTTCTTGTACAAGACACACTCATGTATCAGTTAATTAATATTGGTTCGAAAAGTTTACACGAACAAACATAAAACTCGTATAGCAAAGGATATTTAATTTCCATGTTCATAGCAATTAGAAGAAGAAGAAGAAGAAGAAGAAGAAAGAAATTTATTGTCATAACGATATGCCACACAATATAACAATAAAAAAAACACATAAAAAAAAAAACTTAAAAACTAATTGACCCTTAATTTGTATAATATTTTTTACATAAAAAAAAGAACGGAGAAGATAGGGCAAATCAGCATACTGCGCGGCTCGTTGGTTGCTGACAAAAGGGGCTGACTCAGCAAATAGTTGTGCAAGAGCCAGGGCCCTTACACAACACTGGTTTTCAGCAACCCCTTGTGACGTATGGAGTACACAGTACATTTACATTTTTTTTTTTTTTTTTTTTGTAACTAATAAAAAATAAAAATATATATATATATTTAAATTACGTAAAAGAATACGGTGTGTCATACATACTATATTATACTTATACAATAGAAAAACATAACATAATGTAATATATAATATATATAAGTAGATATAAATGAAAAAATAAAAAATAGAGAGAAGATATAATAATAATAATAAAAGGTTTCAAATTGTTTTTTTTTTTTTTTTTGAAGATACCATGCTCACCAAGGCTTAGTAATGTAATGTTTCAAAAATGTGTTTTTTATATTTTAGTCTAAAATTATAAATTGATTTAATATCTAAAACCTCCCCTGAAGGCAGTGGTGTGGTGTCTGGGCACTGACATAACTTGAAGCGCTGATCTTGTTTTGATATTTAAGTTATGTTGCCCAAGCCATTCTAGTTTTGTGTATAGGTACTGGGGAGTTTTAAGATTGACTATACCAAAGAGTAATATGCCAAGGTGCAGACGCCTCCGAGCTTCCATGTTCAAGATTTTAGCCTCTCTAAGATATGGACTGACATGCTCTCTTGGTGGAATATTCCAACAGTACCTAGCACACGCGTTTTGCACGCGTTGTATGGCGCACTTAGTTTTATAGAGGAGTCTAGGGCCATACAACGAATCAGAATAATTTAATTTTGATAATACCAGAGCCTCACATAAAGTTACCCTGAGTTCAGTAGTCAAGTACCGCCTTATCCTGTATAACATTTTCAACCTTTAGAAACATTTAGATATAATATTGTTAATATGTCTTTCAAACCTTAGATGTTCGTCAAATATCACTCCCAAATTACGAGCCTCTTTTACCCTTTCAATATCGACGCTATTAATCATAACCCTAACACTATACTGCTCAGCCGCTGCAATTGACTTAGGACTACCTAGTAACATATATTTAGTCTTTGATGCATTTAAAATCAAAGAATTTCGTTGTGACCAATTGTAGATTCGTTCTAGGTCAGCATTTAGAAGAGTAGTTGCATGCCTAATATCTTTGGGATAAAATGAAATATGAAGCTGTGTGTCATCTGCGTACATTTGAAATTTGCTGTGTTTAATGGTGGTCTGTAAGTCAGCGGTATATAAAATAAATAAAAGTGGTCCCAGAATCGATCCCTGGGGAACTCCAGTCTCGATAGGAAGAGGGCATGAGAATTTTGATTTTCCATCATCACTGGTGACTTCAACAGTTTGAGTTCTTTGACTTAGATAGCTATTAAACCATTTTACACTTTCCGGACTAATACCATAATAAGAGAGCTTAGAGAGCAATAAGGATATATTTATGGAGTCAAAGGCACGTGAGAAATCAAGAAGCACCAACATAGTAACCATTCCCTCATCTTGAGCAGCCAAGATATCATCAACGACATCGAGTAACGCGGTGGTCGTACTCCTATTCTTCCTAAAACCGGACTGCTTATCTGGTAACACCGAATTAGCTTCCAGGAAACGCATTAGTTGTTTATGAGCAATTTTTTCGAGTATCTTGGATGGGCAGGGAAGAATGCTTATTGGACGTAGGTCAGTGTAATTTATTGGATTTTCATTTTTGGGCAAAGGCCGCACCAGCGCATGTCGCCACAGATCAGGAAAAGAATTTGTCTTAAACGAGGTGTTAATTATATGTGTCAGTATAGGCAGTGTATGAGACAGGGTGAGAAGCAACATATCAAGAGAAACATCGTCCGCACCAACAGCATGTGATTTTATTTCATTTATGACGTTTAGTACAATTTTTTCATCAACTGGCTCAAATTTGAAGACTGCACTGCTATGACGATGAAATTCAAAATATGTAAGTGAAGATATAGAAATATGACTAGTATACGAAAGCTTAAGAAAGTGTGAATTTATATTATTGGGATCATTTAAATGTGGAGGCAAAACACTGTCTCGGTTAGGTTGAGACTGTATATTATCTTTTATATGTTTCCACATTTTTACAGGTTTGCTTCTATTGTTATTAACATATGTACTAAAATATGCCTGCTTTTCCCTATCAAGAGCCTCTATTACATATTGTTTCATTTCTCTATACACTTTAATATGCACATCAAGCTTACTCCGCTTGGCCAAAATATGTGCCTCGTCTCGCTTCCTCATAATCATTTTAATATTGTATGTTATCCATGGATGACTAGAGTTTCTTATTGTTATATATTTTTTCGGGGCATAAAAATCAAATAGTGATATTATACAATACGTAAAATTAAAAACTAGATCGTTGATATTATCAAGTAACATTAGCTTTTTCCATAATATATTATCTAAAGATTGTTTGAAAGAGTCTATGTCAATATTTTTGATAGGTCTATACAATACACATTTGGGATGTAATTTATCTTTAGGAATATTTAAGAGGCAGCTTATAAAAGCATGACTGCTTAGTGATTCTATAAAATCTACGGTTAAATTTTTTATGGGTATATTAGTACATACATAGTCAATTAGAGTCTCTGACTGAGCAGTAAAATGTGTAGGCGTCGTAATATGTTGAACGAGGTTAAAAGTGGTTAGAAATAGTTCTAGCTTCTTAACATTTGGGTGATTTCGATCTAAACTGTTTATATTGAAATCCCCTAATAAAACCAAATAATCTGCCCATAAGAAAGAACCTATCGTTTCTGATAAAGTATTAAAAAATAAATCGGGCTCCAACCAAGGCGGACGATAAGCGGTGCCAATAATCGCAGTCTTACCTCGGAGTGTTAGCTTAAGCCACATCTGCTCCACTGTCGAACACGATGGATGTGATAAAACTCTCGCTGTGAGACCCTTTCTAATATAGAAACCCACCCCCCCGCCGCGCGAGCGGACACTCGCCGGGCGCGGGATGTGCCTGAGCCTGTACTCTGGAAGTGCTGGCGCACGCCCTTCCTCCCCTGTACGCAACCAAGTCTCATTGATGGCCATTAAATCTACAGCATGACGCTGCATAGCTACTACGAATTCATCATGCCTAGAACCAAGAGAGCCTGGATTAAGAAGACCAATTTTTAGTTTATTTTTAGAAGGCATTATGCACTGACAATGTTACAAAATAAATACTATACAAGAATTCAATATAATAAATACATAAGCTAGTTATTATAAATAAATATAGATCAAATTTAACAAAATAATAAGAAGTAAATGTATTACAGTTATGTATGTGTAAGTTTGTTAAGTTAACTAATGTGAAGTTGTCATTAATAGAGTATAAGTAGTTAAAGTTATGTAAATAAGATACATATATATTTAATAATAAAATAATTTTAAAAATTAAATCATAATTTAGGTTCAAAGTACAAGTGCAATTCAAAGTATTAGAATAATGGCCGCGCAGTATACATGTAAGTATCAGATTGTAATTTACTTAATGTTATGTATTCTAGTATGAGATCAAAACAAAAACATAAACACAATATAAGGCGACTACATGGACACATTAAAATGTAACAAAAAAACTATATTATAAGCAAAAAAAGTAACACCTGACAATACAATATTGCATGTTATACTTATAGTTATAACTAAACAAAATTTAAACTTATAACTCAGTATATTATAACCGATAAAGAATTTGTACAATAGGTCTCGTTGCACAAATAACAATTTTAAACAAGAACATAAAGACAATATAAGGCAACTACATGGACACATTAAAATGTAACAAAAAACTATATTATAAGCAAAAAATGTAACACCTGACAATACAATATTGCATGTTATACTTATAGTTATAACTAAACAAAATTTAAACTTATAACTCAGTAGGTATATTATAACCGATAAAGAATTTGTACAATAGGTCTCGTTGCACAAATAACAATTTTAAACAAGAACATAAAGACAATATAAGGCAACTACATAGACACATTAAAATGAAACAATAAAATATATTATAAACAAAAAAAGTAACACCTGACAATGCAATATTGCATGTTATACTTATAGTTGTAACTAAACAAAATTTAAACTTATAACTCAATATATTATAACCGATAAAGAATTTGTACAATAGGTCTCGTTGCACAAATAACAATTTTAAACAAGAACATAAAGACAATATAAGGCGACTACATGAACACATTAAAATGAAACAAAAAATATATTATAAGCAAAAAAAGTAACACCTGACAATACAATATTGCATGTTATACTTATAACTAAACAACATTTAAAATTATAATTTATATTATACAAAAAAACCGTGACACAACCGATATAGGATTTGTACATTAGGTCTTGTTGCACAAAAAACAATTTTAAGCAAAAAACTTTCTGACATCTTGCACCGATCTAATTATATGCATCTCAGACGTACTATCTCGCCTAGCAAATATACGGCCTTTTTTTGTCCACACAAAGCGCCAGTTCTTACCACGAGATAGTTGCTCACGTGCTAAGTGGAACAGTTTGCGATTATCATAGGTAAGTCGCTCGTTGATGTAGAAACGCTTTGTTGGGCCGCCGATACCTGTTCCCGCTGTGTCCGCGCCGCGCCGCACCCGCGCCGCATGAAGCAGCTCGTCTCGCATGCTGCGCCGCGTGAGGCGGACCACGATCGGGCGAGCTCGCGCAACACTCCCCTCCTCCGCCGCGCGCCGTGCCCCGCGCCGTTCCGCGACCACGATATCATTTGCAGATATCGTAACGCCTACTTTTTGTGCAAGAGCAACGACGATGTGCATGACATTTTCGCCACTACTTTCAGATATCCCGGATATTTCCACATCATTGAGTAATTTTTCCTGCTCGGAGTCGTTTAATTGTCTTTTTAATTCTTCGACCGTACATATAAGTGCCTCATTGTGCTTTTGTTGTGTCTGTATAGATGCGGGAAACTCTTCCAATTGCGTGACTCGCTCTTCAATACCGTCCAGCCTCGAGCCAAACTCATTAACCAACGCCGATAAGCGCGTCATCTCCTGCCGAAAACTGGAGAGCTCAGTCCGTAGTAATTTTATTTCCTGCACTAGAGAGAGCGATTCCCGTTGTTCGGTATCCTGGAAGTCATCGTCGCCATCGTCGCGAGAACGTTCGCAGTCAACCGGTCGACACAGCTTTGGCTTACATGACTTGCAGATCCAGTGTTTATTTGTACGTGCGTCGGGGCTTAGTTTGTGACATAGATGGTGATATGTAACATTGCACTTGTTGCATTTAACGCCATCAGCGCTAGCGTAGAATTTGCCGCACGATTTGCACTTATTCGTCATATTTATTAGGTTATGTATATGTTTCAAAAAGTATCCTTCAATATCACAAGGAGGAACTATTATATTTTAGTTCTATTCAATCTTTCTTTGAATAGTAATTACAATGTTGCAGCGATTATATTATCACAGGTTATTTAATAATATGCACAGAATTTTTACCGTATAAACAATGGTTAAACATTCACCGCGATCACAATATGGCGGGTAGATCTGTCAGCCGTTCTTTTGCCGTGCACTTTAAACTGTTTATTTGCACTGATACACTATATTAGACGAAGATAACACTTTATGTGGAAGTCTTGCTATAGTTACACAATATTTATTAGTTTCCGTAATACTTTTCGAACTTTATGAATTTAAATTTCAATATAATTGTGAATTGTGTACTGTCACTCCAAAGAACGAACTGTCACCCAATTAACCATTTAAATACCTGTATACAAATATAAATGTTATATCAGGAAATAATCTACGCTAGTTTCTTATAAATCTATGAGATGTAAAACTATCCACAACGTGACATTGGCAAAATTGTGGCAACGCAGCACTGCCATTTATAAAATAAATTGAATTGAATTGAAATAATCTACATACATGTAAGTTCTGTAAATCCTATATTCAGATTTTGTGTAATAAAGCAACAAATATCTTCACATCCATCCATTCAAGAGTTATGTGCTGAAAAAGTTACATATTATGTAAAATTGAATTGTAATATGATTTTAAAAGAACAACAGCTATGGAGTTTCTTGCCGGTTCTTCTCCATAGATACTGCTTTCCGAATCGGTGGTAAATGTTAAAAATATGTAATGACGATTCGAAAGTGCTTCTAAAAAAAGTCTAATTGAATAAATAAATGTTTGAGTTTGAGTTTGAAAAAACATAAAAATACAATGAATTAAGGATACCTTTATCAAAATCTGTTGAAAATATATAAAAACTTATCTCCCGTTGTAACGTTTAATTAAACAAAACATTGCAAGCGATTGGACAATCTTTTGTTATCAGAATAACATTACCATATAAATGCTAATCGACGAGCTACCAGTGAAGAAAGGCAGCTTCTATCGATTTCCCGAGAATTCATTAGATAACAGATGATATTAAGTTTATAGATTCTATAATGAAGATTGACTCGTAAAAACTAATATCCGATGCTGAAGGAATTATAAATGTAAAAACGGAATACGTATGTTGTTACAAATACGATAATAAAGTTTATTTAAATAGAAAGTATGAACTTTAGGTGATAAGTTAAATTAATAAAAAAAAAATCTTAAAAAGACTTTACATTGAAAGATAAACTTATAAAGGGTGGGCCAAAAGAAGTCATCCGATGTTATTTGGCTCTCATTTTTTTTATGAAAAACTTACCCTTGCATACTACCTATATACATTTTGTCCTTGTCTAATTACGTAACCCCTAAAAATACTATCTATAAACCTCAAGTCTCTCGCTGAATATTATAAAGTAAGCTATAGGCTATAAATATCTTAGGCATCTTATCTAGGGAACCGTCTAGCTTTAAATTGGGTCTACACGAAGGACTTATAAAATATGGACTCTAATACTGTATTTATAGCTTATTATTCCGACCTTTGAGATATTTTTGAACAAGTTTTATGATGTATTTTGATATCAAAGTGGTCTTAAAACATGTTGTATGAGAATTTCGGAATAATAGATAAAAGATATATTTGGGTGTTATATCGTGTAGAACTGATAGCTCATGAAGACTTTTTTTGAATTCTTACAAAGCAACATAACATTTTCATTTTCATGCATAGATAAGATAACAGGAAATTTAAATGAAAACAATATTGTACCCGTAAAAGAGCGTTTGTGCCGAGCACACGTGTCAAAAGTGAAACTTTTTTGGCAAGATTCAAAGATACCAAAATCGTCGCCTTACTTCATGACCTGATGGTATTGCCATGACGCGACCTTGAAATTTTACTCTCAACGCGCCTAAAGAAGTTTCACTTTAAAAATTAAAGTTTTTACGCCTAACTAATGATAACCATACCGCACACTAAATAATGTTCATTCCATCCACAGGATAACAAGCCTGCACCTGCCGTTACAATCAAAATGGATCCACGTGGGCACGGAGCGCGGGAACGTGCACGTGGTCAACATAGAGACCTTCGCGCTGAGTGGCTACGTCATCAACTGGAACAAGGCCATTGAAGTGTGAGTACTCTAATCTAACCAAAATATTTTGACGTGACAACGTCTTATAATTCGATAGAGCCAGCTGCACGCACGAAAAAACATGACTCATGCGGCGTTACATCGCTCTGAGGCGTTCCATGTAAGGCTTGAAGTGCAAGCGAGAGCGCGGAACGAACGACAAAGAAGCACAATCGGCCTTAAGACGTTGTCACGTTCAACTATCGTCAGTAAACCGACTTTACAGACAACTATTTTTTTTGACAAATTTCACACACGGCACGATCTGATCCCATACTAAGCTTTCGCTTGTGTTGTTGATACCAGATGGCTCATAAATATACATATATAATTTTAAATAAATACTTATATAGATAATTAACACCCAGACACAGAGCAAACATCTATGTTCATCACACAGATGCCCTGGGTGGGAATCGAACCCACGACCTCTGACTTAGAAGGCAGGGTCTCTACCAACCAAGCCAACCGGTCAGTCATCGTATTGTGTAGAGTATTGTCTAACGGTGCATTTAGATCAAACGAATGCTCATTCTAACCCCACAATTTCAAATTATTTTAATGTAAACAGGCGTAAAGCATTCTTTCGTTGTTCAGTGCGTTCGAAAAAATTCTATGCAATGTTCTAATACTGAACAATACTGAACGAGTTTTCGTTTACACTAAAAGATCACGATCACGAAAGTTGTTTGAGCTCATAAAAAGAATCTGGGATCTAGAACGCCAGCCGAAGCAATGGAACACGGGGATAATATGTCCAATTCACAAAAAAGGAAGCCGAAGAGAATGCTGCAATTACAGAGGCATTGCGTTGTTACCATCGGCGTATAAAGTTCTGTCATACGTCCTGCTGCGGAGATTGCAGCCACTTGCAGAAAACATTGTGGGAGACTACCAATGTGGCTTTAGGCGCAATCGTAGTACAGTAGACCAAATCTTTCTCTTAAAACAACTTATGGAGAAAAAGTGGGAATACGCACAGAGTATTCACACGGTCTTCGTGGACTTTGCTAAGGCGTATGACAGTGTGGATAGGAATGCTTTATACAATATCCTCAGGAATTTTCAGATCCCTTCAAAATTGGTCAGGTTAGTTGAAATGGCCACAAAAGAAAGCAAAATGGTAGTTAAAGTTGGAGCGGAACTCACAGATGAGTTTGCAGTCCTAAGCGGTCTAAAGCAAGGAGACGCTTTGTCACCTCTACTTTTTAACCTTGCACTCGAACATGTCATAAGAAAAGTCCTCCGTCTTAACGGTGGAGTGACTCTAAACGGGCAGCACAAGGTTATTGGATATGCTGACGATCTTGCAATGGTAGGGGAAACAAAGCAGCAAGTGACAGAAGCTGTGGCATGCCTCAAAGAAGAAGCCGCAAAGATTGGGCTGAGTATCAACGATACAAAAACGGAGTACCAGCACATGCGCCGATATAGAAATACAAGACAAAAGCGTGAAGATCTTACCGTTGGAGACTCCATCTTCAAGGGTGTAGCCACATTTAAGTATCTTGGATGTCCTGTAACCGACACTAATAGTAGAGAAGAGGAGATCGAACTTCGTGTCCAAAACACTTTGCGGTGTAACGCAAGCCTACACAAGATACTTGTGTCCAAACTATTAAGCAGACGTACAAAGTTCCGAATATACAAAACTGTGATAAGGCCGATACTTATGTACGGCTGCGAAACCTGGACGCTCACCCAAAAGGAAGAAATGAAACTCTTCGTAACGGAACGCAAAGTACTCCGAAAAATACTAGGCCCGATCCGCTCAGGTGACGACAGTTGGAGAGTAAGAACAAATAAGGAGCTAGAGACACTTTTCGACGAACCGAACATCTTAGGAGAGGTGAAAGCGCACAGGCTACGATGGTTAGGCCACGTAATGCGAATGGAAGATGATCGTGCTGCTAAGCGGGCTTACTTGGGACGTCCTTCAGGCCGCCGGCCAGTCGGCCGCCCTAAGTATCGCTGGGCAGACCAAGTAACCAACGATCTAGTGGCACTGCACAGAAGAGACTGGGAAAACATCGCTCCGTGCCGGGATAAGTGGCGTCTCTTGCTGTCGGAGGCCAAGACCCACTTTGGGGTCACCGCGCCAGATAGTAAGTAAGTAAGTAAAAGATCACGAATGAATACTCTTGCTCTAGCTCTATGTTCGTTTGGTGTAAATGCACTGTTATGTCTTGTATTTAATTGCTCTTTGCAGTTTTATTTGCAGGTACTGTAAATTATGAAGTTTATTATTATTAAATTCCCATAATCTTTCATTGATTTCACACTTAACAGTCACAATCAAAGAAACGTTTATTACGTGAATATCAATTGAAATTCATTGTATCGATACAATATATCTGAATCTTAGATATAATGTTCCCTTGTTGCTAATTAATCACTTCGTAGAAACGATATTTAACGAAAACTATTCAATTAACTGCTAATCAAAGGCTCTAATTGTCATTTATTATTTAATAATATTAAATTTGTTATATTATAACAAATTCCATTGCAAATGTTAGAGAATTACATGTATATAATCGGGTAAGCCATGTCAAAGAGAGCTCGACTCAGTTACGACGACGACGTTAGTTAGCCGAGCAGGACAAACCGACGATGGGACAAACGCACCTAATTGGTTTACAGGATTAGATGAATAATAATTTATAACACAGAAATGTGGAATAGACCACAGATGAGGAGAAATAGTGTGTTATGGTAGTCGACGTTTAGAAGTAAGCTATTGATTGTGATATAAATATTGGACTGATTTGATACATGGCTTATTAATTCGACGTGCTTGTAACTATCTGTAATATATTAATTATTGAATATTTATAAAGCTCTTGGATATCAACTGAACAAAAATATATCATTTTACAAACACACAAGTCCAAACGTTAGTCCAAAACAGGATTGTTACCATAACCCATACCTTTTATTCTAAAACCTAATTTAAATAAACTACTTTAATCATAAATAACAAGTTTTGTTAACTTATTATTCGAATCGTTTCGCACAGTTAGAGCAGGCACACCGGTACAGACTCTGATATCTAATATCAAAGTTAAATGGCTATTTGACTTGCCGGTAATCCCGAGGCGCCTCCAGTAATCGCTTATTTACGCCGGATAAACAATTTTGTATTCCGATTGACGCTTCCTAATGAAAAATTATTTGATTGGAAGGAATCTTTGACGAGGTTTTTGTTAGAAAATATATATTCTTAGAATACTAGAACTTTTTAAGTGTGTTAAAGATTTTTAATAATTTATTTGCATCGTAGAACAGCCAAACGTTATTCGTCTAAATTCAGGTACGTAAGGTATTAGATTATGATCAATAATTTTATTATAGTAGCAATAATTTAATACTTGTAGGTACTGAATTTTGTTCAAAAACAAAATAAGTAGTTTTTAAGCAAAAAACTGTCATATCACCTTATTTTCCTTCAGTATTTCAGAACTCAGGTCACTCAATTTGTCATTGAAAATTCCAACCAAAAATCCCTTTGCGGCATTGCTTTATACGGCTTGCTTTGATGGAACTGGATGTATTTTTGCGAAAGCCAGTCCTAGAATATGCAATATATGTTTTTTATAGAACGAACGAAAATTAGTTTTTTATAACACATGATCAAAAACATTGTAAAAATATTACTCCGTGCAAAATTACAAATTTAATAATTTTCAGAAGACATCTTATGACTTACAGATGACTCTACTTTGTAAAATCTCATGAAATAACATCATGAAAGAACGATCTACAGTACCTATAAACAAAATCATAACTACAAAATAGCTTTTAAAACTGAAATGAGAACGCCATAACTTCATATCGTTACGATGCGCTTTGCGGACAATTTATCGTTCATCATTACAACTGCTGTAGTGGGTTTTTAGTTTATGTGTTTTCGTTGGAAACTTGTCAAACGATTGAGGATAATAATTGCAAGTTTTTTTGTTACATATTACTAGTATGAAGGCGATTATAATATATGTACAGCAAAACAGCAGAGATACTCAACGCATAATAAATATTAAACACGTAAAGAATTTACGCCTCATCGTGAAATAGGCTTCAGCAATCACTTAGATGATATTAAATACACCCACAAGCATTCCTTGACAAATTACACTCATACTTCCGAAAGATAAGGCAGCATTACCGGGGCGAAATTATTCGGAAACTCAAGTTTAGAAACATGATACGCGCGAGCGGAGCCGGGCGCGGAAAGTTAATGAAATTACAGGGAAAGGTTTCAAAGGTAAACAGGAAAGCGTATTTACCCGGGCGGTGCGATCAAAGGCCTGTAATTACCTGTCTCGGCTTGTTTGCGCCCGCCCTACAATTACTGGGGACTCGCAAAATCACAGTTTTAAACATTTTTCTTCTTTCAGGGATTTAAAAGACGTTAGACGCGACTTTGTGAGTAGCGCTGAGAGTAATGGCATTAGACTAACTGACTTTCAATTTTCGTCATTAACTCGTTCTTTGCTGAACTGGCTGGAGATAAATCTATTAAATTAAACTAATTAAAAATTCAGGTGACTTCAGTCTCTATGTAGAGAATGGTTGGTCCTGCGGCTTCGTTCGCGTGCAACTGTCATCTTCATTCTAGCCAATTATAGCTATTTTGGACATGAAAATACACACACTTTTTCATGTATAATAGGAATAAATCGAAATGAACGAGTTCTAGTGCCCAGTTTGCACATATCGTGACCTTTAATAAACTTTCATTGGTTCGTTCAAACATGAATGACATCACCAACTTAAGGCCATTTATGTGTATACCACGCGAGTGAAGCCACATACCAGAGCCTGTTTATCACAAGATTTTCAGTCTATAATATTCAGTACTAGAATACAATGACCTGACTCTCTCTGGCCGTAAATTTTAATGTTCCGCGGGCACAATGCTCGCAGTATACGTAGTACGTATGAGCAGGTACGAACCTGCTCATACGGTATCTCACTTTTATTAACCATTAAATTTTACTATTTCAAGCTCGCCGTGTTCTATCTACGGGTTTTAATCGTTTTTGTGTTTTTTGGAATGATGTGCAAATATATTGACCGTATTTATTATTATAGGATGAGCCTAATTTTTGGTTTAAAACTTTATGATCTTTATTAGCTTTACGATGAAAATTGATTCAATTGCAAAAACTATTAGCTCGGCCAAAACGCACTATTATACTTTCACGTTGAAATTTTGATGATAGTATGAAAGTAGGTATCAAAAGCTATCAAAACGCTGCTTTTGCAAGGCCATTCCTCACATTAAACAAATATTAACGTCAGAGTATAATGACGCAACAATGAAAATTAGCACTCAAGCGACACGGACAAAACTAGCTGGTAATTATATAAAAGCCATAACAGAAAGTGAAGATACAGTGATGAAGTTAATTACAGCAGTTAAGCAATTAGCCTCTCGTCTCATTACAAGCGAGTGGCTCTTCGTCAGAACTTAGCGCCCACTGGAGTTTAACGAGACAGTCAAGTAACTGGTAATACTATTCACACTAATAAAGATAAAGAATTTTAAAAGTTCGTCGCGGTAATGAGGTGACTTTGATCTTGGTGTATCGCGATCTTTGAGTTGTAATAATTTTTTTTCTTAGAAATCAGGTTTTTTTTCTTGTTATAAACCTTGTCTATAAAAATATAATTCCCCGTTTGAACTTCCTGAAGTGTTATTTTCGCCTCAAAAACGTACGTCAGCGTACCTATTAATTTTTCTAGTTTAAAAAATGTACTGAACTACGTAGATATGTATCTACTCATGGAATCATTCAACTCATTTAAATACAGGGTAATAGTAGAACATTTTAAACGCTTATACGGTATATTGAGAACTGCAGCGAGCCGCCCACGCCGCCCGCCCTCGCACGGTCAATATTTAACGCTTTCGAGTTATGTAACGCTCTGCTTTAACTGCCTTCATCCCGTTTTATCTGCTTGTATTTAATGGGTATAGTTTATTTTGGGACCCCTAAAGTTTTATATCATTAATGGTAGAAATTTATAAATATGGAGGTAGTGAATAATGTAAGGTTCAAAATAGCGCGGCAAAGGCTACGCTTTAAGTTATGAAACCGTACCTTAAAATAATTAAAATTTTCATGTTCCCGAAATGTATTTTTGGCAATTAAAGATGGTTTTACAAATACGTATGCGTTAAAAATTTATGTTTACCTGACATTGTTACGTTCAAAATATAAAAGAAAAATTGATCCTTCCCTGTGATCCATTGAATTGATCACAACACAGACATAAGGGCTAACCCTAAAACCTTTCCTATCACTAGTAACGAAGCCATAAGCGCCCGACTGGACCCCTATAAAACTATTTATGTGCCTCTTCTCACTACAATGAAAGTTTACGGTTATTGCTCTCTGTGACAACCTTATCTAATACATAGTGCTGTCTTATATATTTTGCGGGAAGGTTTTTAAACAAGTGTGAATTTTAATTCATCGCATAAATAAATTAATGAAATGATGAATTAATTCTAGAAATACAAGAACATTACTTTAACTATCCTTATTTAAAATTGAAATTACGTCGATATGTTTTCAGACAGCTACTCAACTTCTTGATATTTTAAGGGCCGATTTTTCAATCCCGAGATAAACAGTCTAATAACTACCCCTCGAATAGATTTATTCAATTATTTATCTAACTCATAACGGCTCGCCTATTTTTCAATCGTGATTTATTTGATGAATAACTATCTGACCAAATATTTCCATATTGGCAGCTCTGCTCTCGGAGTGGCGAAACAAACATATTAAATTAGTCAGGTTAGAGCGGGATAGAGTCAACTCTTGCAATTTGTCAACAACCGTCATTATGACTCACGTCAGGAGTGCATTTTAAGTTTGTCTTGTATTGCTCTTTCTTCTATGATTGTTGATTGTTGTTTTGATTCGAGTAAAGAGTTTGGTTATATTTGTGTTTCAATTTATATATTTTACGATGGAAACGACATACTTAAAGGCAGCGTTCGGCAAATTTTCAATGGCATGGTCATCAGTACTATCAAAAACATCAATTTCAATATGATTTTAATTGATAATAATTATATAGAAAGAGGTTTAATTGTTAATAATTCTACGCTCTATGTTATGACATACCAAAATATCCCAAATTTGACGCATCAGTTGTCAACTCAAACGCCTAACCGTCGAATAGCGCGCTATCTGGCCGTTGGAGCGGCAAATAGATTTATTCCTCAAATAACGTAGTTATTCGATAGATAAGTCCTATTCGTCTATTGAAAAATTGAATATTTTGTTAACTGAAGAATAAAGTCTATCTAGCTGTTTATCTGGGCATTGAAAAATCGGCCCTAAAATGAATAACTTATCTATCAGTTAAAACAACGTAAAAATTACTAACAGGTAAACATCAAAAATCGAAAATTTGTTATATTAGTTATTGATAATAATAAATATGCTATAATGGTGAATCTAAAACTTTCTCTCGTTATTTGTTTGTATTACGTAAAGTGTATTAAACATCCATCCGTCACAAAGTTTCGCGGTTGTAATTAATATTAACATTGAAACTTTGCAAGCAGAAGAAAAACGTTTTAAAAACTAGATAATTGTAACTAATTCCACCCCTTTAATTTATACTGATGCATTCGATTTTGAATAATTGAAAAGCGAGCGAATGTAAATCAGTTATCGGCGTGTGACCACAGACCGCGCCGTGGTATGCGCATAACGAGATTCATTAAATTTGCACCAACATGCCCCTAACTATTGTAATTTTCCATTCGATATTAAATTACACATAGAATATTTGCAATACAAAATAACGCATTGTTGACGGTATAAAATTTCAATACATTTTATATATTGTTTAAAGTGTAGGCGCGTTTGCAGTATATAATTTACATTATTAATTGTGGAATTCATTTATATAGATCGTATAATTAAATTCTCATAATTGTTTTTGACGCTCTATATTATTTGCACCATATCTTTATTTTTCATATTTAAAATAACTATGATTCAAAATGGAGTCTCATTGTCAAACAATGATTAATTTCATAACAGTATTAGCAAGCAATTAACTTTTTTGATTACTCGCTTTAAAAATGCACCAGTTGTGCATTCGCATTCCTTCTGATTGGTTGTGTTTGTACTAGCTTTGTCTTATCTTCGTACCTACTTCTTTGCACGGCTCGACCCGCGGCCGGGTCGAGTCAGCGCACTATGGATAACGAGCCGTATGACTTAGACAATACGGGCGAAGTTGGTGGAGTTGATATTGCGGAGAATAATGTAAGCGGATCGGAGGAACGTATTATTGAAAGCGGTGATGTATTAGATATGGGAACGGAGGATGTGAATAGGAAGAGGTCGAGGATACGGGAGGAGAATTCGTCGGAGGAGGATTGGAATATTGTTTCTAGAAAGCGTAAAGTTGTGCGTGCAGGCAGCATAAACGAGTTGGAGGAAAAAATTGAAGTAATTGTCACAAGCAGTTCTGTGTTACCTAAACAGTTCACATTAGCTCGCTTATTCAGCGAAAATAAGATTGGCGGTATATGTCTTCCCAGTCAGCTCTTCCCAGTCATGTATCCATTTATGGCTTACGTATCAATGTGGATCCTTATGTTTTCTCTGTCACACAGTGCTCTCGATGTTGGAAGTTTGGCCATAGGCGTTTGGTGTGCCCTTTTAAGAAAGTTGTTTGCCCTAAGTGTGCTAAAAACCACGAAAACTGTACAGTTACATCATTCTGTTGTGTTAACTGTTCTGGTAACCACATGGCACTACAAAAAATTTGTCCGGTGTTTAAAAAAGAAAGGAGATTACGCGAGATAATGTCAGAGTTTAACTGTACCTATAAAAAAGCGCTTACTATTTACGTGCCTCCTAGCCCAATACCTGTAGAATTACCCGAACCTACCCCCCCTATTTTACCTGACACTATGGAGAATCAAGATGTTGTGGGTGAAAAAAATGAACATCTAATGTCTCATCTGTTTGTTACCCCCCAGCCAGCTGCATCGAGTAATATTGGTATCCGCCGGAAGCAAAGGAGACAGAAAAATGCCATGTCTGGACGGGATACGCCATTTCCCTCGATGGAGGATATATCTTCAGCACAAATGGATATCCAAGACCACACACCTCAAAGACAACAACAGCCACAGCCTTCAAGACTAAGTGAGGAAGGTAGAAAGGAACTGGTGGAAGGATTAAGTTTCTTTCGCCTCTTGGCCAAGTTGTGTAATGTCGCATTTAGTAAACAATCACTTGACGAGAAAATTCATCAGATAGTTACAATGTGCACGCAGTGGATTATATCTAAGGTAGTGAGTAGTTTTTCAGTTGAAGATTTATTTGAGTCATTAAAAAATAATGGATGATGACGATCGAGTTAGCATTATTAATATTATACAATGGAATTGCCAAAGTTTACGCCCTAAGCTGATTAGTTTGGAATCTTTACTTAATCATGAAAAAAATCATATTGCTGTGTTAAGCGAGACATGGCTTATGCGTGAGTCTGATTTGAGAATAACAGATTATAACATTTTTCGCTCCGATAGAATAGATGGTTATGGTGGAGTAGCTATTCTCACGCATAAGTCTGTTAAGTGTATCTATAGTAGTCATCAAAGTTCGAATGTTGGTATTGAATTGTTGCATATTAAAATTCTTAATTGTCGGCATATTGAGCATATTTTGAGTGTTTATTGCCCATCTACTGTCCCGACTTCTCAAAATGATTGGGATTATGTGTTTTCTGGTTTCGGTGGTAAAACTTTAATTCTGGGTGATTTTAATGCACACCATGTTGGTTGGTCTTATAAATCTGATCAAAGAGGGGCACAGGTTCTGAACGCATCGATAGATAATAATTTTATTTACCTAAACAATGGAAACTTCACAAGATTGCGGCTCGTTGATGGTGTTCTACAACAATCCACTCCTGATATATATTTTGTCTCTACAGATTTGGCAACTTTGTTTTCTTGGAAAGTCACTAACGAGTCATTGGGAAGTGACCATTTAATTATAAAGCTGTCATCGTCCACATATGATAGACGATCGTTTATTAAACGTAGAAATTTCAATAATTGTGATTGGGATGCCTATACTTTATTTTTAGAACAATCATTTAATAACTTTAATGTTCCCTCAAATTTACAAGACTTTTATGATTTATTTGAACATACTTTGGTATCTGCTGCTGATAGACTAATTCCGTATAAGAAAATACCCCAATTCTTTTGTGATAAATTTAAACCTAAACCCTACTGGAATGCAGAAGTTTCAAAGGCGGTTGCTGAACGTCGTTTAGCTCTGTCAATTTTTAGAAGCTGTCCTTCTCCTGCAAATCTAGACGCACTCAAAGAAAAGATTTCTAATGCTCAAAAAATTATTCGGATCGCAAAGAATAAATCTTGGCAGCGCTTTTGTACTTCTATTGATCACTCCACCTCATCTTCGGACATGTGGCGTAAAATGAAGTGGCTTAAAGGGCATCATGTTAGATCGACTGGATACATGGTAAGTAAAGATAGGGCGGAGGCTTTACTTGTAAATCTAGCGCCTATGTATGTGTGCCCTGCACAACCTACCTTTTCGTCCAGGAATACTAAACTAGAATCAGCAATAACTATTCAAGAACTAAATAATTCTATTAAAAAATCGGATACTGCCCCGGGGTGTGATGACATTTCATTTTCAATGTTGCGACACTTACCGATGGTGGGGAAGCTTTTATTACTTCAATTATACAATGCCTTTTTATTAACTGGTTTTGTGCCCTCCCAATGGCGTACAGCAAAGATAATTCCTATTCCTAAACCTAACTGCGAAGTCAATACTCCGCCTGCATTTCGTCCTATCGCTTTATTATCGTGCATTTGTAAAATTTTCCATTCAATTCTAAATAAAAGGCTAGAATGGCATTTTGAATCGAATGATCTTTTCTCCAATAGTGTTGTTGGTTTCCGTCGTTCTCGCGGTTGTTTTGACAGTCTTACATTTCTTGTGTCTCATATTCAATCCAGTTTTTCAACAGGCGCTGCAACTGTAGCCTGTTTCTTTGATATCAAAAGTGCCTATGATAACTTGGATATAAGTGCTGTGTTAAAAACTTTAGATGAGGTAGAAGCCGGGTCAAAAATTTGTAATTATCTTTGGTCGTATTTAAGTGAAAGACGTCTCAGGATTGAAGCTGAGGGTGGAGTTGTGACGAGATCTACTGGACGGGGCTTAGCTCAAGGCGACCCAATTTCACCATTGCTTTTTAACGTTGCCACGTATAAAATTTGTAAAAATATTCAGAGTGTTAAAATGTCTCAATATGCCGATGATTTTGTTCTATTTGCGTCAAATAAAAATTTGTTTCGTGCTGTACAGGATGTGCAATCAGCGGGAAACATTTTTATTAATTTTCTAAATAGTTTGGGTCTTTCAATTTCAACTTCAAAAAGTAAAGTGTGTGTATTCAAAAGGGGAACTAATAGAACGTTAGTAGATTTAAGTTTTGATAACGATTTGTTACCTGTAGTGAATGACGTCAAATATTTGGGCATGTGGTTGGATTGTTCTTTAAGATGGAAAAAACACATAGAGGAGATGGTTGTTAAAGTGTCTAGGCATATTAATATTCTGAAAGTATTGGCTGGCCCCGGTTGGGGGATTCATCAAAAACATATAAGACGGCTTTATATTTCTCTCATTCGTAGCCGAATAGATTTCGCTTGTTTTTTATATGATAATGCAGCTAAAAGTACATTGCTCAAATTGGATAAAGTTCAAAACCAGGCTTTGCGTGTAATAGGTGGCTATATACGTAGTACCCCAATTCTTGTCATGGAGAATGACCTTTGTCTTCCTCCTCTGTTTATTCGAAGAAGGTATCTGGCGGGGAAGTTTTGGCTAAAGTGTAGGTCGTGTAAAAATAGTTTAGCAACTACGGCGCTAAATGAACTGTTTTCACTGAGTCGATCAAGGTATTGGAATAATAAAAAGCTTCCCCTTCTTGTTCGATCGCAAGCCGGATTATCTTCGTTGAGTTTACAGAGTTGTGGTCGACTTGAGATGTTCTCGATGGACACTTGGGTTAGTAATATTAATGTTCAGGATTTTATTTCAGATACCATCCCGTCAGTAGATCGTGCCAAACGCACTTACCATCATCGTACTCTTGAGTCTATTTGTTCCCAATTCATCCTTAATAAATATGGAGCACATCATAAAATTTACACTGATGGCTCTAAATGCGCAAGTAGTGGTGGTGCGGCCGTGTTGGATTCATTTCTTGGATGCAGCCTTAAGTTCAAAGTTGATTCAGAGATATCCATTATGCATATGGAATTGATTGCTATCGCGGAAGCTTTGGCTTATATTCAATCTTTAAATTTCGGCCATTTTGTCATTTTAACTGACTCTAAAAGCTCATTGCAACATTTGGCTCGCTGTGCCTCTCAAGTGAGAGGAGTACCGATTGCCTATAAAATTTTAGAGTTAATTTTGAACTTAAAAGCTAATAATAAGGAAGTAATCTTACAATGGATCCCTTCTCATATTCAGCTCAAAGAGAACGATGAGGTTGATTTATTAGCCAAACAAGCAGCAATAGATGGAGTACCCTTGGAGGTCGCTCCATTGTACTCGGATCATTTTAAATATGTGAGGGATAAATGTATATCCGATTGGCAGGAATATTTTGATGAACGATCGCGGGAGAAAGGAATTTGGCACAGAACAATCCAACCACATGTACCTCGGTACCCATGGCTTGATGAGATTGTATGCGATAGGAGGACGTTGACAACCATTTTAAGATTACGTTCGGGACATATTCCATCGAATAAGTTTGCACATTTAATGCAGAAAGCCGATTCTCCGTTGTGCAATGATTGTGGTATTGTAGAAGATGTGCAGCATATTCTCTTGGAGTGTGTTCGGAACGCGCAATTTAGACAACAAAATAATATCTTCCGCTGTATTAACAATGTCGGTTGTGTGAACAGCATTCTCACTTGTCCCTCGTCGGCAGAGGTGCGGGTGCTGGTCAGACTGACCGATGTTGGATTACAAAATTGATTGCATTGTTTACTGTAGTTTGTACTTATATTTTTTATATTTAAGTGTTGATTGTTAATGGAATTTACGGGACGACGTGGTCGCTAAGCGACAAAGTCCCTTGAAAAATAAAGAATAAAAAAAAAAAAAAAAAAAAAAAAAAAATGCACCAATTAATAACCCAACCCTCACTGAATAACCCAACCCTCACTGAAAAATGCATCAACGAAACAAAAACACGTCCGTTAATTGTATACTAAATTAAAAAATTATTTGAAAGCGTTCAGGTGAACGGCCGCGGTTGATGCAGCAATAGCCGGGGGACAAAGCTAGTGTTAATTGGTGGGAAGTCCCCGGGGCAGGGACAATTAAAGTTCGTTACGGCTCGCCCCGGGCGGCCCAGGTCCTTCGAATGTTGCGATCCATTGTATAAGCCCCTATTAACGGTTGACGGTGTTTGCGCGGATTTGCGATTGTCAAGTTTATCTTTCATTATATAGGGCTCTATTGTTATTTATCATATACATTTTGTATGTATATGATAAATAACAATATCATATACATACAAAATAATAATTTATCTCTTGGATAGAACTTCATGAATTTTCGTTTTTTTAATAAAACATAATACAAAATGTGTGTAATTTCAAAATTGACTTTGTTACGTTTTGTAAGTATAGTATTACAATCTGGCAATGGTAGATACGTTAACATTATAGAGCTGTTAAATACAAAAGGTAATGTTCAACAAATTTGGTATAATAATGTTGTAACAACAATATCGTAAAGCCCCACAAAACACCTGCCATAAAGGAGGTTATTATCTGATATCCGGAAAATTTCCGGATCTCTAATGCTGTTATGGTGCGCCCATAGAAAGCCAACTAACCGTGAACAAATACTTAATGCAACAGAGGACCTTTTAATATTAAATAATACTTCACTTCAGAAAGTTTAATGGTGAAAGAGGAGATTGTTTTATGTAATTTTTATCATTAAATAATATTGGAGTAAAGTTCTTCATTTTGTAACTTAAATGAATATTCTCTACATTTTCTAATGTTTAAAGTAAAAATAAAATCTATCATCTTCCAATCTCAGTTTAGACATCATCCAATACAATATGTCATTATAATGAGTTCAGTTGTTTGAGAGTTTGACAAAAAACACCATTTTATAAAAAAAATGTGTGCGTGTACTAGTGTACACACGTAAGAAGTGAAACTTCTTAATGACCTTATTTTTCAAAAAATAATTTACTATATGCAACTTTACAGAAATATGTCGAATCACGCGTGGTAGGGATAAGAAAAAGATGGCGCGTAACGGAAAAATGTCACGCGTAACGAAAAAATGTTACACTAAATTTTTTTCCAACCCCGATAAATAAGTTTCACTTCAAAAATTGTTACCATGTTTCTTATAAATATCAGTCGTGAACCTCGTCTTAATATATTTACAATTCATTTACATTTTCCTTCGCTAACATTATTCATAATGCATCTAAATTCAGTGCGTTAACGACAGCGCTTTTGTTATTTTACGAGATTGTTTATGACCTAACTAAAGAGCTATAAAGATAAACGTACTTATGTTGTAAAACTACAGTAAAATAACAATTCATAATTTTACACGTGGAAAAGTTTAATGCTTTCAAATTCACTTTATAAAGTATGAATGTTTAACTTTTGTACAGTTGGAGCATGATTTTGGTTTAATAGCGGTCTGCCCCGGCTTCGTCTATGTTGGATTAATGATTCAAAAATACATTCCTATATCTGTCATTAGAAAACGTTAAATATTGACGAGAATCTAGCCATATCACAAAAAAGTTACAGAACATTAGCTTTTTATTTGATTTTAAAAAATTAACAGCCGTACAAATAAACGAGTCATAACATTTTATGAAAAGAATAAACTAAGAATAAGGAAAAATCATACAAATAAACACGTAATAAATGAAACCTAGTATAACTTCGTAATAAGTATTCATACTAATGCTATTTCGTCCTTATTCCGGCTACCACCCTAGTATAAGTCTGACATAACTGAGTTATAACGTATCTTTTAGTACATTGTGCTGTGTTTTACAAGTTTTAGAACCAATTTTCAATCTAAATTTGAGATAATAGCAATGAGAGTAATACAAGAAGTAGAAAAAGTTGAGCAAATTAATAATTTCATTACGTACCTATTGAAATGGAAAATTTTGTATGAAATGTCAAAATATACGAAATTATGAAAAACCCTTTTGATATTTATAATGATTTATTTATTTACGACATGCGCCAAACCATACATACATAAAACACTTATTTCTAAACTTATCACAATAATATAAACTTTCGTTGAAAATATAAATCTTCTAAGCCTGGAGTTGTATGTTATTTGTTATTTGGCAACTCTCTATCTCAAGGTGGGTTTATCTTCTGTTCTCCGGATATTGGATAGCGTTCTCTTTCATTTGCTTTCATATTTTATGATATATTTAAATTATTTCAAATAAATATTTAAAAAATAAATAAACAGAACATCGTATGATGAAACTTCACAACAAATTCGACGAAGTCAAACGAGCGTCAAAATGACAGCACCAAGGTTTAACCGTAGACAATTTCAATGTTTTTCATAATTTTGTGAATGAATTGCTACGTTGCCGCTCCGCGCCTATTGCATAGCGTGAGCATAGTTACATCGACGTTATTCCAAATTTATTTGTAAGAAATTATGACATCCTTATTCTTTATTTATTCTTATCATATCTATTCATTGCATAAGGTTTGAATAAGCAAGTTTTTATTTGTACGGCTGTAAAGGTTTATTTAGCGCGAAATAATCGCGGATGACATCCGATACAGCACAATATCATAAAGCGAGCATAACGTACTTGACATTACAACATCCGAGTCGATCACAAAATGGCGACAGTAAAAATATCAATTTGCGTGTTTACGACTTACACGCTCGTTTGACGCCGCCATGTTGCCATAAATCCGCAACGACACGCGAAAACTGATGGGAAATAGACCATGTTCAACAGGGAATGTATTTTCAATATTGTGCCGTACTTATGTATGTATGTATGTACCTTTCCCACCTGTTGTTGTGATTGTATAGTTTTGATCTCCTTAATTTACTAACGGGCCCTCTTACTAATGGGCAGCATTCGCCCAACGAATGATCGTGATTGCCTCTACTCGTCCAACGTTAGCCATTGTGAAGAGGGCCCATTAGACAGCGTAACATTTGCCAACCTGCATTAATTGGCCATAGGAGTGGATTGTGGCTGGCCTCATTGGTCGCCTGTGTTCCTATAGTGGAAACAAATATTATGAAGAAGATAATATGTTCCATATGAAGGTTAAATACCACTATACAATTATACATAGAGGAAACTTAATATAACTTAAACATTGGTTAGTAAAGCATAGTTTATTCAGCTGCAATGAGTTCCTAAACAGACTGAGAATCCTAAACACACTCGTCTGTTATTTCAATAGAGGAAACTTCGTTGTAATTAAATGTAGTTCTCGCAAAATGTTATAATATCTCTTCATAATTAATGTAAATGTCTGACTGCAGTATATTGACTTAGTATATTGGATTAATGCTCCGTTGAAGAGTCAGTTTGATACGTTTCTGTTTCGTGTTATTATGTAAAAACAAATGTTAAAAATATCAATAACATATATCACCAATATATTTTCAGACGTTTCTTCGGATTTGTACTAAAATTATCATAATTTTGTCAGATTTTTTTAATTTAAAATTGCTAATCATTTAGAAAGTCATAAAGGTAATTAAAGTGGTTCATGAGATGATTAAAAATCGTGTCTTTATGTATTTCATACTTAATATTGACATCTAAAACTAACTTTTACGTTAATTACAAGATTAGACATAGGTACCCACATCAAATCAATATCATCTATATAACATATACAGGGTGACTGGTAATTCGACGTGATCCTTCAAAGGGGTTATACTAGAGGTCATTTGCAACAAATTAAGTCCAGTTAACCAGGGGTCAAAAATAGATGGTTATTGAGCTATGATGGATTTTGATATGAAAATTTTCTGCCTTTTTACCAAAAACAATTAATTATGAAAAAACTACTACACTGTTAACATTCAATTGATATTTTTTTGAAAGCCAAAGAATGAGCGATCAGTTTAAAAAAAAAAACTTGCCCAAAACTTGCATCACCTCAAAAAGAAAAGGGTCATAGCTCAATAACCATCCATTTTTGACCCCTGTTTAGCTGGACTTAATTTGTTGCAAATGACCTCTAGTATAACCCCTTTGAAGGATCACGTCGAAGTACCAGTCACCCTGTATAACGTCTCACCAATCTTAAGTTTTACCACCTTCACTATATCAGATTTACAGCTCGTAATAAATCAAGAGCGTTTACACGCGGTTGGGCGGCGCGTGAAGGGCGGACGGCAACAAGTGGCGCCCGCCCGACGTGCCTCACTCGCTGTACTAATGATCTAATGTGGCAAAAATGTAGTCTTGATTTCGTATTGAGTGTTGGTTGGTGGGGTAATTTGGGCTGATTATAAAAAGATTTGTTTTCACCGATATGTTAACGAAATAAATAACAATAAATTCGTAATACTTCAGTAA
This sequence comes from Colias behrii, assembly GCA_029959065.1. Classification (NCBI taxonomy): domain Eukaryota; kingdom Metazoa; phylum Arthropoda; class Insecta; order Lepidoptera; family Pieridae; genus Colias; species Colias behrii. The sequence continues at coordinate 12,894,909 of JARWMC010000012.1, forward strand.
TTTATTTTTGGTATTTGAGGTAAAGACATCTGTAATCAGAAAACATAATGTACTATTAAAAGGTTACATAATGAAAACTGTTTAAAAATCTGTCTGGGAAACCGATTTTTATCGTCTTCACAACACATTTGAAATATATTATGTTCATACAAAACGGAAATACGAAGTTACTTAAACTGCAGAAAGTTTTTCAGTCCATTCTAACTCTTTTGCAAGACAACTGCATAAAGCCGAGTACCATCTACACGAGGACTTGATGTTTTTAGCGTTCCTTGAAGTAAAGTTTTAGAACACTTTTTTATGCTAACTTTAGAAGGATACATAACAACTACGTTTCGAATTGAAAAGGCTGCATAATAAGTAAACTTTGATTGTCTTGTCTTTATTCTGCTTAATTTATGCGTATAAATTATTTGACATGTATAATAAATATTCTTACTGTATTGTTGCAGAACGAGACCAAACCACCCTGGAGCAGTGGTGGAAATTAGTGACAACCCTTTAGATGCCAGCAAGGTACAATCTTTATATATTACATTATATAGAGCCGTTCTAATAAATATACAGAATTGGGCCTTTTATAAAAATCCTTTATTAAATGTCCTATATATAATCACTTTATTTATTTCAATAACGGTTTTTGGAGGCAATGAAGTGAGTTAAAGGAAATGGGTTTAGGTTTTTATTATTATGGATTAAATCATTCTCCTAGCCGAATTTCAGTATTTGCTCAAATCGAAAGCAACATACCTTAATTTTACCGTTTGCTTGCATTTTGGTAGCCAAACCAGCCATATTGTGGCAAACCGCATTCAACTGTCCATTTGGAATGCTTGACATCTATTGCAATTTGCATGATTTAACTGTATTTGGGAATCAATGTGTTTTCAGCTTAAATACAACTTGCGTTGACCTCATCTGTATAAACTTTTTTATACATAAATTATTATCCGCTATCAGTCTGCCATATTTGTAATCTATAATTATTGAAGAACAGAAAAATGAGTAAGACATATACCAAACCCAAACAAATAAGAATAGACTGTGTACCTTGTTAGTTTCGGAGATAAATATAAAAAGTAAAAAAACTAAAACCCAACTACGACAAAAACGACGCTGAAAAAGTATAAAACAAGATTTTCAAAATACTGAACTGAACAAAGTTGCTAATGTAGTTGCAAGTAAATGGACACAGTAGACTCTACCAAGATGCCTTCGTTGTAAATTGACAATAATGTCATACAATACTATTGTAGCGTACTGGTCTCTGGATTTAGGGTGGCGAAAGAAGACGAAAGTAAATTTTGCGCGTATATAAATTTATTACTGAAAATTACAAAATGCGTTTGGTACAATCGATTTTAGCGAGGGAGTGTCCTGCTCGGCGGTTGCGTGGCAAGTCGTAGTCGTAGAGGACAGTGGTAGGGTCATCCGCGGCTCTTTTTTAGAGTATAAGTATTCTTTGATCCGCGGCCAATCGCACGGCGCGGCGACGTGACGCCGCGATGACGCAGTACCAACGCTCCGTTCCGCACGATTTTGTTGCGGCAACAACTATTCTAAAGTATGCAATATTCTACTATGTAGAGATAAATTTTCATGTTTGGAAAGGCGTAGTCACACGTTACATATACCTATCTACCGTAGCACTTTGACAACGTGTGACTACGCCTTTCCAAACATGAAAATTTATCTCTACATAGTAGAATATTTCATACTTTAGAATAGTATTGTATGACATTATTGTCAATTTACAACGAAGGCATCTTGATAGAGTCTACTGTGTCCATTTACTTGCAACTACATTAGCAACTTTGTTCAGTTCAGTATTTTGAAAATCTTGTTTTATACTTTTTCAGCGTCGTTTTTTGTTGTAGTTGGGTTTTAGTTTTTTTACTTTTTATTATTTGTACTATTTTGGTGTTAAAGTGTATTTGTGGCGCATAATATTAACAAAAGTTAAATTGATGAACTAATAAAGAAGCTTTGAACGAAAAGATGTGAATTATATGCAATCAGCCCATGAATACCTACAGGTAAAGTCACAAGCAAATGCTAGTAATATATATGTATTCAAAATGTGCAAGTAAAGCACTTTCAAATAATACCGAACACGGCATATTTATCTTAACTTTATTTTTTTACTCTGTATGTTTTGTCTGCTAGAGGGCGCCACATTAGATTTTGTGAAACCCCATATAGCCTATAACCAGCGGACAATTAAGACGCTTCTAATGATATGTCATCTGTCGAATTCTGATAAGTAGTTTAGAAGTTACGAGGGAACAGATGAACATACATACATACATACATACATACATATATACATACATACATACATACATAGCCTGTCAAGATCATAACCCTCCTTTTGCTTTGCCGTAGTCGGGTAAAAACAACTAAGTGACGACCAGTTTATAATGAAGCTAATTACCAACTGAACAAATACAGTACAGGCAAAATATATTTCATAATATGTTACATGATACATGACCATGTAATTTGCAATGTGCATACGGCACAGAATGCTCTAAACTGACTGACTTTACCACTTAGGCTGCGTTTCCACCAGAGACCTGCGAGGATGCGTAGCGAGGGTATGTAAATAACCAATCATATCGCTTCATTAGCGATACTATTGGTTCTTTACAAATCTCTGGAGCCTTATGCTTCCCTATCAACATAAACTTCACATTCCCAGCTACTTATAGCATTCGAGAGCGGTCTCGTAGTAGTATGGGATTTACGCGCCCGAGCTGCGGAGTGGCGCGGCTGCCTCGGCACGGGCGGGCCGGGCGAGGCCGTGCGCGCGGCGGCGTGGCAGCAGGATGGCAAGTTCATGACGGCCCACGCGGATGGAGCCCTAGCTACCTGGACTTCAAGGTCACCACGACCGTCGTCGATGTCGTACCCACATGGTGAGTGTAGAGATATAATATAGCTAATTCGAAGTTGAAAGATTTGGTGTTGACTGTTAAAAAGCGTTTGCGAAATGGTTATAGGTAGTGGGAGTGGTAGAAACTTTTAGACATTGAAATTTAGGAGGCCAAAATTATGTGTCATTCTTACTGTATATGCTATTGTACGGTGTACCTGATTATTATTTTGTATTTAAACGAATATAATAAAATAATAATTAACCATAATATGACCATGTCGACAGATTTCTTGGTAATTTTTTTTATCTGTTGTTTAGAATACTAGTGTTTGTTAGACAATAATAAATTAATGTGTAATTTCAGCAAAAGCAAACAAAGACGGAAAGCTGGAGCCCTGTAAACCTATACATAGATTAGAATGGAAAACATCAAGAACTGGGTAAGTTATATTTTTGTAAAAGTGATAAAAGTTAAAGTAAAATTGACCCCGGATTTGATTAAATGAGGTAATAATCTATCTGTTCTTGATCACGACTATATCTATAATCTATTTATTTCTTGACACGATCCGAAATAATATCTAACACTAATAATATTTCTTATGCACCTTATAATATGTACCCGTCTATCTGTCTTTGTTTGAATAGCTTACTCACACTAAGGTTTGACTTAACTTATTAGCTAGGTACATTGAGTTACCATGTACTACGTACCTCAATGGCTAGGTATTGTACTATATTATAGTATTCTTCTCTCGACACTTCGTACATTGGTGACGGTCGCTAGAATCACATTTATAACGTTTGTTGTCTTGTTAAAGTATTCATAAATATAGAGAACTAACTGACCCGCACAACTTCTGCCCTCAATACGAATATTTGTTTCTTTTTCGAACCATTTTCCATTGATGCTAAATTTCTATTGGTCGTAGAGTGATAAACAATTTTTCGGTAGTTTCAAATATTAGCTCGTTTAAAAAAAAAGTAGGTATAGATTCAAAAACATCCCTTTACAGGTACTTCTTTTTAGAGTTCCGTACCGAAAGGTTAATACGAGACCCTAAACTATAACACGTAGACGCTTATTCAAAGAATCCTTAGAATATATATTCACTTGCAAGTTTTGCTCGTAGTTGATAAAATTAGCTATACGGAACCCTTGTCGCTAGTCCAACAAATGTATTCCCACTTTCTACCACATTAAAATTCATATCGATCTTTATCCATTTCCAGCGAGAGCATGGTGATATTCTCCGGCGGGTTGCCCACGGACAAGGCGGGCCGCACGCACAGCGTGACCGTGCTCAATGGCAAGAGCACCACAGTACTGGAGATGGAGCACAGCGTGGTTGACTTCGTCACGCTCTGCGAGAGTCCACACGCTGCAGGTAATAGAGTGACAACGTGTTGGCTAGTCCACGCACGCCACGTATTCCCCACATAGCCTCCTTCGAACGCTTGCGTACGCAAAGTAAATACTTTGACCTATAGTCGGCATATACAGACCATACAACATCGCAGCGTTACTACAACGCAATCATAACATTCCGTCAAGCTTTTTGGTAAAAAATAATCCCAGTTAATTTCTTCATTTATTCATTTTACTCTGTGTATGAAACTGAATGACGCCGCGTGTGTACACGACTATTAGTATGTTAAACGACGCACTGGCAGCGCTGCTTCGACGCACGCCGTCTGGACTGGCCCTGATTTTCTTTCTTTTACGTGTATGTCGATGTATTAAAAAGTATTAGATACCGATATATTTGTCAAACTCAGACAGTTATTTATTAAATAATACTTCTTCTAGAAGCACTTTTGTCATAACATAGTTTTACCATTTACCACCGAACCGACAAATAACAACAGCCAATACCTGTTCCAGACTACCAAGAACCATATGCCATAGTGGTGCTACTGCAGAACGATCTGGTGGTGATCGACCTGCAGTCTCCCGGCTACCCGTGCTTCGAGAACCCCTACCCCATGGACATTCATGATTCGCCTGTCACCTGCTGTTCCTACTTCGCGGACTGCCCTTCGGATTTGGTAAGGATACCTCCAATATATGGTTATTCTTAAAAATGTATTAAGGATATAGACTTTGACTTTAAAATATAGAGCTTCTGCGCGTGGTTTCATTCTTGTGATGACAAATTGCGATGCGAAGTGCGATGATTCTTCCAGATTCAATCGTTTGTACAAAAGAGTATTAACGTGAAACCTTTTTTTCACACAGCAATTCACAAAAACGACAGCAAATTATATTTACGTAACTTTTTTATTTAAGTAACTTAAAAACTATCACCCACTACCAACTCTATTGTTTAAATCGTCAATCAAATATTTAAGGTCTGTTAAAACCAGCATCATTACGATAAAAATGCATTAGGAATCGCTCTATGTGCTAATGCTATTGTCTTGATTAATTTTTCATCTATACTATACTTTAATATTATAAAGCTGAAGAGTTTGTTTGTTTGAACACGCTAATCTCAGGAAATATTGATCCGATTTGAAAAATTCTTTCGGTGTTAGAAAGCCCATTTATCGAGGAAGGTTATAGGCTTTATAATTTATATCATTACCCTAAGACCAACAGGAGCGGAACAATGCGGGTGAAACCGCGGGGCACAGCTAGTCGTTAATATTGTATCTTTCCAGAATACCAAACAATATGTCTTTTTCTGTGTCTATATTATTCAAATATTATACTTCCAAACTATTCCAGATACCCGCATTCTACTCAGTTGGTCGGGCCGGCAACAAGAAGGCCGCTGGCTTCAGTGAGAAGCTCTGGCCGATAGATGGTGGAGAATGGGCGCCTGCTTCTTGTTCATATAGCGAGATTATACTTACTGGGTAATGGGATATGCAACTATAGACTCTATTAACATGTAGCATAAGATCTGTTTCAATAAATATCTTAAAGCTATTTATGATCTGTTAGCGAATAACTCTGCCCTATAGATAACGGCGAGTGGGCACCCGCATATTGTTCGTGTAGCGAGATAATACTTACTGGGTAATGGGATACGCCATAATAGACTTTATTAACATTCACGATAAGGCACATTATTGAAAATTAGATATTTAAAAACTTTCGCTGTCGCTAGACATGCAATTATTCGCTATAACTAATTTTTCCTATTCGTATAATTTATTCGAAAAAACTTTTATTTATACCGAGTTCAATATTTAATGTATTTATGGTTGAATAATGAGTTTTTGTTTTCGTTTCAGGCACGCAGATGGTAGTGTAAAGTTTTGGGACGCTAGCGCGGGAACTTTACAAATTTTATACAAATTGAAATGTTCAAAAGGTAAGTAAGTTATAATGACACTGTATGGGCTGCTGATTGATGTGATACGATATCCCATACACTCCTTTAGTTGATAGATTGATAGTTTGATAGGATGATGTAAATCCAGTTATAGCTTTTGATCACTTTATTGTTGAATGCTATAAACTAATTTTAAACTCAAACTCAAACTCAAACATTTATTTATTCAATTAGACTTCTTTTAGAAGCACTTTCGAATCGTCATTACATATTTTTAACATTTACCACCGATTTATAATGATGATAATATGATATGATTAATTATATTTGATAGTTGATGATATTAATTGATAGTTGATATAGCGCATACACCCCGAGCGCTTTACACGAGCCGCGAGCGCAGACTGATTCGTAAAGATGTTGTTTTTACGGTAATGTAATATGATCGTGTAAAGCGCTGACTCAGGATGTACAGCCCGTACAGACACCATACAAATTTTTTGAAGAACTTTTAAAAATCTTAAAATATTAGGTCAGTAAAAAGGTACATTTCTAAAACTATTATATTTCCATCTTGTAAGTTTAGTATGATAAACAAAAGAAATTGCATATGAGAAACATATACTCGTATCTTAAACAAGATTAAGTCTTGTAGATACGAAGATTTCTTAAATTTTTATTTCATGTCATGATCAGCCTCGCCTTTACGACATACAGTGTTGCAGTTTATTGTCACGCACACAACAATAGGTAGCGATGTTCAAGTCTTCGTTGCGTTCAATATGCCTTATTTTCTATTGTGATGTATTTATTAAACACAGCGTACATTCTTTCTATCATAATCAAAAGCATAATAATTTATTCACCATAAATACAAAATTAAATATATAGAATCATTATCTTAATTAATTAAACATAAAAAATACAAGGATATTATAATAGAACCTGATTATTAAAAAGATAATATTGCAACGGTTGGTGGTAATGAAACATTTTACTCGACTGTAGGCGGTATAATAATGTATTGAACTGCTATTACAACTGCACTTAAACTGAAGAACCACAGGACTATATGGTATGACGCGCACATACATAACATACGTGACACACTACAATATGAACTGCATTCCTTCTATCAATGTTATTATAGTATTCGAGCGGCGCAGCGGCAGCGGCGCGGGGGTGTGCGGGGCCGGCGCGGGCGGGGCCGGCGGGCTGGCGGGGCCGAGCGGGCCGGGCGGCGACGAGGACAGCCCGCTCGGCATCCAGCACGTGGCGCTGTGCGCGGAGTCGCGCCGGCTCGCGGTGGCGCTGCCGCACGGACACGTCATGCTGTTCAAGTTCCGCAAGCAGGAGGTCACCGCGGAGACGCACGTGAGTGGGGGGTTTATGGGTTGTAGGGGAAGGGAAATGATTGTGGGGGGGTTTTTACACAAATTACTTATGTTTACACAAATTACTTATCATTAATTTTACACAAATTACTTATGTTTGTATAGGAAAGTCTATAATCGTTTTGCTTTCGCTATTATATGATTTATTTTATCGATGCAACCTATATAAAACATGATTTTTATGCGTTAATAAAATATTAATAAGTTTTTGTGTCAATTTTCATTGCATATGAGGTAATTTTTGCCTATTAATTAATGGGCATTTGGTAAAGAGCCAAGGAGTACGTAAACACTGGCGATATTGTTTAATTTTTTTTCATTATTCATTTACTAGTTAGTTAATTATTTTCTAATATCGGTTTGTATATCAATTTCCAAATATATTATTTACGTAGGTACGTAGATATTAATTAAATAACGGTTTACTAAAATTTTTACCTTTATTTATTAATACTAACTATAAAATAAAACGTATTTATGGTGATTTCAGGTATTAGAAATCCCTGTGATATCCGATTCAGTAGAAGAGGAGGCATCTCCCGACGCGGAGGGCGGACGCTCCGCATCTTGCGGGCGAAGCGAAGACGAAACGAGACGGGTAATGTCAATAATATTACTTTTTCGCATTGAGATAATATTACTTGTACCTCAATGCTTTTTCGTGCACATAATTAGAAAACATATATAGCTTCACTAATTACATTACTTACTTAAATAATATTTATGACAAATTATTTAAAAAAAGCTATATCATATTGGAAATGAGACCCCTGTAGAAATAGTAGTAAAGATAATCAGTACTTAGTGCTTATTCCAGGATTAATCGTATTATCGTATACACTATACAGGAATTCTCGCGATATTTCAATGTTTGGAACAATAAATATGTACACGCACAGAGTCCAGATGAATATCGTTACGTGTGATTTTTTTTTTGACAAATTTTATAGTACATATTTCATAACACAAGACGGCATTGTTTTAAACTATAACGAGACCGTCGTTTCGTGTTATGTGATGCGTCAGACCAGTCGCTTATAGCACTGCCACCGGTTTGTATTTGAAGGTTTTTTTAAAGTGAATTTAAGATCTGATGCAAGTTTTGATTTACTTCAGTAAATTTATGTTTCCAGCCATTTTTTGTCATTTTCACGTTTTATGTCATAAAATAATAGTGTGTACATGTGTTCCAGGCAAGCGGGGCGGTGTGCGGGGGGGCGGGCGGGGCGCTGGGCGCGCGCGTGCGGGGCAGCGCGGGCACGGGCGGCGCGCGGCGGGCGCCCGGCTTCCAGGCGGCCCTCGTCGCGCTGCAGCTCGGGCCCCCGCACCCCGTCGCCGCGCTCACCATCAACTCGTCTTACGGCCTGTGAGTTTGACTTATAGAAACACGTTTATTCCCAAAAGATTATACTGTACATTAAATTACAGACAATGCTTTAAACTAAAAAAAATGTATAACATTATGCGAAGACAATATACATAATAATATAGTATAATACACGCAATTCGAAGACGGTTAAACTTAAACGTTTCGTAGTGAAACTTCTTGAGAAAATTTTACGGTCGCGTCTTGATGACTCATGGAGCAAGGCGACGATTTTGGTATCTTCGAATCTTGCCAAAAAAGTTTCGCTTTTAACACGTGCGCTCGGCCTGCAAGCTCTTTTTACTCAAACTCAAACATTTATTTATTCAATCAAACTTCTTCTAGAAGCACTTTTGAATCGCCATAGTTTTGCCATTTAACACCAAACAACAACAAAAAAAGTTGTGTTCGTCCAATTATTAGTCTGGTACCTTTTACAGTAAATTATTGTTTTATATTATGAAATCCGTCCAGTATGGCGTGGGGCGGGGAGCGCGGTATCGTGGTGGTGGACATCTGGCGGCGCGTGGTGGTGGCGGCCCTGCCCGCGCACGCGCTGTACCTGCCCGAGCCGGCGCTGCGAACCGACCGCCCCGACCGCCCCGACCGCCCCGACCGCCCCGACCGACACGACCGACACGACCGCCGCTCGCCGGACCTCGACCAGGTAACACGTGACATAGACGGAACACGACATCACGCGCGGCGCCATCTCGATATCCGACACACGTACATTCCCACAATGTTGGCAATCTAATTGTATTTTTGACGTCTACATGTATTGTCAGTATTTAAATGAGACCGTCGCACATTTCGATATACTTTATTTTTTCTTTCACACATTCGGATCGTCCCACAGTTTACGTATAATACAAAAACAGAAGATACGAGGTATTATTTATGTTTGAACATGTCTGCTACATAAAGAAATAAGTTTTTTACTGTTTTTGTTCACCAGAAATAAAAGAATCAAAACAAGTATTTCAAAAAACACAAATTTACTAGGAAGCCCACTGAACGATACACTTTGTTACAGGAAAGTAGTGGAATAGAGTTATTAAATTTAATCTGTAATACACTATAGATGATTAGAGAGTGGCAACATTTTCACATTCGATTTTATTTGCGTATTAATTTCTTTAAATTTTGTGTTGCAATAACCAAAACAATAGCAAAGCGGTCTCCCTGGTTTGCCCTAAAATAGTCTTTAAATATAATTCGATTCGGTTAAATGTGTAGCGCTAACAATGTTCCCAGCTTGTCCAGTTAGATATCAGCATGGCATTTAGAAATTCTTTACTAGCTTCACGTCACTTCTTACCTGTCATACCACTTTAGCGACACTGACGCTACTTATAAATTTATAAATCTTCTTCATTATAAATATTTTATTTACAAAAAACTATCTCGCGTAGAGCATTTATTTGTTATCTTTGTGTCAACGACCATTTCTTGAGTATCATTGCTACGTATTAAACTTTTGCTAGGCCAAATTCATAGAGAAATGTTCGTTGGTCCACCATTGTGTCGTCTAGTCTCGATGCAACACTAGCCGCATACGAACGCGTTTCGTGTGCGGTTATCAACAAAATGATGTATTCCCCTCTCCCTGAAGCTGGAGGAGTCGCCGGGGAGCCCGGAGCCCGCGGAGGAGGCGCCGCCCGACCCCAAGCTCGACATGAGGCGCAAGTCCACGCCTTGGAAAACGTTCAACCTGAAACGGCAACTCTCAAAAGTCGATCTCAAATTAAAAGCCGCTTTTGGTCCAGTCGATAACGAGGACACCGTCGAAAAGAGTAACTCGCAATTCTATTGCGAGCCGACGGAGAAACCGGACAGCGCTCAAGAGTCGAACAACGACTCTCCGGATGGTGAAGAACCTTCAGAAAAAAACACGGAAGAGGACAAAAGTCAATTATCGTCGCCGTTGCGGGTGTGCTCCGATGTCTTCGAGAGAATGCACAAAGAACTACAAGAGAAAAGATCGTCCGACGTGTACGATAGAATGCACAAAGAGCTGCAGGAGAGGTGGCAGGACAAGGATCGAATAGAGACTTCCCCTGAAGTGTCGCCTTCGAAACTCGGCGAAGACGAAAAGGCCGTGAGACCAGATAATCTTCCGTTGTTCGATGAAGACGGGAAACCCACGCGTCCGCCGCGACAGAAGAGCAAAAAGAAAGACGAGAAGGATCAGAGAGATCAAAGGCTTCTATCGGTACCGAACATAAAGTACACGAAACAAGATTCCGTAAAAGACTTGCGGAAGAAGCAGCCGAGCCAGCAGGGTCAGTCGTTCGCGGGGAACCTGATGCGGCGTTTCAGTAAGTACCTTCAGGAGCATCTCCACCTCACTCATACATCATGCGGATCACTCGGGGCTCGGTAGCACTAGACATCTTGACGTAGTGTAGACATTGTATTTATGAATGGTAATGGTTTGGCGATCTTTGGTTTGTTTACTAATACTGTAGATTAAGATAATAGATTTTTTAAATCTTAGGCCAGAGTAGTTAGCTTTTGCGTTAATAAATGTAAATAAAAGTGACTAAACGCCATACAATTTTAATAACTAAAAATAATATTTAAATTAAAAAAAATTGACATCGTGCTTTTCGCTTTTTGTGATATTTGGCTTTTTATTTGTTTTAAGTAATACTATTATATTATAACTATATTATAAATTATGATATTGGAATATAGGTAATTTAGGAATATGAGTATGACATTATCTATGTATTCGATTATCCAATACAATAATATACACAGTTTAGGTATGTAAAGCAACTCAACGTAACGTTTGGTAATTGATGAATATTTTTCTTTCCCAAGGCCAAGGATTCATCCGACGACGACTCTAACTGCCTTAGATATCTATTCGCAGATCTGTTTGGTAAATTTTAAATTAGTTAAAGTAATGTTTGCATCGAACTTAGGTTTTGAATTATTGTATTGTCGATGTCCGTTTGATATGAAGTTACGCTAAGTAGTGTGAACGCTAGCTGCGCACTCGTAGCCGCTTCTCCACGCATCAGACCTCAGACGTTCCGAGCCCGAGGCGCTCCTCGGAACCTCTCACCCTTCGTGATATCCTTTTGACCGTTGTGCTTTCTTCAGGAGAGTTTGTAGCCAGACTTTGCCCGAGAAACGAAGCGAACGTCGGAGACGACAAAAACGAAGAAGTCATAGAGGTGCCCCACAGGATAGGTATGAATACAGAATTTGATAACGATCACAACTAACAGCGGGACCGATTCTTCGAACACGCCTCACTAATCCAAACTTGTCACGGAGGGCGCACGGGTCTAATACTCTGTACTGTCGTCGTCGTAGCGTCGAGGGTCGATGTTTCGTCGTCAATGTAATAACAATCTCGTTCGGTGGCGGCTCGTCGACATCTTACGTCTCTATATTCTATGTCTAATCGTTTCCTAAGTTACATGTTCTAACGATTAACCGCCATTCAGCATTAAACGTGTCGAGCGTCCCGTATCAGACTTCCGCCCGTCTTAGCTTACGCTTTTTTTCTTTTATTTTCATCCAACGTTACCAGATAGAAAAAAAATAGATAATGGTACGGGAGCTATTAACGTTTTAAAAAAAGTCATTTTAGTATAGTTGGGTTTTTGATATACTGTTTCTCTTGCTATTTCGGTTAGAGTCCGGGCTGTCTGGCTGGCGGTAGTGGTTGCGTTTATTAGTGCGCACAGGAAAATATCCGTAATTTAAAGTCATTTATTAACGCGTAATTTTTAATCTTTTGCCTTTAGATAGATCCATCAGACATAAATTTTTTATTGCAAGACGTTTTTTTCGTTGTTAAATAGGTGCCATACGCAATTTTTTATTTCAAAATAATTAAAATGTCATCGTAATAAGTGAAATTACATCAACATGAGTCCGCTTAAAAGGTAAGTAATAACTTTATTATGTACTTATATTATATTATCCTTTTTTAATACTTATATTGAATAAATTAGTAAACTAATATTTTTAATAGATGGTTTCATATTTATTACACTTTTGGGTAAGATTAATATGAATTTGATGATATTTGGTTTTTATCAAGTTTACATTAACGTCCTATTTGAGGTTCGTTGGGAAAAGGAGACACCATGGTAGATTGTTGCTAAAAAATTGTAAATAGTAAAATGAATATTATACATAGTATATATCCTTCACTCATGTTGATGGAATTTCACTTATTTCGATGACATTTTAATGATTTTGAAATAAAAAATTGCGTCTGGCACCTATTTAACAACGAATAAAACGTCTTGCAATAAAAAATTTATGTCTGATGGATCTATCTAAAGGCAAAAGATAAAAAATTACGCGTTAATAAATGACTTTAAATTACGGATATTTTCCCGTGCAGATAAGATGCGCACTAATAAACGCAACCATTGCGGCCAGCCAGACAGCCCGGACTCTAACCGAAATAGGAAGAGAAACAGTATATCAAAGAACCAACTATACTAAAATTCTCTCTTGTCAACGTTGGTAGCTCCTATACGATAACGCTCATAAAAAATAAAAAAAACCATCACTGACATTTAACGTAGACGTATCTACCGGAACGTCACCGGAAATCTGGCGAACGTATCCGCGTAGACCGCTTCGCGCGATCACCGTGTGCCATGTCACCCGCAGCAATGTAACAACGTAACCGGGACGTAACGCAACGTTGGGAATGTGCGGGCGAGCGGAGCCGGACGTGTGTGTGTGTTGTAGATGAACGGGCCGGGCGGCGGCGGGGGCTGGAGCGGCGCGGGCGCGGGCGGGGGTGGGGGCGGCGCGGGGCCGGCGGCCGGCGCGGGCGCGGGCGCGGGGGCGGGGGCGGGCGGGCCGGCCGCGCGCGTGCGCCGCTCGCGCTCGCAAGGTACCCGCAAACTGCACAAGTGCCTGTCCACCGCGTCCGACGTGTACGCCGCGCCCCCCGCCCCACACTCTCTGCTCACCACGCGACAGTATTGCAGTTTTGGTAGTACAGTCACCTTATAAGACCGCTCGACTCGTCTTTCCGTTCTGAAACAGTCGCAATTTCCACTTCTTTTTTATTTTATTTTCTTTTCGTTTCGTTCGTTTTTGCGTGCCGCTCGATCGACTTCACCGCGTTCGTTGAACGATGATCGATCCTGGAAAAATTGGGTTCATCGCTCCGGTCTCAATTTACCTATGTCGTACGTGTCGTCGAGCGAGCTCGCCGAGATCTTCTTTGGTTTCTCTTGTTTAGTTCATTTTAAATTTTTATTTTGGTTACTCTATAAACACTAACTGACTTCCTTCATTACTTATACTTATTTAGCGTATCTTAACGATGTGAATCTGAACCTGTCGTAATAAAGTATAGAGCACAGATAGATCGAAAATAACTTAAAGACGTCTAATGTAATCTGTTCGATTTCAGATACGCAGCGTTACGTATACTATACCAAAATTACAGAATCACAATATCCAACATTAGTGATAAACATAAAAATCGATAAAGTGTTCATCGATAAAGTAACTGTCGCTTTTCACTGAGACTTGCATGTGCCGAAGTCGTGTGTATTCATTTGTATACTTATTTCAAATTTCAGATCGGAATCATTTAATAGGTAATCGAAACAGCAAAACTCACTAATTCCTTCTTAGTTGTCATACCAAGTAGTTTGTCCCACGTGACGTTGCTCGTACTCGAGTTACATATGTGTTCAGTGTGTCCGTAAGAGCGACGCAGATGCGCCATCCATTGCAACCGACGTCGTAGCCCCGGCCCGCCCCGTGCGGGGCACAGCACGGGGCACAGCACGGGGCACAGCACGGGGCACAGGGTACACATACACGCTCCACGCGGAGACACGTCGGCCCTTCAGTGGATGGCGCCTCGTGTCCGCTCACCGATCAGTCGCAGAGATCATGCTTGTAATATACTGTGATTTATTTGTCGATACAGAACCGCCTATTCCGCAGTCTGTCGCATCTATGGAGTACTTACAAATAGTGCAACCCAATGGTATCCAACAAAAGCATCTATTACATTTACATTTGTTTCCTTATGTTTATTTTGTTTCCGCACAAGTAGGTGGTTGTTTATTGTTACTTTCATAGATCGAAATTGTGGCTGTGTTTAGCGATGTTTTCCCACACTGCACTTGCACTACGAACTTGCGGCATGACTTCTAGAAACGATAACGATAAAAGGTGACTTACTACTAAAAACTATTCTCTCTATATCCTATCACTTGCTCAGTGTACGAACGAAATCTCTTTGTTATTTGTGCATTCTGAACGAGGCTTTCCATATTGTAATCGACACGAGAGCATTACTTCTGATTCTTTTTGCCTTCTAAGTTGTGTTTAAAATTATCGTTGAAAAATAATTTATCATAAGCGGTCATATTATTTTTTATTTGCTATTTTACATGATTTCCTGTTTTCAATGTTTCGTATTTTTATTATAGAATATTTGATTGATATTTGATAAACGCTTCGAACCAAACCCACTCTGTTGATATTTACACATTTATTATAATCGAGAGCCGTTGGTTACATATTTTAATTTTTTTGTTTCTAGCTCGACCACAAAGCAAAAAGTTTATATGGCTCGTTTTTGGCTGCCTCTATATTCGACTGTCGTTTTGTCTATGTATGCTTATGGTATCTTCCTTACTATTGCACTAGTTGCATGCACCACTAACTGATGTGCACAGAACGTTATATTATAATTTGTAAATATTCATTTCAATTATGTATTATATAATATATTTGCATTGCAATTGTTTGTCCGTCCACAAAAGTGCTTTTTACAAAGTTCTTAGAACTTGTATATAATGTAGAAACAATGTGTGATGTAAACCAAAGGTTTCATGTGTAAAGTGGAGCTCCCGATAGCTTTAGTATAGAATGTAAATGGAACATTTCGCTTCACCAAGACTAGAGATACCGTGGGATCAGCTTCACCGGCTGCAGGGGTGCTCCCGGCTTCGCTTGCCGACCTCACTAACCCATCTTCCATTCTTCCATATTGTTTTGCTCTTGTAACATTTTTATTAATGATTTCGTATGCTTCGTTCGCTAATTCCATTACTTTCATAATGTCTGTCGATGTTAGTGAAATAACAACGTGATTGACAAGGAAATCGGTGTTTTGACAAAATTTTAAAAAGCATTCTAATACTGTGTATATGTCAAAACTCCTAATTCTAATGTCTTATTGTCCTGATTCTAATACTTATTATAATCTAAATTTTAAATTATACGTAAAAATAATTAGTTGTGCAAATAAGCTGAGATTGGACGGGCATGCAATAAATTTCCACTCGTAGCATGTTTCTTTACTTCATCTATTCAATTTTACACCCGACATATCTCTAGCACCTACATACGAATGGGTGGTTTCAGCTAATTTCACAACTGCACTAACACCAATTCTATTGACCCGTAGTTTTTTCTAATCGTTCGTGACAGTAGTTATTGGCAATATTTAAGTCTCTCTAATCTTAAATCTAATCTTAATATCTTTTGACGATGGCATTATAGATTTTCAGTTTATCCCTTAAATGACAGCAATTTAACTGCTGTCACCGACGTTGCTAAAATCCCTTGACCATCGTTGAATGGTTATGGGTTTTTAGCTGTGTATTCTGTCAAACGGAGGGATAATCTGTGTGTATTATGTCTACTGGCCGCGTAGACAAGCTGGACAGCTCGTTCTCTCGTTCACGCTCCAGCAGCATGTCAAGCTTGGAGAACATATCGCAGGAAGGAATCCAGTGTTTGGCATTCGCTGACAGCTATATCAAGAAATCGGGTAAGAAATTATTTGACATAACTTGTAATTAATTATAAGAATCACCGAAAGTATATAAGGAAAGAAGTTGTTTATAAGAGAAGAATAAGAGAAGCATTATAAGCAACCTGTTCAATAACCTATACAACCAATTGTAAAAATGGCGAAAACGATGTTTTAAGATCAGCAAAGTTGACAAGTTGTGACTGTGTGACCTGACTCATCATTATAATTTGCTTAATTTGAATACTTTTGTAGTTTACTTTAAAAATATGATTGTTTTTAGATCCTACATCGTTGGTCCCGACGTTGTGGATAGGCACAACACTGGGGTCTGTGCTGACGATGATGATCAACCTCCCAGACGCGGACTTGCGACACACGCAACCCGTAGTTGTTACGACTAGTGGTAAGTGCCATAACAAACCGAATACATACTTGATTCATGTATTTTAACTAGATGTCTCTCTCTCTCACACTAGGATTTCAAATTATTAATTATCTTCTTTAATTTCAGGTGGTCCCATCTTTAGGTTAAAAGGGTCAATTTTGACCATGTCTTTTCTTGATTGTAATGGTGCTTTAATTCCCTATTCATATGAAAGCTGGAAGGACGATAGTAAAGATGTAAGTACATACCATACTTAATTATTCTATTTACATTCAGGAATCCACATCATTTTCGAAATATTGACGATATGTTATTTATCTTAATTTACGATATTGAATCTTATCAATGAATGATCCAATTCTCACGTTTTCGGAATCAGCTTTAATTCTGTTTATTTTTTTAGAACCGAGAGCGAAGAGAAAAAACACCGACAAAGCAGAGTTCCTCGAGCAGCGGCAGCCACACGAGCCCCACGCCGCTGGAGGCCGGCGACCGCCAGTTCGTGGTCATCGCGTCCGAGAAGCAGGCGCGCGTGGTGGCGCTGCCCAGCCAGAACTGCGTCTACCGGCAGCAGATCGTCGACACCGACTTTGTTGTTAAAGCTGAGATTGTGAGCTTAAAAGGTACTATTTTCTAACCGAATTATTGAAATTTTATTCTGGATTATGATCACTTTTCAGAAAAAGATAAAACCGAGTGGGAATCGTGGACAGTATGCAGAATCATACTTTATGTTCGCAGATAGCGTGTGCCTCGTGAACTACCTGTCGACAGGCCACCTGTCGGCCTATAGCCTGCCGTCGCTCAGGCCGCTGCTACACGTAGATTTTCTGCCGCTCTCAGAGCTCAGGTGAGCCCTCCTCGACCCTCCACATGCAAATAATTCACCCCTTTTTATTCTATTCACTTTTTATGCAGAAAATTGTTTTTGAAACCGTCGATTATGTTAACATAAGTCGAAGAGAGGACACACGCTGATTCCAAAAACAATTTTGAAGCTCGATTATTAATAATACTAACCTTTAACGTGTGACTGACGATTGATATATCCGAATGAGTCGGATCCCGGACCCGAGCGGCACTCCGCACCGACTGTGGCACTAAATGATAATACAGCTTTTTTACATAAACTAGGTTAAACTAGCTTCGCAATATCAGCATGAGAATGCTGTAATTTTACGCTGAAAGAGATTAAATTTTTTATCATTTTACAACATCATCCACTGTCGATCACGATCAGAATGCATCTGCTATTTTATCATTTGGGAGCCGACCGACTCCCCTCAGTCGACTCGACGTTAGATCCGCTTGGCGCGGGACCGGCCTCCGGAGAGGGACAAATTTAACATTTTACGATTCGAATTCGTGACACGCCCCGGTTCTCTGCCAAGCGGCACATTAGACGATCGGGCCAGCCGTAAGGCGCTAGTGGCCGTCGATTTCTAATCACAAAGTAGACAAAATTACGCAAACCTATCGAGCACCTCCTGTGCTTTGGATATTTGGCACACTTTATCTTTTTTTTTATTTTCGTTACGCCGGACGAACCGTACACGACTCGAACACAACCTCTGACAATGGAACCACACGAATGCATTCGGTCCGTTTGCCCGGGGATCGCGCACGACCCCGACCGTGCCTGCCCCCCTCCCCCCGCACGCGCCGCAGCGCAGCCCGCCCCGCACCGCTCGCGCGGGCCGGGCTGCGCTGCGACGGAACCATTAACTGACCGGTGCCTGTGTTCCTGGTAGCTTCCAGACACAGTCCAAACAGAGGGGTATCGTAGACCCAATGCTCTCCATTTGGGGCCAACAACTCATTGTTAACGAGGACACGGACCAGTAAGTCTTCGTCTATAGCGGAATTGCGTTTGTCATGTACCCGCCATCATCACTGTGGAGTCGCTCAGCGGCCTCGCTCTCCTTTGTTAGACATGTTAGTGTTTCATGTTACCCGACCGGCTTCGTCCCCGCCCCCGCCGCCCCCGCCCCGCCCCGCGACACCCTCCCTCGATCTGGACGTGGGCGATACATACTGAACCCGATTGGCATTTTTGAATCAAAAGCTGTCAATAATTTAACAATTCTTAATCGACTAATGATATTTACTATTGAACCTCGAGAAAAGCTCGGCATTCACTCAAAAATAAAATAATGTTACACTATGATATTTAATATACTACATATTGTTAGTCGAACATGAAATCCGTTCGCTCTAGTCCCACCCCGCTTGCCCTCGCTTCACCCCGTCCGCGCCCCGCCACACACACACACCCTCACACACCCTCACACGCCCACACGTATCTACAGTCTCATACTCTACTCTGTACCCGACACTCTCACTGCTGTTCTCTTATCCTTGTAATCTTTCCTTAACTCTATTTTGTTATGAGCATGACAGCTGTTGCATGATCTATTGCCTTCGACTTTATTTCAATGATTTCTCTCCATGTTCGCTTTTTGGTAGAAATAGAGATAATAAAAAACTTTTATTAGTAACAATACTACGGATGCAAATACAGGTGAGATGATTTCATTTATTTTTTTAATAAACAACAGATTTTAAAAGTGCTAAAACTACTAACTACAAGTTTATCAATTAAGAGTTCTGAAAATCAAATGATTTTTTTAACATTGTATTTATTTGAATACGATCAAGATTTTGATGAGTTATGCAATATCTATAACTATAACTAAACGCTGGATGCGTGTAAAGGAATAATTTATGTAGTGGCGTGCGAAGTAGTCGACAGTTATATAATGTGAGTTGTTTGTGGCGTGTTACAGAATAGCGAAGACGTTCTGCTTCAGCAACCGCGGCCACGGGCTGTACCTCGCGTCGCCGACTGAAATACAGAAGTTCACCATTGATGCTGAATTCTGGTACGTTTTTTGTTTCCTTCCATTTTCTTATTTGATGAGGGTAATCTAATATTAGAAGATTAAATACACTGTTTTATTAAATAGTTTATTTATAGTTTGCGGAACATTAATTATAAGCAGAAAACTATAATGTTTTATGCATGATGTATATAACAGCAAGTTTTGAATTGTCTCTAATATTTCCAGTTCACAACTGAACGAGATGATGGGGGAGCTGTTCCTGCCGCGCGACATGCCCGAGCCGCCCAAGGAGAGCTTCTTCCGCGGCCTGTTCGGGGGAGGAGTCAGGCCACTCGATAGGGAAGAGTTGTGTGAGTACTACTAGCATAATAAAAATGTATTATTATGCATTTTTTGGTAGATTTACCCTTTTTTACTGAATTTCTACTGTTTTGTTTTTTACTTGCGTTATAAATTATAATCCATATTAATATTATGATGATGTAATACTAAAATCTATTTGACTTTTAGTGTTATGCAGTTTTGCTTTCACGGTCAAATTCAAATTGAAATTCATTTATTAATTGTTTAAACACGTTAGAAAACAGTTCCGACTTGGATGCAATTTTGAATAAAAATAGTTGAAAATCCAGTATCGTAATTTGGAATTATAAAAATCAAACACAAAAGAAAGCTATCACAGTTTATTTTAAATGCTACGTGTTATGTGAATTTACTTTGTGTGTGAATTTACTTAATGTGTGAATGTACTCTATGTGTGAATGTACTCTGTGTGAACGTACTCTATGTGTGAAAGTACTCTGTGTGAATGTACTCTATGTTTGAATGTACTCTATGCGTGAATGTACTCTAGGCGTGAATATACTCTATGTGTGAATGTACTCTAAGCTTGAATTTACTCTAGATGTGAATGTACTCTATGTGTGAGTGTACTCTATGCGTGAATGTACACTAGGCGTGAATGTACTCTATGTGTGAATGTACTCTAAGCGTGAATATACTCTAGATGTGAATGTACTCTATGTGTGAGTGTACTCTAAGCGCGAATGTACTCTATGTGTGAGTGTACTCTACGCGTGAATGTACTCTAGGCGTGAATTTACTCTAAACGTGAATGTACTCTATGTGTGAACGTACTCTGTGTGAAGGTACTCTATGCGTGAATGTACTCTATGTGTGAATGTACTCTAAGCGTGAATGTACTCTAAGCGTGAATGTACTCTATGTGTGAGTGTACTCTAAGCGTGAATGTACTCTATGTGTGAGTGTACTCTAAGTGCGAATGTACTCTAGGCGTGAATGTACTCTGTGTGAACGTACTCTGTATGAAGGTACTCTATGTGTGAATGTACTCTATGTGTGAATGTACTCTAAGCGTGAATGTACTCTAAGCGTGAATTTACTCTATGTGTGAGTGTACTCTAAGCTTGAATGTACTCTAGATGTGAATGTACTCTATGTGTGAGTGTACTCTAAGCGCGAATGTACTCTAGGCGTGAATGTACTCTGTGTGAACGTACTCTGTATGAAGGTACTCTATGTGTGAATGTACTCTATGTGTGAATGTACTCTAAGCGTGAATGTACTCTATGCATGAATGTATTCCATGTCAATGTATTCTATGTGTGAATGTAATTATTATGTAATGTCAACGTACGTGTACGTGTGTGCAGTCGGCGAGAGCAGCGGCAAGCCGAACCGCACGGTGGCCAAGCACATCCCGGGCGCGGAGGGCACGGCGGGGCTGGCGGTGCGCGCGGGCGCGGCCTCCAGCGAGGTGGCGCGCGCGCACCAGCTCGTGCTGGAGCGCGGCGACAAGCTGTCCCACCTGGAGGATCGCACCGAGCGCATGCACTCGCACGCCGCCGAGTTCTCCACCTCCGCGCACCAGCTCATGCTCAAGTACAAGGACAAGAAGTGGTACCAGCTGTGAGCGCCGAGAGACCGCTTCGGCTTCGACGCGCCCGGCTGGAAGCTCCCGGTGGGGGCTTTCGGGAACAATAATTCGATTACAACGGCACGCTCGACGAGTCGATCGATTTGAATTGTATCTCGATGGAGTTAAGTAACGTTGAAATGTTGGTGAGGGTGAAACGTTTTATTCGATTATTGTCTGAACGGTTGGGGGCCGCATCGCGCGGGCAGTGGGGCGCATCGCGGCTCGCCGTAGAGCTTAGCCTCTCGTAGTGTTTACGATTTTACCTCTTAGAGTAACACAATTGAACGCACAACGTTTCGTCACTCGCTCATCGTAGAGCACGTAGTTGGGCCGCCTCGGTCTCCCGCTCGCGAGCTCCTCGCGAACTCCCGGAGATCCCCCGCTTCTTCCCCCGTCGTCCCTTCGTAGCGTTAAATCGCTCCCGGCTTCCCCCGTCTCTTGCAGACGCCCTTGTACATACCATTCGCGTTCCGCGACGTGATAATGTAAATAAGATACACTAATGTAAACTTTTTGTACGATTATTCGGTAGCGTCTCGGTGTTCCGCGCCCTTGTGGCGTCCCGTGGAGCAGAGCGGTCGGAAATGTGATACAGTCTAAAGTTACTATGGCGGGAATTTCGACTGAACCGGTCGGCGAAGGACGCTCTGCCGTTCTTCGGTTATTTTGTATGGCGATATTTCGTTGAGATGCAATTAAGAGTAACGTTAATATATCGCATCACCAGAGATTATTTAATGTCGCTCCTATTATAATATTATTCTAACTTACGAGTAGGTACGTTTTTATAGCTACGGACGGTCGTAAATGAAACGACGACTGCGATAGTGATAGTCGACGTCGATCTGTATAAAGTATTGATAAAAATAAATGATTAAAATATGTTTAAACGATTGGAGATTTAAGCATTGGATGACAATAATTTTGTTACTCATGTTGAGATTACTTTGACACCGCGAGGTGTATTTCCGTTTCACTTCTCGTACGCTTTACTTTTACTATTTATTAACTCTCTCTCTCTCTCTAATGCACACGCGGGTGAGTTGTTCTAAATAAATAAATAAATGATAAATACTAATTTAATTACGTGTATATACAATATGCCTTATACAATTTATCTTCAAGTTAATTAGTTGTTAATTAATATATCTTTATGTATTTTTATAAAGCACACTTCTTAGTCTTTCGGTAACGAAATACGCTTAGTGATAATTTTTAATATTAAAGCGTAACCTGTGGTCGGGGCGCGTCGCCCGTAACGATAGCAATACTAACTGAGGGTTGCCAGCCTCAAGCAAACCAGACCAATCGGTGTCGTATCGGTGTCGCTAGATTAAACTGCTATGTTAAAATAATGTAAAGTTATAACTAAAAGCGTATTGTATATTGCTGAATTAAGAGTCCGCGCCGGCTCTCCGGTCGGGCGGAATGTGGGGAGGAGATATTTATAATGTAGTAATTTTCCATATGTTGAATTGTGGCAACTGTTATTGTTCCGCTCGGCCGGCGAGTCGAGCGAGCTCAGTATATATAAGTACAGTAGTGGTGCCAGTGCATGGCCACAGTTGACAGTATGGCGATTGGCGGCAGTACCCATGACGTAGCGCCGCTCGTCCCTCTCCCGAACCCGACACGTCATCCGCTAATGTCGCTATGTATTCATTGAATTGTTATATTTTATTGTCCGTTGTGTCCTCGGCGATGTGTAAATGTTGGATGCCAAAGTTTACTATTTTGAAATTGAATTTTGTATATAAGAATTATTATTGTTATAATATTTGTAAACATATTTTATTTAGTGAATTATAGTTTAGTCAGTTCCGCGTGCGACGATTAGAGTTACCTATAGTGACGTGGAATTAATGCGATGAATATGATTGTAACTATTGTTGTTCCGAAATATATCATTAAAGTTGAATATTTTAAACTGAGTATTTAGTTACGAGCGCAAGTATACAGTCGGTTGCAAGTTTCTTTCGAGAAATGAATATTTTCGTATCGGTGTTTACTAATTTTAGCGGTTGCAGATTTTATTGAAATAATATAAATAGTAGCTGAATGTATTGCGTTATGATTTAGCGTAGATTTATCTTTCAGTGCTCTAGCTATCTTCCCCCTTTAAATATTTTGGGCTCGTCGAGTCATTAGGAAGAACACAATCATGTCATCTCGCTTGCACTTATATGCATATTTCTATGTTAGAGGTAGATGGCACTATTTGAGAAAAACTCATTTTATTGACATTTTATAATATCTTCCTATCCAAATTATGCTTTCTTATATACAAACGTAGCATGTCATCACTGTAGCAAAGATTATGATTTATTTATTTGATCGTCAAAATCTCATCAAAACTTACAAATCTCACTAACGTACATATTTATCTAACGTAGGTATATATTTAAATGTTTGATGCAAATAATAATTTTGCCCACTGTGGTCTCAATCGGTCATTATTTTATTTCAATTTATTTTATTTCACTTGAAAATATTTTTAAACCATATGTCCGATAATTTTCAAGGCTATTAAGGATCTTTCTTAAATATTAGGAAAAAATAATATCAATTAATCTTCACATACACCATGAAAGTACTTTATCTTAAGAACATCATGTCTTTCACTTGCGAACTTCCATAATACCACGTACAAAAGACCATTAAAAAATCATTAAAATCTCGATCGAATTATAAGGTATAAATACAGGCAACGTTGAAACTAAAAGTGTTGGATAAAAGCGTTCTTAACGTACAATTTAAACCATTTTAAACAAATGTGCCCAACGGCTATGGTCTCGAATTATAGGGAATAATGTTATTAAGTGTTAACCCTTTGCGCCTCTCTTACAGAGTGTGAAAATAAAAGATCCCTTAAGATGTATTGAAAGATTGTATGAGGATTTTTGTTGTATTTATTTCATAAAAACTTACGATTGCTTTCACTATGGAATTGTTTTTATTTTGAATCGTTCGACTTTTGTATAATTTGAGATTTTTGTGATAAAATTATAAAAAGAGATACCTATGTAACATTATTGTTTTGTATGTTAGCACCGAGTTGATGACCTTGAACGCTGATTCATTTCGCAATCATGGGACTAAAGTAATATAAGAATTGTAAATAAAATAACAAAATTGTGGCAAATTATAACTTGTTAACGTGTATTGTAGTTTATTTCACGTTTATTTTAGTACGACTGTGTCTTTTCTAACTCCGTAACGGATATCAACTATACATATTGTATATATTTGACGCTGTTGAATTATATTATTTAGTTTGGTAGATGATTATAGTCATTATATATAAATAAAATATGAAAAATAAAATTATATCAAACTATTTTGGTTGTATTATTTTCCCTTGACCTCTTCCAATAGTTTAACGACTTATGAGTAGATAGGTAGTGAGTTACAGGTTACTACATAATAAATTTTGTAAAAGTAACTCACTTTCATAAATATAATGATATATGTTATAAAATATATCTTTAGCTATAAAGTATAGCCATTATAAACATATACTTAATTAGTTACTAGAAACATAAAGTAGCAATTACAAAGTAGGTAAAACGGATTATGAAGTACCTAGGTACCTAGGTACTTCATAATCCGTTATTAATTACCTAGGTATTTACCTAGGTAATTAATTAATGTTGTGAGGATTTTTCATGACGCTCGCCTTGATAAGTAACTTCGTTCCAAAATCGATGACCATAATGTCTGAAAATTTGCTAATTTATAATAAACTAGCGACCCGCCCCGGCTTCGCACGGGTGCAATGCTGATACTAAAAACACTACAGAAAAACTGTGAACGTAGTACATATATAAAAACATAGCGGCCCGCTCCGGCTTCGCACGGGTATAAAATAGATAGCCGGGCCGCGGCCGGACGGTACCGCCGCAAACGCTACGTCCCGCAATTTTTAAATCTGTAATATCTTCGAAAATATTCACTTAAATCATACGGTGTAAAAGGCCACATAGATCTATATTAAATGAACAATGTATTCAAGGTATTTAATTGGTTAAGGATTAATGCTGTATTGGTTAAAATCGCATCGAAAATTAGCCATTATTTGTCGTAAAAAGTAAATGACAAAAAAAAGTTATTGTGGGTTATCCATAAGAGATAGACATATACCATCGCGGACTTTTCTGTAGACCTTTTCAATGTGTATAATACTTAGTACATTATTTTGATAAAACTCGTAGGGTTCAGCCTGCGTTTGCAATGGAAGCGGAAAAAATGTAATTTTTTACGACCTCACATTAGAAACCTCAAGAATAACAGTACTTCTCCACTATTTAATGGATGTTATTATACATATAAACCTTTCTATTGAATCACTCTATCTATTAAAAAACCGGATCAAAATCCGTTGCGTAGTTTCAAAGATTTAAGCGTACAAAGGGACATAGGGACAGGGAAAGCGACTTTGTTTTATACTATGTAGTGATAATATTTTATTTCCCTAAGCGCTTCTTTCTCACATTAAAATCAGTTCAGCTGTTTCATCCATTGCAAAGATTAATTACTAGCTGCTTTTCCTTTGTCCTTTCTCAGGTCTCAAGCCATCTTTATACCAAAATTTGAAGTAAATTCATGAAGTACTTTTTAAGTTTAGCCCGGACATACATACAAAGTAACATACAAAGAATTTGACTTCGATATCGATTGTAGTTGTAGATCACGCTACAAGTATTCTTTAAAAAAATATTCAATGTACAGTTTTGACTTTCCTACGATTTTATTGTTTGTATAGATTGTGTATAGATTTGCCTTATTAGGATATTAAATAAAAAACAATAGTTTTTCCAATCATTATATATATTTGCTGCTTTCTTTTTTACATTGCTTACAATTTAAATAAGTGGTTAGATCATAGATGCCCTTGTGCCCAAACAACCAATCAAATACCGTTACATTTGAACAAAATTGACGACATCACGTTTAAAGGCATTCTATTGGCTATTTCAACACAACACATTTGCTGATCGGTTACATTTTCCAAAATAGTTATTTAAAAAACTTTTTGTATTAATTGGGAACGGTAGTGGCGATGGGGTATTTGATTAGCTATTAAACCTACTTTATGAACATATACAAACATACATACAGCGTTCATATAATAATCTTAAAATTAGCACCCTTTGATGGGCGTCGCTCGCGTCACTGTTTCTATCGTTTTCAATTAATTGTCAATTAAATATTTTATTTGTTAGAATGAAAAAAAATATTTCAGTAACAAAAATTTTACGACTGCACTTTAATTATATTAATTATATCACAAACTTCACGTTAGCTTCACTTTAGTAATAAATTGCATATTAAATATGCACTACTCCAAGTTATTATTTCTCCAGTTGACTGTATAATGTACACGACAAATATCACATAAAACGAGGAAACACACACTGTGCCGCGGCGACGCTCGTCTAAATTCGCAAATCACATTCCATTACTCAACTACGCTACTTGCAAACGAACCTCTCAAACACAAAGCTAACAATAACATTGCACAATTGCTTTTAAAAAGGCCCAAGTTTTAATGCACTTGAAACACGTTTATGCCGTCTCGCTCTCATATAATATGCCTATCCTTGTCGAATAATACAACAAATGCACCGCCTTGAGCCTCGTGTGGGATATGATACACAATATGTATAGGAAATTCATCATATGTTTTAAGTAAAAACTAATAATAATCGATTCACAGTTCACACAAATGGTCACACTCCTGCCTAATAAATCTTCAAAATTAATATTCCAATTACTACTAAAACTGAAATCATGAACAACAAATATCACAATGTACACAAAAATATACAATTTTAAGTGATTTATTTTTACGATTTTGACCTCCAGTCCAAAGGGTAATATTTTAAATACATCAAATATGCTTGAATGTAAACAACCACAATCGATCTAAATAGGTACATTAAAAAAGGTTACATTGTATACACATTAAAATTAACACAGTATTTTTGAAGTCATCACAAACTACATACATATATTTCATTTGAAAAATACAAATACAATTAAAGTTGCTAACGTTTACATTTTAATAATAAAATAACACAGATGATATATTGTTCGATATAATATGCGTGTCGGATCCCGGCACAGATGTACATGAACTAATTTGAGGCCGCTAAAAATTATGTCACGAGAGAAAACTGCCACTTTTCCCGTGATTCCAAGTAAATTTGAACGTTTATAAACTATTTCCAAGAGAACACAAATATCACGCAATGGCATACAAAAGTACAGCAATCTCTCGCTCAACATTCACAACAGGTTAACGACCCATCATAACATGGATAAAATTTACGAACCTTACGGGTAAACAAAATTTATATAAACTTGCATCAAATCAAACAGTTTGAACACCAATATCAACAGATAGACAACAAATTGACTACAAGTATAACAAGCAACAGTATTTAATCACTTAAAAAATAACAATCGAAACTGTCTCGATACAGATCCGTGAGAGGCATCTTTGCGCGTTCTGTAGCGACGATCTTGTGTTGCAAATTGCTTTTAAATGGAAGCCCTTTCCTGCCAAAGCTCAGAGTGAACTAAATTATAAGTTTCTTGAGTAGAGATGAGCAGGGGACGGAATTGTGGTGGGGAAGATAAGAAAGATCGCCTCCGATACAATGTTTAGTTCTATAACACCACTCTTACGTATATCGATGAAGTGAACGTGGCACAAACTCCACGAACAGTATACAAATCCCGCTTCACGCCGATATGTGACTGATATAACGTTTCGATATGATTGTTACGGAAACAAAGGATATAAACCGTCAAAAGCTAAGCAATTCATCTACATTAGGTACAATATTAAGGCTACGCGTTACTTTATGTACATACCTAACCTAACCATATCAAATTGAACACGTCGTAGCGCCCTGTCCGCGATATCCGCAAGTAACCGCAAGTAATCGCGCGTCGGTCACCAAACCTGACACCGTTTAGGTCTAAAGTTCATTGGCTCTGTTAATTTTTCTTTTTTTCTCGAAAATGCCAGATTTTAGATTTACGGTACATATCCTCAATGTGACCGCGATGAAAGCGTTTAATTCAGAATATCTCTCATAATACTTCTTAGTTTCTGCAAAATATGGGTCGTTGTATCCAGAGTGTATTCAACATTCGACGTTAAGGGGCTGACAAGACCAAATTTAACAGTGATTGCGCTCTCGTTTACTCCCATACAATTGGACAGTGTGCGCAAACGAGAGCGCAATATCACTGTTACTGGGTGGGGCCAGGTCGTAGAAGAAAATTATAAGAAAATATGTGATTTAAGTAAAAGTGTAGGTCATATGTGAAATATGACTCGTTGGAGGTTCAGGTATAAATATGTTGACTTCGTGTTTTAAATTGCAGACCCGTACGTAAAAAAAATAAACACATAGAATCGTTTAATGATGATTTTAAGACCAATCTTTGCAATTATTTTCTATTGAGCCGATTTCTTCCAATTATGTATCGAGTCCGTCCACGGTCTACGAAATATGATGAATATTTTAATTATTTATTTTTATTAACATATTTTTTTTTTCATGGGCTAGAAAAATATCTTTTCTTAAAAAACTGCTCAAATAACTTCAATTTGGTCTTGTCAGCCCCTTAATTCAATGGATACAAAAACACATGTCAATATAAATAAAATGATTTACAAAAGCTACTTTAGACTGTATAAAGGAGCAAGGCAACGGGCGCTCTACCGACGATCGCGAACGGTAGATCACTACTGAGGTCCTTAATTTATTTACAAAATACGACTCTATGTAAATACTGGTCCAATATATTTCACAAAAATGTATAAAACTTTGCACTGTCGGTTCGACTTTTGCGCCGCAGTTTGATTGCAGAGGTACATTCTATTTTTATTATAAAGAGTAAAATGCTAGCATTTAAATGGAGTTCAGGACAGATAAGTTTTATTACAGATCTCTTTAGAATAATGTTTATCGGGAAAGACGATTATTTACCTAAGTGACGAATGGATACTCGAAGTTTCAACTAACTAGACACATTTACATGAAGTACATATATACACGATGTGACTATACTATAATAAGCGCCCATTGAATAAGGCAAGTCCGTGTGAGACTTTTCGTTAATTTCATTCCCTCAGTCGCCGCGCGTGTTGGCAACCCTCAAATTGACGTCACTACATTTTAATTAACGATTTCTTTTAATTTCTATAAATTGCACTACGTTAAGTGAAAACCAAAAAATTGTAAAATTGAATCAATTTTTACATTGCCTTAATTTATATACTTATTTTGAAATAAAATTATATTTTTAGTCAAAATTTGCACACGTAGTCGCAAACGTATTAAAATCGGCAGCGATTTGCGACGAAATACCGAACACCAAAAACTAGATCTTTGCCCATCGCGTTGAGCAAGTATTATCACTTCTATTATTAGAGTATTTAACACTTTGAATGGATTCTCCAAAGTCTACAATCACCGCTCAATACTTTTTTAATACGAAACTTCATATAAGGCAGTCAAACGAATAAAATATTTACATATAAGGGGTATCTCCTGTCTCGCTCTAACAGCGCCACACTTGGTTATGTTAGAGCGAAACAGATATAGGATTTGGATTTAAATACTCTCGCATAAGCTAAGCCGATATTAATTACAGGCTGTGAGCACCACATCGTTGTGTGTATTTAAACAAACGATTTGATTTGGTCTTTATAGTAAAATAATAAGAAAATAAAAACTTACGACAAAATTTCAGCTAATGAACGTCAAATAAGGATTAACATAGTTTTAATAAGAAAGTGATATCACTAGTCTAAATAGCTAAAAAAGTGTGATCAGTCTGTTAATATTTTTTTTAGTTTTAATGTTTTTATCAATAGTTGCTTTATATCAATAATATAAAAAACATATAATACACATAAAAAGTTCCATCATAAAATTTTAAACTTTAAAATGAATTAAGTATACTTATTCCCAAGAAATGACTATCTAGCAAAACTCCTTCCTCTTTATCAATAGATATAAGTTTAGTAATTTGAATGTTTTCAATGTCTCGTAAAATAAATTAATTCTCAAACAAGTTCTCAGTTGAAACTGAAACATGAATATTGTGAATCTAAGTGTAAAATAAATTTCGTAATTTTAATTATGCACTTTTATTCTCACAATGATCATAAATTGATTTTCTTTAATGTCAAATTAGATTATTTTTCGATGTTATTTGCAATCAAATCGTTTGTTTAACGCACACTACCGGTCCACATTTCGAAGTGACAATAGGAATGTGGGACTAAGTGGGTGTGAGTAAATCATCTCTCGGCCGAACTGTCGTCGCAACTCGTATCGTTGCCGGTGCTGGTATCGTTATTACTGCTATCGTTATTGCTGGTATCGTTGCCATCGTTATTGCTGGTATCGTTATTGCTGGTATCGTTGCCATCGTTATTGCTGGTATCGTGGCCATCGTTATTACTGGTATCGTTGCCGGCACTGGTATCGACATCGCATTGGCTATCGTTATCACTCGATTTGGTTTCGTGAACGTTATCGTGGACGGTGTTGGGAGTGTCGCTTGATGCACTAGCGGACGGCGAGATGTCGACTTCATTTTGAACTCTATTCACATCAGCAATAGGGTTCGGTGTTTCTTTCGTTACGCAAATATCATTGCTCTTTTCTTCACTTTTAGTATCGGTGATAACATCTGTTTTACCGACTGTAACGTCAACATTAGTAACATCACTAGGCGCGCTAGTGTTGTCGGCATCGAGTCCCGGTTTTTCCGGTTGTATCAGGGGTATGGCGATGTTATCGATAGCGTTATCGTTGACGATGGTGGCGATGTCTTGCGGCGCCATGCAGCTCATGGCGGACAGCAGGTTGTTGGTCAGAGAGACCATCTCACCGAACTTCGCGTTCATGTTCTCCATCTTTTGGGAAAGATCGTTCACCTCTGGGTCGTCTGAAATGCATTGAAATATTAACTGTAGTTATAATGAATTATCGCATTTTTTATTTATTTTAACATTAATTCTTCTCACATACGCAAGATTTAGTTATGTACTTTGCTCCTGAGTCACGGTTAAAACTAGTTCGGGAATATGGTGCTTTATTGAATTCAAATGTATGTACTATTTCAACAATAAGACTTTATTTATTTATAGATTACCTAAAAATAACTATGTAACAAAAAAATCACACTATAAACAAACGAAATTGGCGACTGTTTTACAGTTTACAGTTCTGTAAAATGACTGCTACGTTTGCGTGAAGATTAAAAAAACCTGCTGAATCTGAGCGCAAAAGATATAACTTCTGATCTATCAGAACATAGCTAACAAATAGCTAGCTCTAGCTAACAAAATATTTATGTATATTTATAAAAAGTCCTAAATAATACGTTTTCACTAAAAATCCAAAATATAATATTATATCCTAATAATCCTAATAAAGCTTGTTTGTATATGTATCTGTGCCCCTTTACGTCACTACATGTATCAATGTGAACGTGTTTTTGTGTGTATTATGTAGTATATGAAACAGCTCA
The DNA here is from genome assembly GCA_029959065.1 of Colias behrii. Taxonomy (NCBI): domain Eukaryota; kingdom Metazoa; phylum Arthropoda; class Insecta; order Lepidoptera; family Pieridae; genus Colias; species Colias behrii. Next base: position 12,927,338 of record JARWMC010000012.1, read on the forward strand.
CCGTTGGGCCACGTGCTGGGCGGCGCGAAGGGGTCGACGGGCGGCGGGCACACGTCCGAGAAGTGCGCCCAGCCCTCGTCCGCGAGGCCCGAGTCCCCGAGTCCCTCGTCCCCGAGGCCGGAGCCCGCTAGGCCGGCGAAGATCTCCTCGGCCGCGAGGTCTCCGCCCGCGAGGCCCTCGTCCCCGGCCGCGTCCCCGCCCGCGCCCTCCGTCCCCGCTCCTGCGCCTTCGTCCCAACCGCGCGAATTTTCGAACATTTGCGAACACACTACTCTCGTATTACTAAAAGCGTCGAGTCTGACTAAAAGCTCGATGGGAACCGACCGTAATAGTTTATCGATTGTATAAGATATTTAAGACATTAGAATCCATAATTCAGATAGGTAGATATAATATGTTATTTTTGTACAATTCAATAAGTTTTCAACAACGATTTGCGAACGATGCTGATAGCTGATTGATAATTATTACTAAGAAAAATAAATATTTTTATACGGCGGTTCCTCCGGTTTCCATTTATTCAGATTTTAGGCAGACTTTTTACACTTGTGTTAATAATAGAGGCAAAATAAATATCCGATTTAGATGAAATTTGATACACTTAACTTACAAAGGGGATACACTTTTTAAAGCGAATATAAAAAATGTATTATACAATATAGCCAAATATAAAATAGTAAATTATATATTATGTGTTATACAGTATACTCGTATAGGCCGATTAACGTAACCTGGCGCGTTCACATTACTCACACTTATGCAAGTTCACTATACAGTACTATGTTCAAAATAAATGATTTTGATTCAAAATGCGACTCTAGTTTAAGTGTAGACTTGAATTTGTAAAATGGGTGCGTTGTAAATAAATATATACAAATCTAATTATGATAGCTCTCATAATTTTTCTGTAAAATTATAATTTAAAAGTAAATCAATTGACGAACTTAATTATTTACATATTTTAATAATAATCAATTGGATAAAAGTATAAATAATCATTCAATTATCAAATAATAATTAAATTTCATGTCATATTCAAAATAACGATAAAAACAATACAAATAACACGTGCGCTCACTCCCAAGAAACAAGACTTAACAAGGTAAATCCTAGCACGTATAGTCCATTGAAATGTTACATTTTTTAGGCCTAACTTTTCGTTTTTTAGAGGACGCAATTTTATTTTTTTGATATGTAGGGGGGGTCAGTTTGAAGCTAAAACCAAGTTTGTGGGGTCTATGGCTGCCCATAAGGCCCGAAAGTGCAAGGGAGCGTGCAATATGCTCTATGCTGTTCCCACCTTTTACTACCCCGCTTGCCGCGAAATATCTCGTCGAATATAGTTAGTAGTATAACGTCTTTGTTTAAATTACATCACCCTGTATTTATATTTTATATATAATATTAAAACAATAATTGTCCCCTTCACGCTCATAAGCTAGTCTGCGCGAGAGAGACGGGCAGACTTTTCATGATGCGTATGCAGAATGACGTCACGCCACGCGCGTCTTCACAGACACTACACATGTGCAATGTGCAAATGTGTTGACGTTCCAGCTCTTGTTAATCGGCCTATATGTAACTCGTATGGAATATAACATGTGCAATAAAATCTGGTACAAATTCGAATTCATTTTATTGGCTGAATTTTCCTGTACGTATACGTATATTCTTAGTAACAATTATTTTAATATTTTAAACTTACATTTAGCGATTTTATCGATGATTTCCTGGTCCCTGTCGACATTCCAGTAACTGAAATATTACTTCTATGTAACCAATAGTCCTTATAAAGTAATTTATTTAAATATTTTATAAAAATTAAAAAAAATGAGTAAGGGTCCGGTTCGAGTGAGAACTCTTCGGAAAATGGAATTTATTTAAAAAGCTCGATTTCACATAAAAAATAAACACTCACTCTTCCTCAAATTGCTCAGTACCCAACTGTACGAAGTTCTCTTTGTTCGGCTTCACCTGCAACATACATAAGAAACAATTAACCGATTTGACAAAATTTCGTAAAATTTTCGCTCGCACTTTTTTCGTCATTCGCGTTATTCGCATTCGTCAGTATATTTTTACCTGAAGCATATCCCACGCGATTTCTCCACCCTGTAACAGAAAAATAAACGTAAATAACTTTTCTCACCGCAACACACAACAACAACACACAACTTTTCTCTATAATAAGATGCTCCGAGCAAGTTAAAAGTGCCATAATATAGTATATACATAGTGCACGTATCACGTACTGCACGGTTGCGTACTCACGCGTACTGCACGGTTGCGTACTCGGGCGTACTGCACGGTTGCGTACTCGCGCGTACTGCACGGTTGCGTACTCACGCGTACTGCACGGTTGCGTACTCACGCATACTGCACGGTTGCGTACTCGCGCGTACTGCACGGTTGCGTACTCGCGCGTACTGCACGGTTGCGTACTCGTCCTGCAGCGCGCCGCACACGCCGGTCCTGCAGCGCGCACACTTACGAGCGGAGTGTCGTGCCGCACGCGCAGCGGGTGCAGGCGCTGCGCCACGAAGAGCGCCCAGCGCTGCGCGCGTTCGCGCCAACCCTGCAGCGCGCCGCACACGCCCCACTGCAGCGAGTGGCACATGGCCACCACGTGCCCCATCAGCGCCGCCCGCGGCCGCACCCTGACGCCAAACAAAACACGCATTATACATCAATTTAACCGAACCGCTCGAGGACTCGATTCATAACAACGTGATTTCCGTACGTGATAACTTAGATCATTAAGTAATGGATGGAGCACGCTGGCAAATGTTCTAACTAAACTTTCTGCCGATTTTGGTGCGGGGAGGGTAACTCACACTTTGAAACACAATCACACATTCACAAAAATGCATGCAGCTCGACTCGCTCGCTCGTTTGATGTATCGTTGGCCTTTGTTAGACTGCTTAGTGCTGTTCGGCATCCAGACTAAATTAGCCTCTTTGGGAAATATATAAATAAATTGGACAAATGAAAGCTAAGGAAAAATAAAATTTAATATTTATAATGTTTGTCTTTTCTAAAGTATCGATACTGTCGATATGCGCCACAAGCATCACTAAACCGACATTCGTTTGTTTATTGCAATAATATTCCAGAAAGTCTTGTTTGCTTTTTAATCTATAATAGCACTAATTTCTTATGGATTAAGGTTCATTTTGACTAGATATTTGTATACAATTTTGACAAATTACGACAAGCGAAGTTATAACATAAAATATATGTAAAATAAATAAAATTAAGACTTACCGATGGTATGAAATGCCTCCATTGCTGATATTATTTCGTCTGCTATCATTTTTGCACTCTAATACCGAACAACACGTCCTAATTTATGAATAAATATGGAAAAAAAGGTTTGACAGCTGACATCCGACTCGAATATAATTATTAAAATTAATATTAATACAAGCTTTGCCGTATTATATAAAAATAAACATAATATTGTAACCCTTACTTCTTGTCTTCATTAGCTTCAAAAACGTCCATTAGACGTGTCGGCAAATCGTACTCATCTAATATCTGAAAAAAAAAATTATAAAAATTTTATCACAGGTCAAATAACCACATTTGTCGGCGCTAGCCGAACAGTGCTCTGGATGCAATTATTTTAAGTTAAGTGGACCATTCATAAAAAAATAATAATTTAATACGTGTGGCACTCGAGGACTGCCGCAGGAAAGCTATGCTTGAAATTAATAAAATAAAAAAGTTTGTACGGGCCTATCCCGTACTTGTGTATAATTAATAAATGTAAAATAAAAGAATTATTAAAATATAAGAAACTTGTAATTAAACTGAATATAATAACTATATAATGGATGGATGAGTCACGCGAGGTACTCTTAATGCCCGTCGACGATGAACTGATTTTAATTAAATATAAAGTGTAAAATGTTGGATACAATTTGCAAGCAAAGCGCCTTGTTGCACTTTGGACGTGCTTGCTCGTACATATTCCCGGGCGGGAAAGATGAGGGTTAGTATGAGATGAGGTGACCCCATGATACAAGGTGATAACAATTTTTTCTTAATTATAGTGAACCCCATGATTAGTAGTACATAATCACTACATAGTATAAAGCAAAGTCGCTTTCCCTGTCCCTATGTCCCTTTGTACGCTTAAATCTTTGAAACTACGCAACGGATTTTGATGCGGTTTTTTTTAATAGATAGAATGATTCAAGAGGAAGGTTTATATGTATAATAACATCCATTTAATAGTGGAGAAGTACTGTTATTTTTGAGGTTTCTAATGTGATGTCGTAAATTACATTTTTTCCGCTTACATTGCAAACGCAGGCTGAACCCTACGAGTTTTATCAAAATAATGTACTAAGTATTGTACACATTGAAAAGGTCTACAGAAAATTCCGCGATGGTATATGTCTATCTCTTATGGATAGCCCACAATAACTTTTTTTATCATTTACTTTTTACGACAAATAATGGCTAAATTTCGAAGCGATTTTAACCAATACAGCATTAATCCTTAACCAATTAAATACCTTGAATACATTTTTCATTTAATATAGATCTATATGGCCCTTTACACCGTATGATTTAAGTGAATATTTTCGAAGATATTACAGATTTAAAAATTGCGGGACGTAGCGTTTGCGGCGGTACCGGCCGGCCGCCCGGCTAACTATTTTATACCCGTGCGAAGCCGGAGCGGGCCGCTATGGATTTATATACAACGTTCACAGTTTTTCTGTAGTGTATTTAGTATCAGCATTGCACCCGTGCGAAGCCGGGGCGGGTCGCTAGTTATTTCTTAAACTATAACTTATACAGATCAAATATTCTACGGGAACACTAAACCTAGGTGTTCTGTTTCACCATTAGGTACACACTATAACACTAGAACATTCAATTTGTTTACACTACACTGCACTTTCACTGTGGACGGGTGGGCCAGGCCGCCCGAGGGCCGCGCGCCTGTTGCTGCACTGGAACCGCTAACCGCTTGCAAATATTATTGCTCCGCCGAGTCCAGGATAGGAAATAATATATGTATCGCAGCGTAGTATTACTTGATTGGATCAGCTATTGGTTCGGTATTTTCATGTATTGAATATTTCTTTGATCTTAATCTTAATCTTGATGTTATGCTTACGATAGGTATCATTTGTAGAGGCTGTATATGTTTAATTGTATGTTATTGTTTACATTGAGTCATTAACAGGCTATTATTCGCTCTCCTCGTGCCGTGCAACATGACTCCGTCGCAATATGATCGCGATTGTATTCTTCCACAAATCTTATCTGGGTACTTCATATATTTTTCCACGGCCTTATTGCCTTCTAATTAGGGTTGAGTATTGTAATATCCAACTAACCACCAATCGTCTCTAATTATTTGCATGTATTTAATGCGATCAAAATAAATACTATTGTTACTAAGTTAAGGTAATTTACTTATGCTATAAAACCATGACCTACAGCTATCTTAATACAAAATAATGATAAAGAAAGTGCAACGGATGCAAAACTAAACGTTTTATAATTTCGCACGAGTTTAATTAATAAGTTTGTTACTTGTTTATATCCGCACTAGGGATTTGATTTAGGTTTTCATTCACGGGTAACCTGCATAACTTAACAACGGGCCGTTTCATGAAACCATTTTTAGTTTTAAGCGTCACGACTCTTAAAGGGGTGACAGACGTACGAGTAAGTACGCGAACTTGTGGCTCGACGACCTTTTTCGCTCGTGTGTCACCCCAAGTACGCGTACTTAAAAACCGTCGAGTAAGTTCGTTGACGATCCAACATGTTTGAAATTTTACTCGTAGCCCGCCTTCGCTCGCACGTCTGTCACCGCCGCGAGCCGCGAGCCTAGCCTGTCTAGCTATAAATAGGTGTTACTAAGTGCAAAAGTTCAATTAATTTCGTCTTCTTCTTTTAGTTTTATGAAAATAATTTAATATAATTAATATGAATGAATATAATATAATTGAATATTGGCGAAGGTATCTTTGAATCACGCCAAGGAAGTTTCACTCCTGACGCGTGGGCTCGGCGCACACGCTCTTTTTTTGTAAAGTACCCTCAAAATATAATAGTAAAAACGAAAATATATCCTTCAATTTTTGAACATTTATTTTGTTAGAATGCTATTTACTTAAAAATAAGTGCTGGTTATTAAATTAAAAATGTCTATATTTAATTCCTGAATAACATAAAATTCCCTCTGTTGATGACATAGAGACATTCGATATCGGTGACACGCGAGAAGCTACTGACCAAGCTCTTGCGTGTGTCACCGACGTCGAGCCGAGTAAGTACGCGAACTTTAAAACCGCGATTTTAAAGTTTGTACGTCTATCAGCCCTTTTACATAGCCGTCGCTGCCGGGGTGCAGCTCTACTACGCGACCTAAGGCCCACTTCCCCGGCGGGAGATTGTCATCCTTAATGATGACAATGTCGCCTAATTTTATATTCGACTTAGGCTCCCTCCATTTACTACGAGCTGTTAATAAAGCTAAATATTCCTCACGCCACCTATTCCATATATCATTAAATATTTTTTGATTGAGATGCCACCTAGTTCTAAGGTCTGTTTCGGTGTCATATAAAGTTAGAATAGGGCCGCTACTTAAAAAGTGAGATGGAGTTAAAAAGTTCAAGTCTTCGGGGTCCTCGGTTAAGGGACAGAGCAGGCGCGAGTTCAAACATCCTTCTAATTGAGTGAGAAGTGTAGTGAACTCTTCAAACGTGAGATTTTGTTCGCCAACAACTCTTTTTAGATGATGTTTCAGAGATTTAACTGCAGCCTCCCACAGCCCACCGGCGGATGGCCAAGACGGGCAATTGTGGTGCCATTCTATTCCCATATCTACGATCTCTGACTTAAATTCTTGACTTTCTTGGAGCTCGGTCAGCTGTTGCTGTAATACGTTATTTGCTCCAATAAAATTTTTTCCTTGATCACTGTATATGTGACCCGGTAAGCCTCTTCTAGCGATCATCCTACGCAACGCGGCAAGGAAAACGGATGTTGATAAATCGGAGACGAGTTCCAAGTGTACGGCCTTAGTTGCCATACACACGAACACTGATATATATCCCTTTGTGGTCTTAATACCACGGCCCTTGCTGCATTTCACGTTTACGTGTCCGGTATAATCGACACCGCAGTGATAGAATGGGCGCGAAGGGTTTGTGCGCGCGGAGGGCAAATCTCCCATTATCTGTTGTTGAAGGTCCGGATTATGCCTCCTACACTTAACGCACATGCGTAGCCGCTTTTTTGTAGCATTATTGCCGCCTATAAGCCAGTACAGGTAAATTAGCTTGGAGAAATTTTTGCGTTTGTAGTAGTGTATGGTCAGCAAATAAAATAAAACAACATTTTATTTTTAGTTTTTATTTTATATATATAAGGGATTTTAAATTAAACTATATGTGTTTCTCCTCTGAAAAAGATGAGACTTTATTTTAATATTTGCACATTTAACATACATATAACTTTTACATTAACAATGTTACTAAAATGAAAAATTTACTAACCTGAAAAAGAAACGACATTTAAAGTTTAATTCTTTAGTTTGAGAAGTCAAAGGCTTGCCTCGACCATGTTTTAACACTGGAGCCATTTTGAATTAACAATATAAAGTTACAACACTTACACACAAATTAAACACTAGTTATGGCCCTGCCTTCATACAAAACTGCTGAATACGCCGTTCGCACGGGAATAGAATGTGGATGCGATTTCCCTTAGCATCCAAGCTTACGTCTTTATAATTATTAAACTGTATAAATTCATTCTTTAACTCCGGTCTGCATCGTGCAGACATGGGTGTAAAAGTCTCATTTTAGCTATTAAATGTAGTTTTTAAGTACATCTGAGTTTTCATTTGGGGCCTCCGGCTGCGGGACATGTAATTCACTTCAACAAATATTATAACAATAATAACAAATAATAACAACAATCAACAAATACATAATTTATCAATTAAACTACGTACATAATAATTATAATTTTTGAATGAAATGTGTGCTTTATGTTCTAACGGTACCAAACGACTGCACGTGGCACCTGCGGACAGCGTAAACTGGTTTATTCTGGTTTTGTGCGTGTTTCCACTTTCCACTATCAAGTGACGATTTATTTATTTGTTTTGTTTCGTAATTAGTATGGTCAAATATTAATTATGAAACAAATTATTATGGACACGACATTTTATTGTTTCACGGTAGTCGCCTTGTCGTTTGCTCAAGGACGTAAAATTGAATGATATATTTTTTTTTATAAAGTCAAAACCATTTTCTTTCAAATTTAAACTTGTTTTTATTGAAAACAAAAGTGTTGCTAGGAATAAGTATAAAATTAAATAGTAATGTTAGGATATCGAAACATTTTTGTATAGGCCAGAACGATATAGTGGAAACGCGCTCTAAGATCTGAGTAATATACATACCACTACATATGCAAAAATTTCTCCAAGCTAATTTACCTGTATTTACGACGAATGATCGAAGTTGTTAATCGTGCACCCCCATGGTAAGTAAACTCATGCGCTTGATCGATGATGAGTTCTGCTAATCTCGTGTTACAGGGGATGATGGCAGGATGCTTCATCTCGGCATCGATGTTCGCATGTCTAAGCCTACCACCGACGCGTAAGATGTCTTTTTCATCTATTATGGGATTTAAACTAAATAATTTGCTCTGCTTACTAATAGCTTTTCCTAATTTTAAACTATGTATTTCTTGTGAAAAGCTTTCTATCTGACAATTTTTAATAATTAAATTCCTAGCTCTATTTAATTCTATAATGCTTAAATAACTTTGCTTTTCAGCTTTAGCAGTGAACCTTAATATCCACGCCAATATTCTTAGGGTTCATACGCACTATGCGGGTAGCCGCATTGCGGGTAGCCGTCCGGCTGACCGCAAGCACAATTATGTACGTAATATTCGTTTCTATGCGCACTGCGATACGGCTACCCGCAGACCGCTCCGGTTGCTCGGAGAGCTGCGGCCCGAGTGACGGCCAGCCGGACGGTTGCTATACGCACTGTGCGGTTCAGTCTGCGGCTGCCCGCCATTGAGCTTTGTTATAAATTTTTCTAAAATTTTCAATAATTCTTCAAACGTTTTTATGCTCATTCTAGTAAAAAAAAAAACTTATCCTCATATTATTTTAGTTCTTCGAAAAATATTGCAAAATGCTTGCTCTCATCTCGTGTTTGCAAATAAGGATTCACCCAGAACTTCTTTCTTTGTTTTTTCTTCTTTACGTAACGTGTGTAAATGTAGTAAATAGCTGCGACTTCTTCCACGTCCATCTTTGAAATGGATCGACATGACCGCAAATCGCAACGGTTCTTCAACCGCACGTTGCGGTTGCGAATGCGGCTGCCCGCGATCCGGCTGGCCGCATTCGCAACCGCATCCTGCGGTCAGCCGCGCGGCTAGCCGCAATGCGGCTACCCGCATAGTGCGTATGAACCCTTACAGCTTTAGAGCGTATACGCACTATGCGGGTAGCCGCATTGCGGGTAGCCGTCCGGCTGACCGCAAGCACAATTATGTACGTAATATTCATTTCTATGCGCACTGCGATGTGGCTACCCGCAGACCGCTCCGGTTGCTCGGAGAGCTACGTCACGAGTGACGGCCAGCCGGACGGTTGCTATACGCACTGTGCGGTTCAGTCTGCGGCTGCCCGCAATTGAGTGAGTGTGTGCACGTGGTTGCAAAATGCTTGCTCTCATCTCGTGTTTGCAAATAAGGATGCACCCAGTACTTCTTTCTTTGCTTTTCTTCTTTACGTAACGTGTGTAAATGTAGTAAATAGCTGCAACTTCTTCCATTTTCATCTTTGAAATGGATTGACATGACCGCAAATCGTAACGGTTCTTCAACCGCACTATGCGGGTAGCCGCATTGCGGGTAGCCGTCCGGCTGGCCGCATTCGCAACCGCATCCTGCGGTCAGCCGGACGGCTACCCGCAATGCGGCTACCCGCATAGTGCGTATGAACCCTTAGATAGTGAGCTTTGTTTTTCAATAATTTGCTTAATAATTTCGCTACCGCTTATAACAATATTAACTTGTTTAATAGCTTTCAAGTCTTGATTTGTGCTATAAATTTGTTTATTTTGCTTATCAGGTATATAGGTAGGTAGCCAGGCAGGCCCTAACCACCATAAGCTATGTTCTCGTAGCTGAGAAGCTGTAAGACCTCGACTAGCGCAGTCCGCTGGGTTTTCTTTAGACGCGACATATCGCCAACAGTCAGCCGACATCGAATCTGTGACTTGTTTCACTCGATTTGCGACGAACGGCTTCCATCTGTCGACCTGCCCGTTAAGCCAGCCTAGTACTACCATCGAGTCAACCCACCCGTAGACGGTGATGTTGTAATTGACGAGGCATTTTTTAATTTTTGCCATTAATTTACATAATAAAACTGCACCACATAATTCTAAGCGGGGCAGTGAGCATTTTTTGCTTAGCGGTACTAATTTTGTTTTTCCCGCCACTAGAACAACTGACGAATTATTATTACGCGTTATCTTACAATATACAACAGAGCCGTAAGCTTTCGTGCTTGCGTCACAAAAGCCATGCAGTTCTATCAGATCATTCTCTTGAGTTTGCAGCCACCTTGGTACTTGAAACTGGCTGATGGTGTCGATATCTTGTTTTATCTTACACCATTTTTCAGAGATGTGTTGTGGTACGAGCTGATCCCATGCTAAGTTTTCTCTCCAAACATCTTGAAACAATATCTTAAGCTTTGTTGTGAGGGGAGAAAGCCAACCTAGTGGGTCGAAGATCTTAGATATCTCCGACAATAGAGATCTTTTCGTAAGCTTTGTACACGTATTTAACTTAGACTGAAATATAAAATTATCGTTTTGCGGATCCCACCCAAGACCTAAGGTCTTTGTTGACTCCACTTGTTTGAAGTCAAAGCAGTCTTGATGCTGTATAGTTACATCAACGTGCTTAAGTAGTTCAGGTGAGTTTGATTTCCATTTTCTTAAGTGGAAACCGCCCTTCTTCAACAGATTAATCATATCTGTTTGTAGCTGCTTGGCTGCCTGAAGTGAGTGGGTCCCATGAATGAGGTTATCCATGTAAAATGATTCCTCAAGGACGCTAGGTGCTAAACTATCTTGAAAGTTCGACCTTTCGTCATGAGCTAATTGTTTGAGTGTCATCATGGCAAGGAACGGAGCCGCTTTCGTTCCATATGATATAGTAGCCAAGTGATACTCAAGTAAGTTTTTATTTGGACTATCCCTCCATAAAATCATTTGTAAATTCTGATCTTCAGGGTTAATCCATATTTGTCTAAACATTTTTTCTATATCGGCCGTAAATGCATATTTAAATTGCCTCCACTTAATAACTAGACTAAATAAATCTTGTTGGAGATTCGGCCCCCTATACATAACATCATTTAAACTAGAGCCTGATAAAGTTTTACTCGAAGCATTAAATACAACGCGTAACTTAGTTGTCGTTGAATCGCTTCGGGTGACACAATGATGAGGTAAATAACACCTAAGGTATGTGCTACGGTCATCGGTCGCGGGTGTCATATGTCCGAGCGACAAATATTCATCAATGAATTGCACATAATCATTCTTAATACTTAATTTTATTACATTCGAGTTTCCGTTCTAAATTATAAAATTGAGCTATTGCTTTTGATTTGGAATTGCCTAATTTTTCCTTGTAGTCGGGTAACAACGGTAACTTGACCTCATATCGCCCGTCTTCCCGCCTTTTTGTAGTTGACTTATAAAACTCTATACACTTATTATCTTCCAAAGATAAATCGGATTTTTCGGAAATATCTTCAATTTCCCAAAAATTTTGTATCGCTTCGATGTTATGTAAAACTACGTTGCATTGAAATGTTTTTGTATTGCCACTCAAAATCCAACCGAGCTGCGTCTGTTGAGCAGTCGGTAAGGTCGAGTTTACTTTACATATTCCATCTATAATAACAATAGAATATATATCTGCACCTAATAAAATATCTACGGGGCGACTTTTATAAAACTCCGGGTCCGCGAGGGTAATATGATCTAGGTATGACCAGTTTGGTTTTTCAAAAGTACAACTAGGCAAGTTTTTAATAAGTTGTTTCATAATTAACGCGTCGGTTTCAAAGGAAAAATCGCTGACTAGAGATGAACACTTTAATGTGACCATACCCTTACTATTGCTTTCCTTATCGCCGACTCCCGAAATAACACCCTTACACCGCTGCCTAGGGATCTTCAGAGCCTGTGCTGCGTGCTCGGTAATAATACTAGTTTGCGAACCTTGATCTAGTAGAGCTCTAAGGATACAGTACGAACCATTCCTGGCTTGCACCCTTAACATTGTAGTAGGGAGTAGGACCTCGTTGGTGTCCTCCTGAATTGACACGTGCGAGTTACGTGGGAGCTGTTTTTCAGCGGTGGCATCGACCGCTGCATTTGCTGAGTTGCCCCCGCGCACGCTCAAGCCCTCACCGCTGTGACCGAGTTCCGCGCGCGTGTATTGCGATTGCGCAAACGCCTCGTGTAAAAGACGATTATGGGCCATATTGCACTCGCGACAAACTTTATTTGATTTGCATTGATTGCCATTATGATTAAATAAACAACTTGTACATAAATTTAATTTCGTAATAGTTTTAAGTAGGGATGTAACGATACCGATACCGATACCGATATATCGGCCGATATAATCGGCAAGCCGATATATCGGTATCGCCGATAATAAAACAACCGATACCGATATCAAACAATTAAAAAAACCGCGCTCAATGAACGATGCGGGAGGCCACCCGCGCGTGCGCACTTTGTTTTCTGAAAAAACTACCAATAGTAAACTTTTATTAGGTACTGATTGTATGTGTATTACTTAAAGTTTAACTGACTTTGCAAAATTATAATACTAAAATAAATGGTTTTGTTGTTTTTTGATTTGGCATTTTTATTTAAAAGAATACAATTAACAGTTGAGTCTCTGTTAAATGTTGGTAACTTTTTATGCATAATTCACTATTTATTTTTCTACCAAGCCAACGATATCGGTATCGGTATCGCCGATACATTACTACAAATATCGGTATCGGTATCGATCGGCAAAATCATGTATCGTTACATCCCTAGTTTTAAGCCTATCACTAGGTGGCATTTCTAGAAATTTTTGACAATAATATATTCCGTGATCATTACTCCTACACAATGAACACCTAAATTTTAAACTTAAATTGCTTTTATTATTAAGAACTGGCGAAGTTACTTTACTACTACTTAACAACGTTTTATGATAATTAGGCTTATTATACTGCGGACTAATATATTGATTCTTATTGCTAACGATATTTTTTTGCATAGGGTTATCTTGTTTCCTATGTGACGATTCTAATGAAATAAATTTAGCTTCTAAATACTTTAAATATTCCTTAAGGGATGGTAAATCTCGTGGGTTTTCTACCGATTCCATATAATCAGTAAAGGACGCGGTATCTAATTTTTGACTTAATAAATATACAATTATAGGATCCCACGAACTAATATCTACCCCTAAATTTTTGATCGCATTAAGACACTCTTGTGTAGTGTCATGCATACGTTTAATTAGAGCGACTGACCGCTGTTGCATTACAGGTAAACCCATTAATGCATTCATATGCGATTGAAAAATAAGCCTTTTATTATTGTATCTCTGGTTTAGAATGTCCCAGCAGACTATATAATTATCTGAACTTACAGTTAAATGTTGTATCAGCCTCTCAGCTTCGCCTCTTACTTTTGTTTTAAGATGTTGCATCTTCTGAGCGTCCGATATTGAATTATTGTTGTGGATTGTCTCGGTGAACAAATCCTTGAAAGAAACCCAGTTGTTGTAGTCTCCACTAAACGTAGGGATCTCCAGCTGTGGCGTGGACTTCGCCATATGTGCCGCCGCCCAAAGTTTCTTATTAATGGCCTTCTTGATAGCCACGTACTTACTCTCATAAGCCGAGTAAGCACGTTCATAGTCTTCATTTGCTCCGTCCAGCTCCAGGTCCAGCTCCCAGTGCAGCGAGTCGATCGCCGCCCAGCGGGACTGGACCGTGTTGAGCAAATCCTCCAGATCCCATCGCTCATTGACAGAATCCAAATCAATGCTTCCGACTGTTCGGTCGAAAGCCTTAAAATTTACTTGTTGCTTTCTCAACAGAGCAGCCTTGCTGCCGCCCGTTTGTTGGTCGCCCTTTTGTGCGAATCCCTGCTTGTTGGGATACATTGTTGTTGATGTAATATTAGGACTCTACTACCAACTATTCACTTGCTAGAACAGTATATAGTAGAGAGTCGCTTGTCTACAATGCACTGTATTGCAGGTGCACAGGTCTATGGAACCACACACGCGAACGTACAAGGGTCCCGCTTTACGATAGCTCGAAGGACCAGAATGTACGGGCCTATCCCGTACTTGTGTATAATTAATAAATGTAAAATAAAAGAATTATTAAAATATAAGAAACTTGTAATTAAACTGAATATAATAACTATATAATGGATGGATGAGTCACGCGAGGTACTCTTAATGCCCGTCGACGATGAACTGATTTTAATTTAATATAAAGTGTAAAATGTTGGATACAATTTGCAAGCAAAGCGCCTTGTTGCACTTTGGACGTGCTTGCTCGTACAAAGTTATTGACCTGTTTATAATAGGGTTGCGAATGTGTCTCGTTGACCTCTATGTTGTGCAGCAGCTCGCACACTTGCGCGTGCAGGAAGTTGTTGTGTGTGTGCGTGAAGAACATGTCCAGCAACACGCCCACCGTGCCTGATTACACGATTTATTAATGTTAGGGCCGATTTTTCAATGCTTGGATAAAACTTATCCGTCCAATAAAGTATACACGATAATATTAAAATGTCACGTAAACTGTCAAATACGTGCAATTAGAATACGTTTTTAAAATGGTAGTTTTATACATTATTCAACTAATAAATTTTATCCAAGCATTGAAAAATCGGCCCTTAGTTGTACGGTTAACTAACTGTTCAAACAATAGGACATCGCAGAATGACGACGATGTCGTTTATTTATATCGTATTATTTCAATATGAATTTGATCTTCGTTTCGTTCGACTGCTTATACACACATAAACAAATACAATATCCTCACCG
Organism: Colias behrii; assembly: GCA_029959065.1. Lineage (NCBI taxonomy): Eukaryota > Metazoa > Arthropoda > Insecta > Lepidoptera > Pieridae > Colias > Colias behrii. The sequence goes on from JARWMC010000012.1 coordinate 12,942,513, forward strand.
AGGCTCAATATAGCGTTGTGCACGTCCTCCACGTCGGAGACTACGAGCCGGGCGATCAGCGCAGCCACGTGCACGCGCGCCGCGCCCACCGGACCCCCCGCGACCCCCGCAGCCCCCACGACCCCTGTAGCCCCCGCGACCCCTGCAACCCCCGCGACCCCCGCAGCGGGCACCTCGCGCAGCAGAGTCTGGTGCAGCAGCGGCAGGTGCGGCGCCACCGCCAGCTCCACTTCCCGCCCCTCGTCCACGGACATCGCGCTCAGCCTGCGGACATCAGTGTTTTTTATTCGTGACTGTTTTTATGGCCTATATAAGAGTAATGATAATATCGGTAATAGAAAATTCAGAAGCCGCAGTCGATATACACTGGGCTTAAAATGTCAACTTGAACTCGGTTCTTTTTTTCTATTCTTTAAAAATGTATATTTTTAAAATTTATTTATAAAGCACTCGAATGTTATAATACTAAAACATGTAATACAATGGAATACTACCTGTGCGTGAGCGCCAGCAGCAGCCGGCAGCCGTTGACGATCGCGTGCCGGCGGGCGGCGGGCGCGCACGTGAAGGCGCCCTGCAGCAGCGCCGTCACCAGCGCCGCGCTGCGCAGCCGTGACGTCAGCCCGTACTCCGTTTCACTGCAACGACGGTGCTCAATGATACAACTATGTTATAACAAGTCATAGGTGCTTCTAGAAGGAGTGTACTTCACTACATAGTATAGAACAAAGTCGCTTTCTCTGTCCCTATGTCCCTATGTCCCTATGTATGCTTAAATCTTTAAAACTACGCAACGGATTTTGATGCGGTTTTTTTTAATAGAATGAGTGATTCAAGAGGAAGGTTTTAATATATAATTTATTAGGTTTTAGACAAAGCGGGCGAAGCCACGGGCGGTAAGCTAGTTAATAAATAAATGTTTGATTTTGAGTTTAAAAATTAATAATAATAGATAATACCTAAGTGTTATATCTGGAGCGGCGATGGCCATGGTCATATCGCAGAGCAGCGCCGTGGCGTTTGCGGACGCTATCGCGCGCAAACGTAGTTTACGCTCTTCTTGTATACCTGGAGACGTGTCAAAATTTGAGCGACTAATTAAACATTTTATACACTTCAATAAATTTTTATTATTATCGATCAATATTGTCCATCATTTTTCTATGCTTTCTATAGGTTTTGGAAGTGATAACGATTCCAAAACTAGCAACAGTTTTGGAATTAACTGACGATACTTTATTTTTTAAAAGTATGTATATGTATCAATCAACAATGTATATGTAATAGCAATCACTCAAACCAAAATCAGATTGGCGAGAATCAACATATTCTCAAAAATAAAATTATCCAATAAGAAATAACTTTTAGCTAGCACAATATCATACTGGAATAACTAAAACATCATTTGTTTTCTCTGGAATAATCTACTGGGAATAAAATCATGAATAAATGCTATACATACTATTATCAGATTCGCTACTAGTGTTGACATGGTTGTGATTGGTCTCCACCTTCTCGCTCTGCTCATTGAGCCCTTTCTCCACATCGCTCTGTGTCTCCGACGTGACAGGCACCGGTGCTGGTTGGATCTCTTCCGGCTCATAATTACAACACACTATTTGTATCATCTTCTCGAGGAATTGATGTTCGTCAAGCCACTGAAAGTATTAAATAAAAACTTGAGCGATGTCAAGGGACATCCGGATAGAACGAAGTGTAAAGTGAGAGAGAGACAGACAGAGAACCACGCGCACGCCGCACGGCTTACAACTCTAGCAAAAAGAGTCGTGACAACTTTTCGTAAGATTTTTTTCCGTCTAGCCCCCTTTCACAACGCGAGATAAGGAACTTCGTTCCAATATTTATCTTTATTGAAAAACAATATTAAATACATTTGATATAACCCGAGCAAATAGAGAAAAGATCTGAAGATGGCGATGGGCAGTTATATATTATAGGGTTGGCAAATTAAGTTCATCCATTTGTTTTTAAAGTTTGTAACAAAAATAATAATCAAATGTAACGCAAAGAATATAACAATGTGGTTATAATACTGATACAAAGGATAAGTACCAACAAACAATTTTCTATAAGAATTATGAGAAATTGCCTTGTTATTTTCGTTGTTACGTTACTTTCCCAATCAAAATTCAAGCTAACAAAGTCACATTTCATTACAGTTCATTAAATGAACATACACAAAAGGTTCATTTTTTAAATTTGTCTAGACAAATATAATACTTACCTCCATAATTATTTTGTCAAATGGATCTGAAAGGCCTATGAAATACTTGAATGTGTCGGCTATAGCTGATGTGGAGATATGCCTCAGGAGATTGGGCAAGAAATCCTTTCGAGCTTTAAAGAAATCTAATGCTCTAAAACACACTATGTGATGTAGATAACAGTCCTGCGAAAAATAAATAATTTAGAATATTTTATTAAATTCAATTTTTCATAAAATTTTGCAAACTCTACTTAACTATACAATGATGATTGGTAACTCAATATTGATACAAAAACTGAAATGATTATACCACCAGAACTAATTGTCAAATAATCTGTTTTATTTATCAGTATAACTTGTAACATCTGGAAATCCACTAACCTGTTTTGGACTCCTTTTAAGCAACATTTCAACAGTTCTACTGAAATATGAAGCCAACAGAGGATTGAGAGGTGGTTCCCTGTTCACAAAGTCACAGAGTCTGTTCATTTGCACTGGGTCCATGCACAGGCGGTGGCTGAGTGTTGACAACTGGCTTGTTAACACCTCACACGCTATGTTGGAGTGCCGGTACTGTGACGTCAGCTCCACATCCTTGGGTGGTTCTTCTGTTATGAGCGTTATAAGCTCCGCCAAATTTTCTGATCTTGTGAGACTGAAAAAACAATATTTCGTGACAGTAAACTGGATTTGTTTGCTTAACGATAAACAAGTATCATATGTTTGATATTTACAACTGTATTAGAGCCTTGTTGTCCGCCTTACACTCCTGCAGGATATCATCCGCCTCCAAGATTTGTGTCAACGTTACGTTCTGCAAGAAAATTACCGTTAATCGGAATGTATACTGCCTTCTTTGCACGTAATGTTGTAGTAAAATGAATTGTTCGTGTAATTATTACGAAACCGTTAGCAATATATGTGTAAATCATGAGGTATTATTGAATTCCGAGACGTCTGCACCTAACCACCAAGGCAAACAACAAAAACACCAACCTCCTCTTTTAAAAGGAAATTCAACTCCCTCATTCCCACATAATTCGCACTCCAGAACATTTTTACAATTAAGTACAATTTGGTAAACTATACTAAATCCATATAAAAACTTAATTTTTTAAAAGATTTCAGCGCTTTTGTGATAAAAAAGTGCAACGATCCGTTTTCTGACAAGAGTCAAGACAGAAAGTACCAAAAACAATGAAAGAGCTCAAAGACAGTGACATGTTAACCAGGTGCTACCAGTAGGAAATATTTTTTGTAAACTAAAATAAAACATGCTATGATGCTAATCTATGATGAATATTAACTTAGTGGCTACAACATTTTATTCTCTTTCTTTCTTGTTATATTAAGCAAAATGCACTAAGCACATAAAATATTAACTGAACGATCTCATACAAAGAACCACTTATTCAAATTCGCACATTTTTTGGTGGACAGTCCACATTTATGTACTGTTCTGTGGTCCACATATTATAAAACCGGCCAAGTAATCATCACCAAACATCAAGTTCCAAGCAATAATAGTATAGGAGGTAGCAACGTCCTTAGAACAGGTGGTTTTTTGATATACTGTCTCTCTTGCTCTTTCCGTTAGGCCGCGTTTCCATCTGCAAGAAAACTTCGCAAGAAATGTCCGACAGTCTGTCTGACAGCAGCTTGCAAGTCCAAGGCCGCGTTTCAACCTGCAAGTAGACTTAAGAGTCCGGGCTGTCTGGCTGGCGGCACTGGTTGCGTTTATTAGTGCGCATCTTATCTGCACAGGAAAATATTCTTAACTTTAAAGTCATTTTTTAACGCGTAATTTTTAATCTTTTGCCTTTAGATAGATCCATCAGACATAATTTTTTTATTGCAAGACGTTTCCGTCGATGTAAAATAGGTGTCATACGTAATTTTTTATTTCGTTTTAATAAAAAATTCAAATTATATATCGTTCTTAAATTTGAATCTGTATAATATATTATGTAGGTAAATAAAAAAAAGAAAATACTGGTAACAGAATAATTTATTATTTTCGTTTTGATTGAAGTAACTGCATTGCAAGAGCTTCTGCCTCATTGACTGATAATGTAGCAGAAATGTCTTCAATTTTCTTGATCTTCCGTGGCGTTACACTTTCTTGAGGAATTCCTTTACTGTCAATTAATTTACGTTTTGTTGGCCTGAAAACAATGGAAATAACACATTACTATTTGTATCAAAAACACAATATTGATATTCTTACCATTTAGAAAACATTCTACAAAATTCTAACTAAACCTACCTGTGGTATTTTTGTTCATCTTCATCACTGGTCATTGACTGAGCATCAGATTGTGAAATATCCCTGTGATCAGCACTATCTTCATCACCACTGTCATTTTTCTTGTCATAGACCTTATCAGGATCCGGTAGCCATGAAAGATCTGGTCCTTCAGAATCTGACTGACTGCCAAAGTCATCTTTCTCACCTTCTTCCTCTTTCTTCTTATTCTTCAGTTTTCGTTTTTGCTCTTTGTGCTTAGCCTTCACTTTTTCTCTAAACCTCTGTTTATCATATTTATCTTCCTCCTTGAGAACTTCTTTAGCTTTCTCAATATCTATACCACCAACATTTTCATTCAAAAATTGTTTGGCCAGCTCTGACTTAACATCTTTCTTTTCATCTTCTATAGCTTCCCCATCTTCAGTGAACTTTATTGTTGTATTAACCTTAATTTTCTTTTTAAGTATTTTCTTAGCTACTGCTGCTTTTGTGAGCGGCTTTTTCTTTTTTGATGACTGTATTTCTTCAACGGTAGCTGGTTCTACTTCTACATTATTTTTCTTAACTTGAAGGAAGTCATCTTCATCACTATCAGCATCATTGTGGAAATCAAAAGTAGGAATATCTTTCTTTTTACTTTTAAGTTTAATTACTTCAGCTTTGATAACTTCCTCTGACTCACTTTCATCAGAACCAGAATCAGAGGCTCTTGTTTGTAATTTCTCAATAGCATTTTCTTTCTCTGCCTTTTCCTTTGCTTTAAGCATGGCCTTATCTCTTTCTAACTTTTGTAAAAATCTAATTCTTGGTGGAACAATTAAGCCAAGCGACTTGGCATAGGCATCTGTATCTAAATGTTGTACATTAAAAATATCTTTGTTTTTCATTAGGAACACAGACTTTAAATAACTTACGAATGCCCTCTGAGCTGATTGTTTAAGTTCTGTGTTGTCTGAAAGAAGAGCTTCTATTTTGCGTTGTGGAGACATAACTTTTGATGGATCTACTGATATTTTGTTAATAGGAATTTTGCTTTTACCTAAATCTTCAACGATTTTTTCTTCATTTGGCAACAACATTAACAATCCTTCTCCTTTACCTAACACCCCTCTTGCTGTTCTTCCTGCTCTGTGTATGTATGTCTCAACATTTTCTGGGCAGTCATATTGTATGACCCAATTGACGCGGGGGAAATCTAAACCTCTAGAAGCTAAATCTGTTGCAAATAATACAACATTTGATTTCCTACAGAACTCTTGGTAAATCCTTTCCCGTTTCTCTTGGTGAAGAGTGCCATATAGAGCCAATAAGCTCACACCTGGTCTTAATTTACAGAATAGCTCATACACATATTTGACTTGCTTGCATGTTGCCATAAAAACAAGAACTTTTTGTTTTAAATGATTCTTAATAAAAGACCACAATATGCCTACTTTTTCATCAATCTCACACACAATGTAGCTCTGTTGTAATGATTCTGGAGTCACAGTCTCTGCCTGCTCATGTGGTGCAACATAAGTGGGGAAGGATAGACTGAGCCTGGCCAAATCCTTCACAGACTTTGTTTGAGTGGCTGAAAACAATAATGTTTGCCTTTTTGGTGGTAAATTTTCAATGATAGCATTCATAGTTGTCTCAAAACCCATGTCCAAACATCTATCAGCTTCGTCCAAAACAAGTATTTGAAGACTGCTACAGTCAAATAGAGGATTTTCATCCATATGCTGTAACAAGCGGCCGGGTGTGCATATAAGAATATTAATTTGATCCATCCTCTTACGTTCAAATTTTAGATTTTGCCCTCCAATTATCAAACCAGCGGAGAAGTCATGGTTGTGTCCAATTTTTCTTAAAGTTTCATAAATTTGATATGCTAACTCTCTTGTAGGTGATATGACGAGAGCTCCAACACCATCAAGTCGTGTCCACTTTTTACAGAACAGTGATTCTAATATTGGGATTAAAAACGCTAATGTTTTTCCGGACCCAGTTTTTGCAGCTCCCAAAATGTCTTTACCTTGCAAAGCATACCCGATTGCTTGTCTTTGAATATCAGTGGGTATAGTAAAATTGTTTTCTTTAAGTCCTTTCAGAGTTTTTTGGGATACTGGAAAGTCTTTGAAAGTTTTAATTTCTTCTGGTACTATCTGTAAAATAAGAATGTAATTATTTAGTATAGAATAAAGTTATATTTGACAGAAACTATTATAACAATATCCTAAATTTGTAAAATAAAACAATTTATATACTTTGCTTTACTTACTTTATCATATTGACTCTGTAAATATTGTATAGCTGCATCTTCTTCAACGCTCCGTTTTTTCCTGGGCTTAAATAGCTTATGCTTTGCTTTTTTTCCTTTCTGTTTATCATTATTACTTTCTTTCTTCATGTTTATCTAATATTTTCCTTAAAAAATAAAATCAAAGAACACATTTACGAATCCACATGTCGATTAGCAACTGACATATGACAATAGTTTGACTTTGACTATTGACATATAAGTATAGTCTATGCTATTGACATATTCCAGGTCCTAAAAGTGGACCATAATAACTAAAAATTTCAGGTATCATCTAATGATTCAATATATTGATTTAAATTAAATATTATGGCATGCATAAATAATAAGCGTCGTAATTAGTTATACTTTAATTTATTATTTGGTGCGTCTTTTGATTCATCTTCATTTCCGCTTCTCTATACCATCTCGTTCACTCATTCGTTTATTGTCTTCTTTATAAATCAATTTGTTCAAGTCATTTAATCAACGCTTCGTATTCAATCGTGGTGAACGTTAGTCGCTTACTATAAAATAAGTGAAATTTGTGAAAGCTCGTATTAAGTAAATATTAAACAACTGCACTGTTTATAGTAAAAAAAACAAAGGTGAGCTTATAAAAATATTTATTCTTTAATTTAATGTTTTTTTTGTACTTGATAATATCCTCATTCCTCATTCAATTGTTGAGTCATCCAGGGATCATGGTTTTTAGCGTTTATATTAATTCATATCTACCTTCTTTTTATATATCGTTGCATCATTCATTAATTATTCCTGTGCAATTTTACACTGGAATATTTGACCATTTACCATGTACTAACTCATTTTACTCGAAACTGTTTACAAACATAGTTTCATTGTTATTAACGACGAAACGGTTTTATTTTTTGCGTAAAACTGAATACAAACTGGTTTGGAGTTCGAGGAAATCGTATTGATACCTATTCTGTATAAAATTTTTAGAAAACTGCTTAACATACCTAATAATTATTCGTGCCTATTAAATTTACCGAAAATTTACTACACGGTTTACTTTTATACTAGATAGGTACTTAATTTTATTGTTGAATTATTTTTTTAAAGTGACTGGGTACCTACCTATGTTTCTTAGTTTTATCAGGGTAAAAAATAATAAATAATACAAGGTACCTAGGTACCTATATCGCGATTGATATCCATTGTACATTCTATGTTCTTTGTTTGAATCGCTAACCAAGAACGAGGTCATCCTAGGTCGGATGCACGTGTAAAGATTTCAAGTTACCTACACTAGGTACCTACTTATTTGAATAATATATTAAGAATAAAGAATTAATAATACCTAGTTTAGGTATATCTTTCACATTGTCATAATTTTTAAATATTATTGTTATTATTTGAAAACTAACGACCCGCCCCGGCTTCGCACGGGTGCAATGCTGATACTAAATACACTACAGAAAAACTGTGAACGTTGTAGGATATAAAAACATAATTATATATAGCCGGGCGGCCGGCCGGTACCGCCGCAAACGCTACGTCCCGCAATTTTTAAATCTGTAATATCTTCGAAAATATTCACTTAAATCATACGGTGTAAAGGGCCATATAGATCTATATTAAATGAACGATGTATTCAAGGTATTTAATTGGTTAAGGATTAATGCTGTATTGGTTAAAATCGCTTCGAAAATTAGCCATTATTTGCATTGAGATAATATTACGTCTTCGTATGGAGGAGACACCACGAACAAAATCTGTGCGCCATTTTTTTGCTCTAACTAAGTTTTAAAAATTATTATCTAGTTAGGTACTTAGTACTTACCGATGAAAGTTATTCCTTTGCACTTTTCCGTATTATTTGTATTATTTGTGCAATATCGTAACACACACGAAGGCATATTTGATGCGTTTCACTTTAAAACAAATAAAAAATGAGCGTGCAGTTACGCCATATGGCGTATGTTGAGCGGAACATAAGTGATGTAGGCGGTGTCGTCTCCATATGTATATCTCAATGATTATTTGTCGTAAAAAGTAAATGACAAAAAAAGTTATTGTGGGTTATCCATAAGAGATAGACATATACCATCGCGGACTTTTCTGTAGACCTTTTCAATGTGTATAAAGGCTGGTTTACACTTTGATTAGTGTGAGTGCAGGTGATTAGTGCGAGTGCAGGTGTGTAGTGCGAGTAGTGTCTAATTCACTGCGAGTGCAGGTGATTAGTGCGAGTGCAGGTGAGTAGTGCGAGTAGTGTCCAATTCGCGACGCTACACACTACGCTAAACACTAAACACTAAACACTCCTGTCCAGACTTGTTTAGGCAGGCACACTGCGAGTGAGGGGGAAGGGAGGGCGCGCGGGACGTTGCTACTCGCAGTCCACTCGCAAAAAAATAGAACACGCTTCTATTCACTTTACTACACAGCCTACTAAACACTTGCACTAAACAGTCGCTGTCCACACGTAGTCACTAATCACCTGCACTAATCACCTGCACCCGCACTAATCAAAGTGTGAACCAGCCATAATACTTAGTAAGTACATTATTTTGATAAAAGTCGCAGGGTTCAGCCTGCGTTTGCACTGTAAGCGGAAAAAATGTAATTTTTTACGACATCACATTAGAAACCTCAAAAATAACAGTACTTCTCCACTATTTAATGGATGTTATTATACATATAAACCTTCCTCTTGAATCACTCTATCTATTAAAAAAAACCGCATCAAAATCCGTTGCGTAGTTTCAAAGATTTAAGCGTACAAAGGGACATAGGGACAGAGAATGCGACTTTGTTTTATACTATGTAGTGATAGTGATGTAAAAAACGCGCTTTAGTACCTACCAGAAAAAGGAAGCAGTTTACTTTATAATGCGAATAATTCCATGTTTAAATCAATTCTGATTTCTGTTATACTTTAAATAGGTAATCCCGGTAACCCGTTAATATAATTATTATTGTAATAAATCCGTACTGTTCTTGAAGGTAGATTTAAAACTAGGTACGGTCTACTATAAAATATTCGCTAACGTAACATCTGTAGAGTGTAGATATTCCAGACTAAATTCAGTTAACAAACAAAAAAAAATCTATATTTTGCACAACAGAAAATTACAAATGAGAAGACCTACCTACCTAATCAATAAGTCAAAGAGCACTGAGCACAACAGGCGGTCATAGCGTTCAAACAGTGATCTCTTCCAGACAACCAGTTTAACCAGTAACAATCAAGTGTGGACTTATAAAAAGAAATAATTCACAAAATAAATGATTGTTTTTATCCCAAAGGTAATAAAGATGAAGAGTCTGGCAGTGGTGTTGATGCTGGTGGCGGCGGCCAGCGCGGTCAGCTTCTTCGACCTCGTCCGCGAGGAGTGGAACGCCTTCAAGGTAATGTTGTTATCAATTCCTCATCTATTTTTCCTTTTCCCCAATTTTATATACACTCAATGACACAAACTGTACTTCCTAATTGACGATAACACACGCAATTTCCCTATTTTCCGCAATATGTATGCTAGGTTGTTATAACTTGGAATTAATTAAAAATACTAATAAATTACGTAGGTACCTACTCACAAAAAAAATGTAATAATGATTCTCATTATAAGTCAACTAGAAACCTATAGAAGTTTGATCCTTTTATCGATGTTAACAGTTAAACAAAAAAAAATCTATTGTTTTTGTTTTATTTCAAACCAAATTGCTAGAAAATCGTGTAAAATTAAATATTATTTCCGAACTAAAAATAGAATTCGGCGTTCCTCAGGGAAGCGTTCTCGGTCCAACCCTTTTATTATTTACATCAATGACATACTAAAACTGTCAATAGAAAACTCCCACTTAATAGCTTACGCCGACGACACTGCCATTATCTTTCATGGTACAGATTGGGAAAACACACACAAGATCGCAGAATCTGGATTATTAACTATTGTAGAAGCTCTCAATAGAAACCTACTCACTTTAAATCTCCAAAAAACTAAATACTTGTCCTTTAAAAAATCTGCACACACCAAACTTTCGCCATATCAGTCTATCAAAATTCATTCTTGCACTAGTGACAAAATCATCCATCCAACATGCAATTGTAATCATATTGAGGCCACTTCCTCTATCAAGTATTTAGGAGTGACTTTAGACAGTAACTTAAACTATAAACAACATATAGCAGAGGTATCATTAAAAACTAGAAAACTCATCTTCATAATGAAGAAACTTCGTAACTGTACCCCTCTTAATATTTTAAGACAAGTATACACATCTCTGTGTCAATCTGTATTAAACTACAGCATCTCGGTCTGGGGATGTGCCGCCAAATCTCACATTCTGCAGTTGGAGAGAGCGCAACGTGCACTGATCAAAGTGACGTTAAAAAAACCTTATAGATTCCCTACTAACGAACTATATCGGGAGTTTAATGTACTACGTGTTCGTCAATTATACATATTATCAGCAGTCAGCCTAACCCATAAATCTGTAGCTTCGCGCCCCGATTACAAAGAACTAACAAGAAAAAGAACTTTCCGAATCCCACTTCCTGCATACAATTCAAAAATAGCCAGACGAAGCCCAACATATTCACTCATTCACACCTACAACAATGTCTGTAAGGCAAAATCACTGAAGAATTACAGCACGCATAAATGTAAGAAAATAATTAAAACCTGGCTCCATGAATTGACGTACAGCGACACCGAAGATCTGGTCTAAAATGTACAATTAACTTATTGATCTCACTCACGTATCGGTCAATTAAGGAAAGCTGGCATGTTCACAGTACTCACACTTATGCAATTTCACTTACAGTATGTTCAAAAATAAATGCGACTCTAGTTTCATTTTAGACTTGAATTGTAAAATGGGTGCGTTGTAGATAAATATATGCAAATATAATTATGAAAGCTCTCATAATTTACCTGTAAAATTATAATTTAAAAGTAAATCAATTGATGAAGTTAATTATTTATTCTAATAATAATCAATTGGATAAAAGTATTAATAATCATTCAATTATCAAATAATAATTAAATTTCAGGTCATAAAAACAATACAAATAACACGTGCGCTCACTCCCAACACACGGATGGTTGTTTTGATAATGATTTAAATAACGGACGTCTTCTGCAGTTGCGGAGCAGTCTTGTCCTGACTTTGGTCGAGTAAAGATATCTAAGAAATATTATATTTGTCTTAAGTACGTAATACCTACCAATACGCGCTAACAAATATGTGTTACATGTTTATTGTATAATTTTCACATTATTGGTTTTAAACTCAAACTCAAACATTTATACAATTAGACTTCTTCTAGAAGCACTTTTGAATCGTCATAACAGTTTAACAGTTTTAACATTTACCACCAATTCAGAAAGCAGTATCTATAGAGAAGAAGAAGAATCTATTTAATTATAATCGTAATCTTCTACTTCACTGAAACTTTCATCGCTCGAAGAACTCGCCGTCGGAATTTCTTAATGTTATTATAAATGAGTCAGTGTAATTATCTACTTTTGGTTCTAATTGAATATATTTTTCCTCATGTTCTCGCGTCTTTCTCCAAACGTCACTAAACATATCCAGACTAATAGCATTTGCTTCCTTTCTAAATAATTCTTCCACAGTTTTCAAGTTAAAGTTCACATTTTGTGATGCTACTTTCCCTTTAATTATGCCCCATAGTAACTCTATTGGGTTGAGTTCTGGATGGTATGGTGGAAGGCGCAATACACTATGTCCATGATCTTTGAGGATTGCATCAAGTAAAAATTGTGTATAGTTTGGCTTATTTTTTTTAATAATGTGATAACTCTGATTATTAATTAGTAATTTGATTTTTGAAAAAAAAAATGCCGATTTTAGTCAAAATTTATATTTTTATAACAAGATCCTTATCATCCAAATTTCCACCTTGGTGAGAAAAATTGACATTTCTAATGAAAATGAACAAAAAATTAAATGATTTTATTAAATACTGTAAAATAGTCTATAATTCTTCCATTTACTGTATCACAAAATTCTTCATAGATTTTTAGATATTCGTACTACACCAATTACATCACCCTGTATTTATAAACAATTGCAAAATATGACACATACATAGGCCGGGAGATACTGACACAAAATTTCGGGTCATTTGTAACAGAATGGCGGTTCTACAGAGGTCTTATTACGCAATGACTAAAAGAAAAATGATGGTCAGAACGCTGGTACCGGCGGACTAGTCGCATGGGCGTTAGTCGAACTCGTCGGATAAATAGCGAAAGTCAAACGATTTGTAACACAAAAATTTTAGAATTTACCGATAGCCCATAAAAAAGATGTAGGCGGTAGTGCGGTTTGGAATCGGAATCGGAATTGGAATTTGGAAGCGGTTTGGAATCGTCCGAAAAGTATGGCATGGCGATTTTAGTAAATGGCTGCACGACGATGGTTACCTGTGCAAAAGTTAGCCCGGTACAAATGGTTGAATTGTTTTTTTTAAATCAACGCATTCACGTCGGTATGGCGGACTGTAAGTCACATCGTAAAAGTATGGCATGACACTACCGCCTACATCTTTTTTAAGGGCTATCGGTAAATTCTAAAATTTTTGTGTTACAAATCGTTGGACTTTCGCTATTTATCCGACGAGTGTGACTAACGCCCACGCGACTAGTCCGCCGGTACCAGCGTTCTGACCATCATTTTTCTTTTTGTCATTGCGTACTAAGACCCCTCTAGACCGCCATCCTGTTACAAATGACCCGAAATTTTGTGTCAGTATCTCCCGGCCTAACATGTGCAATGTGTAAATGTGTTGACGTTCCAGCTCTTCTTAATGGGCCTATATCCGCCCAGAATCACAAATACTCTTATGCCTCCTCTACACGTCAACGGATGTATCTGCAGACGTCATCTGCGGATGCGTCCGCCGACGTGTAGAGGGGGTGATTTGTGCGTCTGTGGTAGGTATTTAACGTCAGCAGATGCGTCCGCCTCGAATCCGTTTGTTGTCGGTATTGTGTCCCGCATCAAAGGGTTTCGGCGCGAACGTCCGGCGTCTGTCCACACGTCTGCCGACGCATCAGTTTGAACGGAGTTGCGATTGCGAGTGCAAGCGTGCTTTTTGTGTCGCATCATTCGTAAAAACGCTCGAAATGACGAACAATATAAGCACAGAGGAAACTTTTAGGTTTATTGAGCTATATCAAGCTGAAAACTGTTTATGGGATCCCAAAAATAAATATCACAAAAATATCAATTTTTTAAATGTTAATGTGCGAGTGCAAGTTGCGTCTGCCAAGAATGAACATAGACTGATCGACCTACAGACGTGTGGACAGCTCGTGGAAATTCATCTGCGGACGCATCTGCCAGAGTCCGCGGACGCATCTGTTGACGTGTAGAGGAGGCTTTACACACAAACTTACTCACCCGCTTACATAACACTCACGTATCCGCACAGAATCACATCACTCACTCACGTATCCGCACAGAATCACAAATACTCTCACACCCAAACTTACTCACTCGCATACATAACACATTTACACACACACTCACACACACATACACACACACACAAACATACACACACACACACACACACACACACAAACATACACACACACACACACACACACATAGTAATCCACTTAGACACATATCGCTAAATTTACTTATCTTTTTATATTTTAAATTTTATTATAGTTAAGGTATAATTCGACATATCTAGAAACCTGTACACCGTTTTGATACCCAAGATACAGGCAACAGCCTAGTTTGGGTCTCCTGTAATGATGAAATGTTTAATTTTTTTTTTTTTTGGTAACAAGATACAGGCAACAGCCTAGTTTGGGTCTCCTGTAATGATGAAATGTTTAATTTTTTTTTTTTTTTTGGTAAATAAAGATTTTATTATTTTTTTATATTATTTAACTCAAATTAGGTATTGATGTCGAATGACGTTAGGTAACACGAAACGAGTACAAGGGTGACAAGAATTACTTGGGTCTCACCGTTCATTAATTTTCTCACCATTAATTTCAGTTTAATTCATTTAAAGTGAAATATAATGAAAAGTTCACTAAGAATGAAGTGGTAGTGATATTTGCTGTTTCATTTTCTGTTGTTTTGTTTGATAAAAATAAACAAGCATTTTGTTTATTTTTATCCACAAAGATGATCATTTCCTTCATTAAACTGCATTCGACATAGGTACCTTCAAGACACCTTTTATTCTGATAATTCGAATATTACCTACCTAGGTATATCGAGTATTTTTTGGGTAATCTCCAATTACGCGATGTCGTTTACCCCAGCCTTGAAGAAGGGTTATTTGACCCTTGTCTCTTTGTTATTTATCTCATGATTTTCATATAATTATATTAACTACATTACCCTTTATAAGATAGCCATTTACATTGGATAAGCTTAGGAATATAAACAACGCTTATATTTATTTAATCTAACCTTAGTAAGAGCATCTTTTAAATAATAATGGATGGTTTAGGCTCATGCTCATGGTCATCCATAGAGCAGACCCAAAGAGATAAGACAGGCTGACTAGCAGGCTGATCAGTTTTCCCCTAACAAAAGCGAACGTGATCAGTGATGAGATGTTATGTTCCATATCCATATTTACACTTGCGTTTTCTGTACACATTCCTTCTCTGGCTAACATTAGCTACTATATTGTTCAGCTGGAACACAAAAAGGAGTACGACAGCGAGGTGGAGGACAAGTTCCGCATGAAGATATTCGCCGAGAACAAGCACAAGGTGGCGAAGCACAACGCCAAGTACGAGCGCGGCCAGACCAGCTTCAAGCTGAAGCCCAACAAGTACTCCGACATGCTGCATCACGAGTTCGTCCATACCATGAACGGATTTAACAGGACTGTCAAGTGAGTGACATTATGTGCTCTCGCTAAAGTAACCAAAATTCTGATAATAAGGCGTAACTTTTTGAAGATTTTTTTGCCTATTTATATTTAAAGATCGATAGTCCCTTATTAAATATCTGTGAAATTTTCCGCCAAAATTAAGCTACAAATTCATAAATTCTTAACTACGCGTTTATTAATATTAGTGATAGGTAATTTTCGCGAAGATTGAGCGTGGTTCGATTTTGAAGACATTTTCTAAAAAGAGATAAGGTTAAAGGGTAAGACAAAGGTCAATACTCTTGTATACAGGACCATAAGTTCTTTGACATAATCGAAACAGGATTATTATCAGGATAAATTGGATTTTCGAACCCTAACATGATCGATCCCAAGTTCATTGACCATTCAAATGTCAAGCCAATTATATTTTTTTATACTCTTTGTAATGCTATTAACGACAAAGAAGATATAAGTAATTCTTTATACAGCTTCGTTTTTAAATTCTTGTTGAAGTTAATATTATAATAATTATACTATAGGTATATCGATGGCTATGATTTATGAATCAGTAGGTGTTTTGGACTCATATCGCCAATGTTAAATAAATAACGATAAGACGTTGACCGACATTTCGGCTGCGACGTTGTTTGATCACAATATTATGTTTATATTTTGTTATCTATTGTCATGGACGTATAAAAAAAGACGGACGCCGTTTTACGAACAAACAACGTGAAGCCACCGTAGTAAGCTAGCGATCGTGTAAAGACAATGAACACGCACACACTCTCACCATAGTAAGCTAGTCGGCCGCCATTACGTCGTGAACTACCGACTGATTAACTGCGTCACTGTTTCACAAAAAATATTTAAAATGCCGTCTTGCGTGGTTAAATGGTGTCGCAACAGTACAATTTTAAATAACAAAACACACGGATTACATTCCACAGGGAAGCAAGTTATTTCTTTTATGTTTTAATTACAAAATTATTACGGCAAATTTTATAGAAAAAAATACAGCCGCCATTGTCATCAGGACAGTTGTTGCCATAGTGTTGCCATTATTTCAAAATTTCATTCTCCCAAAAGTCGGGGAGAAGATGTAAAGTTAATTAATTTTAAAATTACGATAAAATAATTTCATACAAAATGCAAATTTTTTTTTGCATTTTCTTCTCACAAAAACATGTATAATATGCTAATCCTTATATAACAACCATATTTAAAAAAAATATCACAGCCAATTAATACTGTCTACGACATCTGTTATAAGACATTTAATTTGAAAATTTCAAGTGTATGTATACTGAAATCGTATGAAGCATGTTTCATATTTGTTTGGTTATAAACTGACAATTAATTTATTTTATTTTATTTATTTTAATAATAACTAGCGACCCGCCCCGGCTTCGCACGGGTGCAATGCTGATACTAAATACACTACAGAAAAACTGTGAACGTTGTATATAATAATAATAATAGTTAAAAAAAACTAAAAAACACGCTTTTTATAGAAAACCGAACTTAAAAATAGAAAATTTTATCAAATTAGTGTATTGTCATCGGTCCTCAATAAATCTACAAAGTTTGAACGAAATCTGGCCGTTTAAAGTGGGTCAAAATCGCGCCCAAAGAAGTCGGTTACAAACAAACAAACATACAGGTGAAGCTAATATAAAGCGTGTAAAAACATAGCGACCCGCTCCGGCTTCGCACGTGTATAAAATATATAGTCGGGCGGCCGGCCGGTACCGCCGCAAACGTTACGTCCCGCAATTTTTAAATATGTAATATCTTCGAAAATATTCACTTAAATCATACGGTGTAAAGGGCCATATAGATCTAAATTAAATGAACAATGTATTCAAGGTATTTAATTGGTTAAGGATTAATGCTGTATTGGTTAAAATCGCTTCGAAAATTAGCCATTATTTGTCGTAAAAAGTAAATGACAAAAAAAAGTTATTGTGGGTTATCCATAAGAGATAGACATATGCCATCGCGGACTTTTCTGTAGACCTTTTCAATGTGTATAATACTTAGTACATTATTTTGATAAAACTCGTAGGGTTCAGCCTGCGTTTGCAATGTAAGCGGGCAAAAATGTAATTTTTTACGACATCACATTAGAAACCTCAAAAATAACAGTACTTCTCCACTATTTAATGGATGTTATTATACATATAAACCTTCCTCTTGAATCACTCTATCTATTAAAAAAAACCGCATCAAAATCCGTTGCGTAGTTTCAAAGATTTAAGCGTACAAAGGGACATAGGGACATAGGGACAGAGAAAGCGACTTTGTTTTATACTATGTAGTGATTAAGGAGACATTACCTCTCCTCCCCCCAATATTGGTTGAACAAGTTTTCATACATTTTCCTTTGGTTTCGCGTCCAGTGGTTGATTCGTCAAAGCTAAATAGTAATTGTATTTATGCATAGGTTCTAATAGTTAGAGTACACATAAAAAGTATAACAAATTGAAAAATAAAAATACTAAAGTGTGGGGTAATTTTATTGCATCTGGCAATCAACCTGGCACACACACATGGATGTGTCGCCGCCATTACTAGGCTTCACTCCATGTTTAGGCGATATACCGTCCGTCTTTTTTTATACGTCCATGTCTATCGTATATGTTATTATGTCAACATACATCGTGTAACAGCAGATAGTACAGAATTAACTTGGAAAAATATATTTTGCTCACTGTAAAAAATGCTGTTTTGATCGTGTTTCCTGTGATTATGATAAACTTAAGATTAGATAAACAAGATTGTACATTTAAATACGTATCCATATATGTTTTACGCGTGTTTGTACACAATGTTGATAATAATTTTCATGGTAAATGATGATTGATAACAATTTCCTATAATTCGAGTGAATAATATCGTTTATTATAACGGCGATGTATATTCAGTTTTTGCACTGTCTCATGTAAATGACCTTTAATTACAATATTATGACATCATAAGCTTGGATATTGCGATATCCATGATGAGTTTTAAGATGTAGTTAGTTTTATTGTTTTAATTATCAATAAATTAATTTGTTAAATTACTACGTAATTCTTACTCATCATCCCGCCTCATAACAAAAAAAAATCCATCCTAGAAATTTTTTTTTTACTTTTAACACATCTTTATTTATAATTTACCTATATCTTTTTTTTGACAATGTTCTCCACACAGGCACAACAAGGGCCTCTACGGCAAGGGCCAGGAGGTCCGCGGCGCGAAGTTCATAGCGCCCGCCAACGTGCAGCTGCCCGAACACGTGGACTGGAGGTCACACGGTGCGGTCACTGATGTCAAGGACCAGGGCAAGTGCGGCTCCTGCTGGTCCTTCAGTACTGTGAGTATACTAATATTATAAACTAGCTGCTCTGCGCGGTTTCACCCCCGTGGCTCCACTACTGTTGGTCGTAGCGTGATGATAATATATAGCCTTCCTCGATAAATGAGCTATCTAACACCGAAAGAATTTTTAAAATCGGACTAGTAGTTACCGAGATTAGCGCGTTCAAACAAACAAACTCTTCAGCTTTATAATATTAAGTATAGATGCGAAAGTTTGTGAGAATGGATGGATGTTTGTTGCTCTTTCACGCAAATACTACTGAACTGATTACACTGAAATTTGGCATGTAGGTATCTTAAGACCCAGAATAATACATAGGCTACTTTTTATCCCGGAAATCCCACAGGAACGGGAACTTTGCGGGTTTTTCTTTTAAAACGCAGGCGAAGCCGCGGACGGAAATCTAGTTTGTAAATGTTTTTAATGGATACGTTATTGCTTGTTAAAATGTAACTTACTAGGGAGTAGATGTGATTATTAGAATTGAGGGTAGTTTGAAAATATTTCCTCCCTATTAACAATTATTTAGTTTCCTCCGTATCAACAATTATTTTCAATTGTTTGAATTGAATAAACCTTTATTTTGTATAAAGAAAAAAATTGACAAAAACGAATCGTCATCCAGCATGTAAGCAATCACGACATGGTTTGAAAGTTTACTGTGTCATTTCCTTGTTAGCATGCCCCATTTCTGTGAATTGTATTATTCATTGTTTTAACAAAACAATAACATTCTCACATTATGTATGTATTGAAGGGAATATAAACGAATAATTTTTATTTATTAATATTCCAATATATGTAAAGTTTATCTATACTAATATTATAAAGAGGAAAAGTTTGTAATTACTAATTATGTATGTATGTATTGTTTTCACGCATAAATATCTTAACCGATTTTGATGAAATTTGGCACAGACAATCTTTAGACCCTGAGAAAGAACATAGGCTACCTTTTATTGCGAAATATGTACCACGGGCGAAGCCGGGGCGGACCACTAGTTCTAAATAACGTTATCGTCTGGAATTAATTATTTTTATTTGCGATTTGACAAAACAATAAACATCTAAATACACAATTAAATTCTATCAGTTTAACCAAAATGTCCCGGTCATTGTTTTTAAATATTTACTCTAAATGATTCATACACATGATAAATACATTAAACAATAATAGTAGGTTAATATAATGCGAAATAATTTATTATACAAATAAAGACGTTATTTCATCAGCATTATTTTACCTATAAATCACTCGTGTGATCGTGTCATGATCTGTACGTATTATGTATTATAAATTTCTCTCGAGACTATGTTTGTAGACCGTATATATAAACTTTGAAACGATTTTACCGATTTTTAGACATTTCGATAAATCTTAAAGGGTACTTTCATACCCTTAAATGTTAAGGGTGTGTTGGCAGATCAACATTTTTGTCAAGTCAGTAACAATGAATTTCCGTACTACGTAGCACATATTATCTCTATGTTCCGAAGTGATTCATATTCGAGTGTCAGAATTTATGCATAACCCTGATACTTGATAGTCCACAGATGGTATAATATCAAATTACGACTCCATGATTAAAATATAAAGTATAAACAATAATATTAATAACAATCACTTAGTCATGCCACAGTATTACAATATTATTTTCCTACAGTAAGGAATCGCCTTTGATGTCGCGCGATGCCGCCGCCAGTGTAGGTACTCACGCTGCCACGTGTAAATATGCTAGGGTTGTCACCAAATGGGAAAAACATATACAATTCCTTGATTTCATACATTTCCGGTAACATATATTATATGTAATGAAATAACATTTCATCATTATTCAAATTTGGCGCGCTTCGCGTGTTCATGTTATCTGTGGCTCGGATTGACGTAGCAGAAAGAAAAAATGGCGAGAAACGATTAAAAATTTTTTTATTCGCGGATTTAATAAGACGTACATACATGATAATAAAATTATTCCAATAGGTATCTAACCCAATATCCTTGTCAAATGGACTAATAAGAAAGTAAAATAGATCTTATTACAAGTTAGCCTAAAGTACATATTATGTTGTTAAATGATATCGCCGAGGCCTTTGACACAAGCCGCCTTTGTCGCAAGCCGCCTTTACTGCGATTGATGTTTTTGAGAATGTAAATAAACAGAATGGAAGCAATCTTATAACTCAATAAATAAAGTATATTTTTAAATGTAGTTCCGTTTATAGTAAAAGCCGCTTTGCGTGTTTTATTGTTTCGTCTTTCACATTCGTTACAAAAATTGTGATCCACTGCACTCTTCCTAGTTTATAATGTCAACTAATAAAAATGAGAAACGAGTTTCGACACGAAAAAAATCTCAATCGTCACCTAGGAACGTATCCCCTATAATCCCATATAAATTACCATTCCGTATTCACGGTTTCTGTATTCGCGGCATATTTATGGAACATATACCCCGCGAATAAGGAACTTTTACTGTAATTGAGGATTTATTATAAGTGGACTTTAAATGTCGTTTCTTTGAATTTACAGGTGAGATTACATATTTTAAGTTGTTGTAGTAACAAACTATTTGTATGTTAACTATTGTGAAAACTTTAAAATAAAAACTTTGAATTAACAGAGAAACAAATTGGTTTTCTTGAAAATCATCAATAATATATTTTATATATATCTTATAGCTACTTAAAATATGTATAGTCAAAAACATCTTCAACATCTTTGAATTGGTACTAAACAGAATTTGAAAAACCTACCTCTCGTCGCGAGGAAATCTATGAAACTTTATGTCCTTGGATTTAAATGTAGATTTGCATCCATAAACACAACAGTTTATGCCCACCATTATAGAATACGTAAGTATAAATTATTACACAAAAAAACTCTGAAGCGTCTGCCCTTCGCGATAGGTAAAGCAATCTCAGCGTGATTGCTTTACGCGGCCCGCGTCGCCCGACCCCCGCCAGTTCCCCTCCGTTTCTCTGCACAAGTACATTCGTCGCACTACTGTAGGAAATATGGTAATACTGTGGTCATGCCACTCGTCGATGAGCCACGTGATGACTATAATAAATGTAGGTACATACATGAATATGTATTATTTTTCGCCTTGTTTCCTCATTATTGTTATAACGAATGTTATCGGTTGCTTTGTTTAACAATAATAACAATTAACATATTTGTTTTTTATACTTAATTTACGCGTAAATATATCTTATTTAACAGATTTTAAGTCGTTTAAATCGATTAATTAGGGAGAGAGCTTTTTCAGTTTTGAAGCGTTTTATTTATTTATTTTTTTTGGCAATAAGTAGTAGTTTATATATTAGCAGGTTCATTTCCAGGCAGTCTAGTCTAAAATTTTGTTATAATATGCTTTTAGATAGGCACATGATCCCTAGATAAACTAAAAAAATAAGCATGTTCGCAGAAGAGAACCGCATATTTATAAGTATTATTCTCTGTAGTCATAATATCAGTTTTAATGAAGCTACCGCGGTCCGCGATGTTATTTAATATTTGTTCATATAACTGTAATCCTCTAATGAGGGAAGCCACAGTAATAATCTATTGCGCAGTTTGTAGAATAACCTCTGTTCGTTTCTTAGATTTGCTACATCAGAATTACAGTGAGGGTATTGAAAATGTGAAATTTTGTTTATACATATATGATGAAAATTATTGCAAGTACCATTTTAAGGACATGTACACAAAATTACACTTTACAATGTACGAAGAGGCCTTATCGCCGAGAGCTCATCCAGGCTTGATGTGGAATTTCATATAATTTTAATAATGCAAAATATAATCACGATTACCCAAATATCAATTAACATCTGGTATGTCTGCCATTACAAAACCGAATGGCTAGTTCACATAGATAATCTATTTCATGTCTTTCAATAAATATGTATATCGCAATCGCAGCTCATTCTTCTCTCCATTTTCTACTGTATTTATTATTTTGCAAGATTGAAGCAAATTGCTATTATCCCCAACTAGACGGGTGCGCTGGAAGGCCAGCACTTCCGCCAGAGCGGCTACCTGGTCTCCCTCTCGGAGCAGAACCTCATCGACTGCTCCGCGCCGTACGGGAACAACGGCTGCAATGGAGGCCTCATGGACAACGCCTTCAAGTACATTAAGGACAACGGTGGGATTGACACCGAGAGGACCTACCCGTATGAAGCTGTTGATGATAAGTGCAGGTTAGTAACGGGTTGGTTAGAGGTGTTTTTAGGAGGAAATCTTTGAAAATGTTTGATTTTAGGACTGGTTGGGGTGGTAAATAAAACCATGTGGTAATAACTTTTTCCAATTAATTACATGTTGAATCAATTTTATGCAGTTCACATTGTTTCTTATTGCTTTTTTTTCAATACATGGTCTCAAAATGAACTCAGTCTGCCCTGAACACGCTCGTTGTAAAACATCAGAATAATCTTTCTACTATGTAATAATTATTATTTCTCGTCATAGTACTTATTGTTTTATTCTCTTATATACCAGATACAACCCCAAGAACTCTGGTGCCGATGACGTAGGTTTCGTGGACATCCCAGAAGGAGATGAAGAGAAACTAAAAGCGGCCGTGGCCACAATTGGCCCAGTGTCAGTGGCCATAGACGCGTCGCAGGAATCCTTCCAGATGTACGCTGAGGGAGTGTACTATGATGAGAACTGCTCTTCATCCAACTTGGACCATGGGGTGAGTGGATATTTTTGGGTTTTAAGTGGTTTCTTGGTGTATTGAAGGTAAATAATGCATGTTTAAATGAGGGTAGTTTAACAAATAGTTTTTATGAATACCCGCATTGTCAAAAATCTATTAGGCTTTTTCAATGTGAATACGTAGAAAAAATAATACATACAAAATTTATGCATATGTACCGTTATTTCTACACGCATGCAATGTCATCATATAGTTCTCTTAAATCTTTATCGATTTCTGAAACATAATATTATGTTTATTATGTGAATAATATTATTTTTATTTCGTAAGATTAATTTTTCCTCTAAAGAATAGGTATTATGTTTACATTGTGTGGATAATTGATTGCAAGAATATTCTGATTCATGTAATCTTAACATTTTGCAAGGAAATATTATGTTGATTGATTTCATTTTCACGTTATGCTTTGTAAAATTAGTTTTCTACAATATCCCTAACATAGCAGAATGCATTGTGTTATCATTATAATTCCTACTTCACTACATAGTATAAAACAAAGTCGCTTTCCCTGTCCCTATGTCTCTATGTCCCTATGTCCCTTTGTACGCTTAAATCTTTGAAACTACGCAACGGATTTTGATGCGGTTTTTTTTAATAGATAGAGTGATTCAAGAGGAAGGTTTATATGTATAATAACATCCATTAAATAGTAGAGAAGTACTGATATTTCTGAGGTTTCTAATGTGATGTCGTAAATAATTACATTTTTTCCGCTTACATTGCAAACGCAGGCTGAACCTTACGAGTTTTATCAAAATAATGTACTAAGTATTATACACATTGAAAAGGTCTACAGAAAAGTCCGCGATGGTATATGTCTATCTCTTATGGATAACCCACAATAACTTTTTTTTGTCATTTACTTTTTACGACAAATTTTGGCTAATTTTCGATGCGATTTTAACCAATTCAGCATTAATCCTTAACCAATTAAATACCTTGAATACATTGTTCATTTAATATAGATCTATATGGCCCTTTACACCGTATGATTTAAGTGAATATTTTCGAAGATATTACAGATTTAAAAATTGCGGGACGTAGCGTTTGCGGCGGTACCGGCCGGCCGCCCGGCTAACTATTTTATACCCGTGCGAAGCCGGGGCGGGTCGCTAGTATATTATAAATGTGAAAGTTTGGATGTATGTACGCATGTTTGTTTACTTTCACGAAAAACCTACTGGACGGATTAGGATGAGACGTTACCATAATATTATTTACTAGCTGTTCCCCGCGGTTTCACCCGAATTGCTCCGCTCCTGTTGGTCTTAGCGTGATGATATATAGCCTATAGCCTTCCTCGATAAATGGGCTATCTAACACCGAAAGAATTTTTCAAATCGGACCAGAAGTTCCCGAGATTAGCGCGTTCAAACAAACAAACAAACAAACAAACTCTTCAGCTTTATAATATTAGTATAGATACATCAGAATAACACTTGAGTTATAGAAATACTAGATTTTGCCCGTGGGCTCGTTCGTCGGGTGAAACCGCGCGGCACATTAAGTTAATTATCCATTGTCCTCACTGAGTTTGAAATTTAAAAAACAATATATTTATGAGATAAAACTTTAATATGTACATACATTAACGTGTACTGTACTGACAAAGACATTACATTAGGTGTAACATACACATTACCTATGCATATACTTATAATATACTAGCTTACCGCCCGCGGCTTCGCCCGCTTTGTGTAAAACCTAATAAATTATATATTAAAACCTTCCTCTTGAATCACTCTATTAAAAAAACCGCATCAAAATCCGTTGCGTTGTTTTAAAGATTTAAGCATTAAAAGGGACATCGGGACAGAGAAAGCGACTTTGTTTTATACTATGTAGTGATGATGATTTGATCACCAGGTACTGGTAGTGGGCTACGGCACGGACGAGCAAGGCGGCGACTACTGGCTGGTGAAGAACTCGTGGGGCCGCTCGTGGGGAGAACTGGGGTACATCAAGATGGCGCGCAACAGGGACAACCACTGCGGCATCGCGTCTGCCGCGTCATACCCGCTCGTGTGATGCGACATAGCGTCAGTGGGCGTCATATGTGTGAGGGCGTCGTAGAGAGACACGTCAGACAATATCAATTCAGACGAGATAAAACACGCCATATGTGATACAACACGTTAGACAAGATATTATGATGCGTCACAACACGTCACAAGCTTTAGTGCATGTCGTACATGCCATATGCACATTGTAGTGTCACATAATATAAAAATCTTAGCTTACAAACACGTCTGACGCCTTCACACGTGATGTGACGCCCATACAATCTGTGTGCGCTCTCTCAGTTATAGACTAAATACTAAACCTTGCGTGTTCAAAGTTTTCTTTTTTGTTTGATTACGTATCGCGATTGGGTACAATGAAACACGCAGTTAGTTACAATGCGTCTGTAATTAAAATTTATGTTTAATTAAAGATAAGTGAATTATAATAAACCAGTTTAATTAAATCTCAATTCATTTGTTAGTTTTAAGGAAATTGTTTGTTTTAAATGGAGACTTGTGATAATGTAGCGTTATGATTATTGTAAAAGTTAAGATAATAATAAACGAGAATTTTTATTTATGTGCATTTTTTATTTACCTATCCTTATTTTTATAAAAAAACATAAAAAATTAACTATAGCATTTTATTGATTCAGCTTATTTATATTATAAGACAAAATATTATTAAACACAAATAAAATATACTATGGTACCGATTTTCATAAAAGAGTAAACGTGACCATTGATATTGCATTTGTTTTTTTGTATCTTACTGGCACCAACTGTGAACGTCTTCTGCTTTGGTGTACGTAACTAAACTGTCACTTTGCATTTACACTTAACTAAGTACAACATGGGTACAACCTAGTTTTTAAAAGTTACCGTTTGAGCATACCCGTAATATGAAACACATAGCTATATATCTTCTAATTTTTAAATTCTTTTAGGTGGATGTAAGTACATAATATTACGATTTTGATAGCTGCTCTGCCGGCAAGGTAGGTAGTTACTGTTTTCTGCGGGACACTGCTATCACAATTCACAACATATTAATTAAAATCTTTGTCTGGTTGTGGATTCTATAATAAGTAGGTATCTAACTTTGTAATTAATAGAAATATCAGCATTCAGCATCCCACTAAATAATGAAAAAAATATCAGCGGAAAGAGAAAATGCGTATCTACCTAGGTAAATTTTAATTGAAGAATCATTAAGAGGGGTTAGACGGTCAGCGAAAATTCAGCTATTCGCGCCTTAGGTAAGGGGTGAGGGGGTCCGCGTTTAGTATGGAATCAACGTGCTCGAAACTAAAAATCGTAAGCGCCATTCAAATTATTATCAAAAAGTTAATGAAAATATTTAGTATTTTCTAAATCTAAAACAGTCACGAAATCGAGAAGGTAATAAATACCTAGATGTATTTGTGATTTTATACGAATTATTATCGTAAGTAAAATATGGTTGTAATGAGCATTTATATTTTATATGATATTTTAGAGGTAACTAGGATTTTTTTATCGAGCAAAATTTTTCCAATCGTGTTTTGGAAACAGTCATCCCATCACACATACGTTCTGTAATACATATTAGAAATTTCAGTGCGAAAAAACTTCTCTATTTTCAATTATAGCTCATAGATAACAGTCCATTTTGCCGTTTTCACCTACATCATCATTAATTCATCCTACCAATAAAAATATGTAGATCTAAATCATTGAGCTATTATTACTACGTAGTATTAGTTGTATACGTAGTATATTATTATTAGTCTGTGGTATTAGGTAGTAGCTGAATGATCTCAATAAGTGCCTAAGTATACGAATTACAAACTTTCTACAAACAATATCAGAAAGTCATAATATCGATATAATTCGGCTAATAGGTAAAGAAGATTTTATTTAAATTAAATTTGAATTAATTATTGTAAACAAATAAAACAAATTTCACTTAATTTTTAACCGACTTAAAAAAAAAGGAGGAGGTTATAAATTCGGCCGGTATAATTTTTTTTTGTATGTATGTACACCGATTACTCCTAGGTTTCGATTTACGTGATTCTTTTTTTGTTCGATGCGGGATGGTGTCGAATTGGTCCCATAAAAATTTTATTCGAATAGGCCCAGTAGTTTTTATTTTATGAGCTTTTTTGTCTGTACTCGATGACTTAATTGAAATGTAGCAAGTAACTTTGATTCACTTCCCGGTAACCGATTGAGCTGAAATTTTGTATACGTATGTAAATTGGATAGCGATGAAACAGTGGTAATATACCTATTGACTCTGGGCTCGTTTGATCGTGTTGAAAAATACACTAAAAAGTATTAAATAAAAATAACTGCGCTAAAAACAACCGACTTCAAAAACGAAAAAGTACAAAATAAAAAAGATTTGATATCATTAATTACTACATATTATTTAAATGTGCTTTTTATTAAATAGGTTTGAAGTCGGTGCCAAACACTTAGTATTAAGCCCGTGCACCGACATCAAACCTATTTAATAAATAGCACATCTAAATAATATGTAGTAATTAATGATATCAAATCTTTTTTATTTTGTACTTTTTCGTTTTTGAAGTCGGTTGTTTTTAACGCAGTTATTTTTTCAAACTGAATTTGAATATTTTTTCCTTGGATTCCAGATTTTTTTCATTGTTAGCTCAATTTTTTTTTTTACAAAACAGCGGGCAAGTGCCAAACCTTATTAAAGTGGCGATCAACGATTATGTACCACCGACCATCAGCTAGTGCTAGAAGTTTTCTGAAGCTGTATTATCTGCTTTTGAATAAGGTAGGCTCTGTTACATTTTATTAAAAAATCACTCTATTATCGATTTGTTTAGAGTTGAGATACTAGTAGGTATTATTTAAATGACGAAATCATGCAATTTATTGCGGGTTAAATAGTGGGAAATAGAAATGGCGCGTAATTAACACAGATAATGTCCCACTGATATCGGTGACCCGACCCGGTCGACTCACGTGACTCGTACTCGATTGCTTGTGAGTCGTGACACACATTGGACAATTATAACACATTATAATCTAAATAATATATTAGGTATTCAAATGGGAATGAATTCCTTTGCTAAATGATATATTCGTTGCGCATAACATTTTTGTACAAGCCTGAAAATCAGTTAGAAAACTGGCATTGTAGTTTTTGGACATAATGAGTATCCTTTTCGTCACTTCTAAGATTGTTACACTGCAACTGTGACATTACCTATATATTTTCTTATCTTATCATGTTGGTTCTCTTTAATTAACCCTAGAAAGATAGTCTGCGTCAAAATGACTCCTGCGTTTTCGAAATATAGCTGTATCTTTTTAAACGTCGCGAATCCATAACTGTGCTTATAGGACATTTCATAAGTCACTGAGAGCTACCCTATGGTATACGTGTCAATAAAGTTAGAGTAGAGATTTTGAAATATAACGACTACGTGAGTCAAAATTACGCATGATTATCTTTACCGTGACTTTTAAGATTTTGACTTCTATGGTAGTTTGAATATTTTTTAGCTTATTTTTACTGTATATTGTGACTTATGTTAAAAAATTATTTTTATACATATTGAAGCAAATATAGAAAACAATTGGGGATAGAAAATTGGAAGAATATTGTATACTAGCCGCTCTTATGCAAAGCGATGAGGGTCCCTGTGAAGAAACCGATAGTGAAGTAGGAGGACCAGGAAATTGAAGATGACGAGCAAAGTGACACAGAAGTAGCTTTTCCCGATGAGGTACAAAGCAAAGATGATATATTACATTCAAGCAAAAGGCGGAGTAGATGCATTAGACCGAATGTGTTCCCTGATGTTCAATA
Source organism: Colias behrii (assembly GCA_029959065.1). Classification (NCBI taxonomy): domain Eukaryota; kingdom Metazoa; phylum Arthropoda; class Insecta; order Lepidoptera; family Pieridae; genus Colias; species Colias behrii. The sequence goes on from JARWMC010000012.1 coordinate 12,972,058, forward strand.
GTAGGAAGACAATGAGATGGCCAATGGCTTTATTTTATGGAATCAATAAAATTGCCTGCATATTGCATATTAAATTTATAGCCACAATGTTAACAACAAAGCATAAAAACATCTGAGTCAAAAAAACATGAAATATAGAAGCATGGAACTGTCTTTTTTTGTTTATGCGTGGGTGTTTAGAATCACCAGCTTTGATAAGATATTTGCGTGATAATATCTCCAATTTGTTGCCAAATGAAGTATCTGGTACATCGTAAGAAAGTACTAAGGAGGCCTTCAGTAAAAAAATGTATTTACTATACTTTTTGTCCTTCTGAAATATGACGAAAGGCAAATGCGTCCTGCAAAAAATGTAACATAGTTATATGTCGTGAGCATACGTTGATATGTGCTAAACTTGTTTCTCACAATTTTTTTATATAACTATATGTACAACATATATATAACATATAAAAAAGTCTGATAATTGTGGTCAAAAATAAGTTTTTATTATAAATAATACGTGTTACAAGAATTGTAGATTTAAAGCAGACGTTTAATGTTTTCGTTTTTTTTATATGTATAAAAATAATTAAAAATAAATTATTTGTAATATTAATTATTCTAATATAACTGTAAATATATAATAACTTACAATTTATAGAAAAAAAAACAATATACTGCGACTTAGAGCTAACTAAAAAACATGCGTAAATTTGACGCATGACTATCTTTCCCGTACTACTCAATATGATTATCTTTCTAGGGTTAAATTTGTGTTCATTATTATTATTTATTTCTTTCTCTAATCCAAATAAGTACATTCGAATGCTTATATGAAGCGAGTACAAGTACCTAGTTTAAGTCATTTAATGTAATATAAAAAAATAAGCAATAACTACCATCTCTATATAATACAGTTATTAACCCACAATCACATCTGACCTGATACTTATAAATAATAATAAAAATCAATAAACTAATTACGGACGAGCAATAAAAGACATTTCCACATTTAAGATATATTTATTACAAAACAATATTCACATTAAGGTATATTTACAGTAATCTTCGTTCATTTCTCCCACACAACGCCCCCAAGGGTTACAGACACAAATACACCTACTTACTAAGGACTAGAAATTAACTATACCTACAATAATAATTAAACAGGTTAGTTTGAAAAAAAGGCAAAGAACTCAACTGCGCCAATTTTATCTTCATATCTGAACGTAAATTGTACGTCAAATCTTATTTTTAACATACTCAGGGTTAGTCTTATAAATACGACAAAATTCGACAAACAAAAGTCGAGGCAAGCAATGAAATATACATACTCCCGAAGATCTTTTTCTGGCGTAGTTGGGTAAAAAAATGGTATAAGAAAATAAATAAGTGACCAGTAACATCCTGTCAGTAATTACTAATTATTTTAATTAATATTTTTTTATTAGAATTTCTTTGCAACATTGCAATGTTCTGTTGTTATTTTTACAAAACATTCAAGTAATGTTCGATAAATCAACTAAATTAAAATTTTGTTTCATCGAATATAGATCCTGAAGCAAAAAGCCCGAAAAACGAAAAAAAGTTCGAAAAATGCTTAGTTAGACAAATACTAAATTATAATTTAATCTTAAAACTATAAATAAAATTAATTACTATATACATTAATAAATTGGCACTTATTTTACAGTTGGCAACAGCTTTATATAAATTCTAACATTGCAGAAAATCTATAAATATTGCTGCATAAAAAAAAAACTGGTCTGTATGTTTTAGGGAAATTGTACATAATATATTCTTTGAAAGAATAAAGAAATTCAATGTATGTGAAACTTCTATATACACACACTAAAATAAAATATGTACATTGTACAGCTCAAGCGAGTATTTGTACAAAATAAATACAATATAAGAATAGCTACAACTATTTCAAAATGTAATTCGTGCAATTTACTGTTAATCCATACTTTAAATCTGATTTTATATTATTACTAATTTTATCTAAGGATATGGTATGTGCTGAAATAACAATAACATTGAAATAATAAAAACATATAATAATGTTTTAAAGTAATTTAACCACTGCAAGTGAAAACTATTGAGGTACTATCTAAACGATGTGCGCATTTTTTTATACAATATAAATATAAAAAATGAAAGTAGACATTTATTTATAAATGTTAGCGTGTAGAAAGCTTTTCCTTACTTAAAGAAATTATCAATAAAGTTTAGACCCTTAATATTAATATCAAATTCCCAAAATTAGAGTCGCATTCGCTATATTTCATTTGTGTGCCGAAGACGGAGACTAATTAGAAAAATTATTTCTCATTGTTTTTTTTTGTATGATATTTTATTAATATATATTAATAACTGGGTCTATATAGACACAGTTATTGTTAGCGATCGTAATATACGAAGTCTAATTTATTTATCTCACTCTAAATAGGACCTTTCTGTGTTTAAGATAAGGACAGACACACAAATATTCTTGTTAACTATTAAGATAGAAGCTTAGTGAAACAGTTTTATTCTTGCTGGGGTTAATCAATAGCACCCTTCTTTGGTTATAAACAAAAGTTCTCCGCTATTACTGTATCACATTGATCGATTGTTCATTAAAAAAACCATACATTTCAAAAGTGTAAGATGAAGACAATTACTTTTATACAATCAAGTTGTACAAGTTATCATGCGATTTATATTTATTATTTACTTGTGTGTATGTAAGCACGCCCACAAATGAGTGGGTTTCCTTTTCAAAATTGTTATTGTATGTTAGATGTTATTTATCCGGCTTTATTTAAGGTTAAGTTAGTGCACTATTTCTTCTTAGGTTTCTTGGGGTTCCTCGAGCGGCTCTTGGCCTTGCAGAGCGGGCAGATCGGCGCGTTGCGGTGGATCTGCTGGTGGCACGACAGGCACGACTTCATCGGGGGAGGTTGCTGCCTGCTCAGCCATTTAACAGATTTAAATCTTACTTTATAATGCAACTTCAAATTTAAACATTTATTTATTCAATCAGACTTTGTTCAGAAGCGCTATTGAAGTATTATATCCATTACTGCTATATTAACTTCTTATCAAACATGTACTAAATGTTATGACGACTCAAAAATGCTTCTAGAAAAAATCTTATTGAATAAATAAATGTTTGAGATAGAGTTCAATAAAAATACTCGCAATACAAAATAAAGCCTCTTATTCATGGTAAACATTCGTTAAGCAACAAAGTTAAACATGTTGCGGGATTGCTGGCAACACTATGTATTGTGTTGATTACACATGTTGAAAATCGAGAACATTTAAGCAGTTTCCAGCAATCCATACTAATAACTCTGTCTGTCTGTCTGTTACTCAATCACGCCTAAACTACTGAACCAATTTGCATGAAATTTGGTATGGAGATATTTTGATACCCGAGAAAGGACATAGGCTACCTTTTATTGCGAAATATGTACCACGGGCGAAGCCGGGGTTTGGCGAAGTGGAAATTTCCAATTTTAGGAAGATTAGAAAAATGATTTTAACAATAGTTAGGGAAATTTCGATTGACAGAAAAATTACGATAAGTCAGGAAAAATTTCTATAAGTCAGGAAAATTTCCATAAGTCGGGAAAATTTCTATAAGCTGTAAAATTTCCATAAGTCGGGAAAATTTCTATAAGCTGGAAAATTTCCATAAGAAAGGAAAATTTCTGTACGTCAGGAAAATTTCTATAAGTCAGGAAAATTTATATAGATAAGGAAAATTTGTATAAGTCAGGAAAATGTTTATAAGCCAGGAAAATTTCTATACGCCAGGAAATTTTCCATAAGAAAGGAAAATTTCAGGCAGGAAAATTTCTATACGTCAGGAAAAATTCCCATAAGTCGGAAAAAATTCTATAAGCTGGAAAATTTCCATAAGAAAGGAAAATTTCTATACGTGAAGAAAATTTCCTTTCTTATGGAAATTTTCCAGCTTATAGAAATTTTTCCGACTTATGGCAATTTTTCCTGACTTATAGAATTAAATAATTTGATCACTCAACATTATTTTAACACTCGGTACAGCATTACTAGCTACGAGGGGAGCTATCTCCGTACCAGGGGTGCAGGACAATAGGAAGATGGCAATTTGATATTCCAGCCACATTTTTAATAAGCGCTGGTAATGGCTGCAGTGGCCCACTCTTTATAGCTTTTAGACGATTCAGATGGTCACTTTTATTTAGGGCGAAATGAGATTTATTGGTGAACAAAAGTTGTTTATACGTAACAACCAGTTTATCAGTTACGCTAATGAAGTTTTTTATTAAAGTTGTTTACCTAATGCCGTCTACGAAGTTAAAAATTCCTTCAAACTTTCGGATTAAATATAATTATCATAGTTATTATTAGTACCTAGGTTAAGTTAAAGCAACAACTTTTATTGAGCAAACTTCAAAGTATTTGGCAAGTAGAGTATTTTAAAAGCATTGCTTATATATATAATTCATAAATAATGAATTAAAAGCGAAAATGTTATGACTTTATCTATTAGGAAAATTGGTATCTAGGTAATCTATTATCTAATACAACACAAAATCAGCAGTGGTCACTATTCATATTTCTGTTATTTTTTGCAATTATAGATTTTACAATAGACTAACAATTACATTTTCCAGCTTTATCAGAAAAACTCATGTTTTTTTACAATTTCTATACGCCAGGAAAATTTCCATAAGAAAGGAAAATTTCAGACAGGAAAATTTCTATACGTCAGGAAAAATTCTATACGTCAGGAAAAATTCTATAAGTCAGGAAAAATTGCCATAAGTCGGAAAAATTTCTATAAGCTGGAAAATTTCCATAAGAAAGGTAAATTTCTATACGTGAAGAAAATTTCTCTTTGCCGCAAAATGATATAGATAAGGAAAATTTGTATAAGTCAGGAAAATGTTTATAAGCCAGGAAAATTTCTATACGTCAGGAAAAATCCATAAGTCCGGAAAATTTCTATACGTCAGGAAAAATCCATGTCGGGAAAATTTCCATAAGAAACGAAAATTTCTATACGACAGGAAAATTTCTAAAAGCTGGAAAATTTCCATAAGGAAAATTTCTCTTTGCCGCAAAATTATATAGATAAGGAAAATTTGTATAAGTCAGGAAATGTTTATAAGCCAGAAAATGTCTATACGTCGGGAAATTTCTATAAGCCAGCAAAATTTCTATAAGCCAGGAAAATTTCTATACGTCAGGAAAATTTCTATACGTCCGGAAAATTTATATAGATAAGGAAAATTTGTATAAGTCAGGAAAATGTTTATAAGCCAGGAAAATTTTTATACGTCAGGAAAAATCCATAAGTCCTGAAAATTTCTATACGTCAGGAAAAATCCATGTCGGGAAAATTTCCATAAGAAACGAAAATTTCTATACGACAGGAAAATTTCTAAAAGCTGGAAAATTTCCATAAGGAAAATTTCTCTTTGCCGCAAAATTATATAGATAAGGAAAATTTGTATAAGTCAGGAAATGTTTACAAGCCAGGAAAATGTCTATACGTCGGGAAAATTTCTATAAGCCAGCAAAATTTCTATACGTCAGGAAAATTTCTACACGTCGGGAAAATTTCTTTAAGCTAGCAAAATTTCTATAAGCCAGGAAAATTTCTATACGTCAGGAAAATTTCTATGCGTCGGGAAAATTTCTATAAGGCAGCAAAATTTCTATAAGCCAGGAAAATTTCGATAAGACAGGAGAATTTCTATACGTCAGGAAAATTTCTCTTTGTGGGGAAAATTTCGATAAGTCAATAAAAATAATATTATAGATAAATAATTATAAGCCAGCAAAATTTCTAAAAGACAAGAAAATTTCCATAAGTCCGGAAAATTTCTATACGTCAGGAAAATTTCTATACGTCGGGAAAATTTCTTTAAGCAAGCAAAATTTATATAAGCCAGGAAATTTTCTATACGTCAAGAAAATTTCTATGCGTCGGGAAAATTTCTATAAGCCAGGAAAATTTCTATACCTCAGGAAAAATCCATGTCGGGAAAATTTCCATAAGAAACGAAAATTTCTATACGACAGGAAAATTTCTAAAAGCTGGAAAATTTCCATAAGGAAAATTTCTCTTTGCCGCAAAATTACATAGATAAGGAAAATTTGTATAAGTCAGGAAATGTTTATAAGCCAGGAAAATGTCTATACGTCGGGAAAATTTCTATAAGCCAGCAAAATTTCTATACGTCAGGAAAATTTCTACACGTCGGGAAAATTTCTTTAAGCTAGCAAAATTTCTATAAGCCAGGAAAATTTCTATACGTCAGGAAAATTTCTATGCGTCGGGAAAATTTCTATAAGGCAGCAAAATTTCTATAAGCCAGGAAAATTTCGATAAGACAGGAGAATTTCTATACGTCAGGAAAATTTCTCTTTGTGGGGAAAATTTCGATAAGTCAATAAAAAATAATATTATAGATAAATAATTATAAGCCAGCAAAATTTCTAAAAGACAAGAAAATTTCCATAAGTCCGGAAAATTTCTATACGTCAGGAAAATTTCTATACGTCGGGAAAATTTCTTTAAGCAAGCAAAATTTATATAAGCCAGGAAATTTTCTATACGTCAGGAAAATTTCTATGCGTCGGGAAAATTTCTATAAGCCAGGAAAATTTCTATACCTCAGGAAAATTTGTATAAGTCAGGAAAAATTATATACGCCAGGAAAATTTCTTTACGTCAGGAAAAATTCTATAAGCCAGGAGAATTTCTATACGTGAGGAAAATTTCTCTTTGCCGCAAAAATTTCTATAAGTCAGGAAAAATCCATAAGTCGGGAAAATTTCGATAAGACAGGAGAATTTCTATACGTCAGGAAAATCTCTGTGTGGGGAAAATTTCTATAAGTCAGGAAAATTTCGATAAGTCAATAAAAAATAATATTATAGATAAATTATGATAAAATACGTATTAGGCGACAGACACGATTCGACTATAAATTTATATTTAAACACGGTATGCATAATAAATAACCTTATATTTCGTGTTTCTCAGAAATAATTCAGAAGAGAACTTAATACAACGGTTCCGTGAGATGGGAGAGGATACGGAAGATTGCTCTAAACCGTTGTTAGGCGATTGTGAAGGTAATATTATTATTTATTTAATTAAGTATTTAATTTGATAGATAATTTAAAAAATTTAATCAGAGAGATAATGTAAAAAGCAGTTTTAATCCTACTAATATTATAAATGCGAAAGTTTGTGAGGATGTGTGTGTGTGTGTGTGTGTGTGTGTGTGTGTGTGTGTGTGTGTGTGTGTGTGTGTGTGTGTGTGTGTGTGTTTGTTACTCTTTCACGCAAATACTACTGAACCGATTACAATGAAATTTAGCACACATATAGAAGGTAACTTGGATTAACACATAGGGTAGGTTTTATCACGGAAATCCCACGGGAACGGAAACTATGTGGGTTTTCCTTTGAAAACGCGGGCGAAGCCGCGGGCGGAAATTTAGTATTATTTATAATCTATTGTTTAACAAATGTTTATAATAAGTCTTCATTTTGCATTTCAAGTATTGCAATGAATAAATTACGTTTTTAATTATGACGTTATAACTTATATTCAATAAATAATAGAAAAAAGAATGAAAAACACTGTTTATATAAAAATTAAAAATAACATTAAACAATAAAAAAATAAAAATCGCAATGATGCAATTTGTATACAATTAATGAAGTTTACCTTACTTGTTTTATTTTAAAGTATAGGTAAGAATATAGATTTATCGGAATAGCACAGTGATGTGGTGATGGTTTGTGAATAAAAATAATTTTCTTTTTTATTACATCACACATACATACATTTCATTAGTTGTATAAAAATCGTTCTAGAGCAGGCTCCAAGGAGATGTTCGTTTGCAAAATTAGCGGACCTAAATCTGACTTCTGATATATATTGTATAGGTCCCAGACATCCTATAGACAGATGTTGCCAACCAGTTTTGTGGTCCCCCTGCCCGCACCCCGGTAATTAAATATGGCATACAAAGAAAAAAATAAAAATTTCCAAAACATGCCGTGTGGGGTATCAAATGAAAGAGCTTATTGAGTAGATCACGAATATATAGCATACTATATACATTTCTTACACTTTCTCTAAGATTTTTTAGAAAATTTACGAAAATGGTCCATTTTTGAGTTAACTTTAAACCACTATAGATTGAAAACTCATGAATATATTTTTTAAATTATTATTTTAAATAATTAACAATAGTCCATTGTTTATAATTCAATAGTTCGTAATATAATATAAGTGAGCTATGTGGTGGATTTGATGAAAATAACTATATACTATATGAACTTGAAAATATACTCGCCATCTTTGAATGCTCCCCCCACTCCCCCATGCAACTATTTCACTGTACGAAATATTGAATCGTAAACAATGGACTATTGTTAATTATTTAAAATAATAATTTAAAAAATATATTCATGAGTTTTCAATCTATAGTGGTTTAAAGTTAACTCAAAAATGGACCATTTTCGTAAATTTTCTAAAAAATCTTAGAGAAAGTGTAAGAAATGTATATAGTATGCTATATATTCGTGATCTACTCAATAAGCTCTTTCATTTGATATCCCACACGGCATGTTTTGGAAATTTTTATTTTTTTCTTTGTATGCCATATTTAATTACCGGGGTGCGGGCAGGGGGACCACAAAACTGGTTGGCAACATCTGTCTATAGGATGTCTGGGATCTATACAATATATATCAGAAGTCAGATTTAGGTCCGCGATTTTTGCAAACGAAACTCCACTGAGAGTCCGGTCTATTCATTTGCAAGCGAAATAAGCGTGCGGGGCGGGGTTGTGTAAAAGGAAGGAGATGTCAGAATTTGTTTTATTTTGCAGATTTAGGGTCGGAATGTAAGGGGTGACGGAGGGTGTCAGGGGGAATAAAAATAATTTTCTTTTTTATTACATCACACATACATACATTTCATTAGTTGTATAAAAATCGTTCATTTGCAAGCGAAATAAGCGTGCGGGGCGGGGTTGTGTAAAAGGAAGGAGATGTCAGAATTTGTTTTATTTTGCAGATTTAGGGTTGGAATGTAAGGGGTGACGGAGGGTGTCAGGGGATAAGGTTGTGTGGTGGGGGGATATCGCAACACAAGAGAACGGGGCGAACCTCAGCGAGACGGTAAGGAAATCTTGTTGTAAGGCGGACCTGAAGGCGGGCGGCGGCGGCGGCGGCTTGCGCGGGGCCGGCGCCGCGAACGGGGCCGCGCGGGGCAGCGCAGGGAACCGACTGACACACACATTTATTGTTATAGCACTTTTTTGCATTGTTTTGATGTATTTAACATGAAAACAGTTAACATAACATCTATATTATACCAAAATTAATAATACAACCAAACAATATCAGCACACATTTTCATACCATGTTTTAAAAACTTTGTTACCTAAGTTACCTTTCCCGATGATTGATTATGCATTAGTTGACTGTTCCGAATTTCATCAAATTTTGCAGTGAAAATCTAATAGAGGGTCTATACAGGGAAAGTCTACACAGTTCCTATCTTAATTATACTATAATTAAATTATCCATAAGCTTTTTTCGGCTACCTAGAAAAGTTAAGCTATAAGGTTGTATACATTAAGTTACATTGAACTTCACAAGGTGCTAAAGTATGTCAAGTAGCGGCTGCAAGCGCAACATATACCCACTCGGGCGTGATGGGGCTGCCCTCCTCCTCGTGCAGGTCGGGCAGGCGCTCGAGCCCGAGGCACTGGCGCCGCAGCAGGTCCACCTCCGCCTTCAGCGGCCGGTAGTCCTCGTGCAGCCGCGACGCGTTCGACAGCTTGCGCGACATGCTCTCCTCCGTCTGCTTTATCACTGTCTCCATCTGGAATGTGTGGCCATCATGGTCATGTATACTATCTCTGTGACCAGTATGATAAAATACATACCAGAAATTTCATTTACACTTGTTAATATTTAAATGTATAAAAAAACTGTTAAAGAATAACATAATATAATTTTTCTATTATTATTAATTCATTATTCAATACAGTAAATAATTGTTCTGTAAAATAGAGATAACCCAGTAAAGAGTGCTATACTCAAACATAAACATACTTAACCTGTTTTGTTTTTACAAGAAAAACCATTTTAATTAAATAAATACAAATCAAAAGTTACAGCTACTGTTATTTCCTGTACTAATTTATCATCAAATCCAAACCCATAATCTATGTAATTGGACTACAATAGCTAAGCATGTGGTTCCATTGAACAGAGACAAGACAAACAAACACAGTGAGTAGTTCCAATCTCCGCCAACAATAGCTCGCCACTACAATAACAAACTGTACTGATGCCACCTGTTCTCTTAAATTGATCCAGTCATAGAAATATAGGAAATGTAAACATATTCTATACTTAGAAATTATTTATTTCTTATTGTTTTTGTATTTCCAAGATTTTTTTTGTATGTTTTCATTATTTCCCTAAACAGCTGGACTTAAATTTAAAAATTTATATACCTATATAACAACAACTATAAGAAATAAAAGTTAAAATAAATTAAATATGATTATATAAAATCATTACAACCTTTGCTGAGCACAAAAACAGCAGAAATACAAGACTCACTGCATTTATATCAGCGTGTATCTGCCGTAGCTCCTCGACGTGGCTCATCTTCTCCTGCTGCAGCAGTTCCATCTCTCGCTTGTACTGCGCCAGACATCGCCCTTCCTGGTCTCCACTCCGCACTTCCGTTAGTATGCTCCGCTTCAGCCGCTCCAGGGTTATCGTTTTATTTCTGTAAAGTAAAAACAATAACGTACAATACCACGTTACTTCCTAATTATAATAACTTCCATAAATATACATACATATTGTGTTTTAGTGTAGTAAATGTTAAACGAAACTAAAACTATGCATTGGCTTAATATTTAAGCTTTATTAAAATGATTTTTGTCAAGTGTTTAAATATTGATCGAAGGTCCACAGGTGTGAAAGCATTAATAATGTGAATGAAAATCATACCTAATTTCTTTCATTGCTTCCAATTTGTGATATATCTCTCGTTCGTTTTCAGCGGTCATTCTTTTTTAACAAACACTAGTAAATAATATATTTAAATGAAAATACAAATCACAAAACAATGTCCATCTATATCAAGCTCAAATTAAAACATACTAGTGATGTGCACTGTGAAGTGAACACGAAATAGTAAAAATGACTCGGTCCCAGTTCATTAAATCAAATCGGAATATCGACATTTTATTATACAGAATCGTCACCAAAGATCGTCCCTATCCTATGCTACTTTCATACTTTGCACAGAGATGAAACGGATAGCAGTTTGGCCGGATACCGGATACCGGATATTCGGCCGACCAAGTGGCCGGATAGCCGAATATCCGGCCGCCGAATATCCGGCGAACTCGCCTCGACTCGGTTCGATTCGGGTCTTTTCGTTGATGAGTGAAGTTAACAATTGTACAATTTTATTATTGAAGTGAAAACTTCTTTAGCGGCGTTGGGTATAAAATCTTAAACTCGCGTCAGGACACGTGACCTGATCGAAAAAGCGTAAGACGGATGGATATCAAACATGCTCAACGTTAATAATCAAGTTTTCACTTCTGCCGGCACTCCCGGAGTGCAACCCGTCTTTTTTTTTGTGTCGATTGCATGCAGGGCAGACACGTGCGTGATCGTTTTTAGGTTATAATTTTATTTGTGCTCTTATTATTTTAAGTACATACATATATACATAGGTCTAAAAGATTTAGCAACGAGAAATGGCATCGGTGAAGAAAAGATCGTCTTTACGGGAATACTTTGACATAAGCAATGAAAATAAAAAGTTAGCTCTTTGTTTATTATGCAATGTTAATATTTCTCGTGGCGGCGAAGCGAAAAAAGCAGGTAATGTATCTAATAATAAATAATCTAATTGCAATAATTTTAATACCTATCAAGTAAAATAATATCTTGCAAGTTTCGTAACATATTCAATAATTATTGATTTCGGGGAAATGTGATTCTTGCTAATAAATAAAGCAAATAATTACTCAAAAATATGTTTCTTTTATCCAGCTATTTTTTTTTAATAGTAGCTATCCGGTATTCGGCCGGATAGTATTATGGCGGCCGGATAGGCCGGATACCGGATAGTTACCGGATATCCGTTTCATCTCTACTTTGCACTTGTGAATCTTCAATCACATTGCCAATTTATTTATTAAAATTGTGCACAGCGAGCACAATAATTATTGTGAATGATTTCAATGATTGGATGATGGAATAAAAAAATATTAAACAACAATAATTTTAGACAAAAATCATTCTTTGTCTTTATTTTATCTGCCGGTATAGAAACAAAATGTCTATGATTAGACTATATTGAAAATGGCCGCCTGATCATCGAAAGCGGCTTGCTGTCAAAATATAAAAATAGTTTTTGATAACGCGTATGCTTTATTTATAAGTAAATGTATAGTTTTCATGTATTATTTAATTAAGTAAGCTGAATGAATTCACCTAGTGTCATATCACACAGTTTAGGAATATATCTGCAAAGGAAGTTTACAACTTTGCAAATTGCTTCGTGTCGCGCATACTGAAACAGTGGTCCGTCTTGTTTACCGTTCAAAATGAACGAAGAAGGCGGTGATGATTCGCCGTCACGGCCAAAACGAAAAATAAAAAAGGTGATGATACTCTCGTCTAGCTCGGATTCTGACAGTGAGGAGAGCATCAGCGTCACAAGGACACGTAGAAAAAAATTAAGGGTGAATATCCTATTTGTGTAACTTATCAGATTTGACTTTTCGATATATATAATTTATAATCGTTTTCAGGTTGTGAGTGAGAATGAATCGAGTGATAGTAGCGGCAGTTCAGTCGTATGCGGCACTCGTCGCAGGCGCACCCTGCCCAAGCTCCGCGACTCGGAGGCAGAGAGCGACACTTCGGGTTGGGCGAGCGACCGCTCCAACTCGAAGCAAGTGGCATCCACATCGAAAGCACCTTCTGGGTTTGCCTCGGATAGTTCAGAAGGAAATTCTGACAAGTGCTCAATATGTTTGTTGCGCTTTAAAAATCAAGAAATCGGTACTCCCATAAACTGTGAGCATATATTCTGTTTGGATTGTATAACAGAATGGTCTAAGAATGTAAACACGTGCCCTGTAGATAGGATAACATTTGAATCGATAGTGGTGAAAGCGTGTATCGGTGGACGAGTGTTAAGAACTGAGCCTGTTAAAGTAATAGAGAGACGACCATCGGTTGATATATTAGTAGTAGAGGAAACTATTGTATGTGAGGTAAGTCATTTAATGTATATATAGGTATACAATTGAATATTGCACAATAATATTCGTTACATTATTGGTGAATCTCTATTGTGCCTAGACACATGTTTAACTAAAGTAAGAGTGAAACATTTTTCAGATATGTAGCAGGGGTGATGATGAAGAGTCTATGTTATTATGTGATGGCTGTGACCTTGGGTATCATATGCAATGTCTCACTCCTCCACTCACAGAGGTATAATACAAATCTTTTTGTGTAAGAAAAAAATAAACGAATTCATAGTTATTCCTCCTAGTTATGCTTTTCATGTAGAACATAACTAATTTATTTTTTACATTAATAGCAATACCCATGAAAACATGGTATTTCATTACTATTATAGAAAAAATATGACTCATTGGATATAGGTGTGGTAATATGATATCAAAATACAATTAATATATCTTATATTTTAAAGCAATAATTTCTTAAAAAAAAAAATGAATGTTGAATATTATATATAGACAACATTTATTATAATAATAAATTCACTATCCGCAGGTGCCAGCTTCTCAGTGGCTGTGTCCGAGTTGTGATGATATTTATGATGCCATCAATTTGTCAGAAGTGGAAGATCTGTTCAGTGATATTGCAGATATCAGTAGACCCCTAGGACCTAGACCGGCCCCTCTCCGAGCGCCCAGAAACGTAAGGAGATCGGCCAGGACCCAAAGCAATCCTGACCAACCCTCCACCTCCAGCGGAAGGAGAGGCAGCAGGCTCAGTATTGAAGACATTCCCACTTCATCCAGAGGTTTCCGAACAACCAATAGGAGTCGCTCCACAACAACTGGAACACAAAGAAAAAGGAAAAGAACTACTCGTAGAAGAACAAGGAAGGTTTTGATTGAGTATGAAATACAAGAAAATGGAAAGTTTCCCGTGACCCGTAGTGTGACACGAACTGTTAGGAGGAGAAAGGTATGTTATATCACATAGACTCTCTGAATAAAGAAAATAGTTTTTAATAGAATTTATTAATTGAAAATATTTTGATTACAGACACGTAAAAGACAACCTCGAACAGCAGCAAGGAGGTCACATGTTAGAGCCAGTGTGAGAGCTATGCTTACCTCTATGAAGGTGGATCAAGAAATTGGCCAGTCTTCTAATCCAAGAGGTGTCCAAGACTTGAGAGTCAGTAGACAACGAGCGGGCATCCCCACTCTCAGCATATATGGAAATACTAATCAGTTGGAATATTTTTCTGATGATGAAGTGGATGTATCAGAAGGAGCTTCCACAGCAGTAGCTATCAGACCTACCTCCAGCATACTTAGTGCTTATAGACAGGTAGAAATTTTATTATATTGTAATTTTTAATGTACATGAATTTAATGACCTTATTGAATTATAATATAAAATAAATATTGTTTCTTGGAAAGTATTCATTGTTGCAACTGTACTTTTTTCAGGCAAGAAGAAAAATGATAAACATACCATCTCCAACGCATGCCTCATCAGCACCTGATTTACTCTCAAATATTTTGGAGAGCCAAGCTCTCTTACATTCTAAAAATTCTATTGTGTCTGTTTCTGTTGATGGCAATGTGAATATCAAATTACAAAGAACTAAAACTTTGCCATCAAATAAAAGTCCAGAAAGAGCACAAAAAGAGAAAAAACTAGACTTGACAAAAACGGAAGAGGCTGTTAGAGAAGTTCCGTCTTACCCGGGACAGTCCCGCGGGGGCGGCGGCTGGGGCGGGGGTTATCGCGGAACCTATCATCGCGACCAAAATAACTTTAACAGGGGAAACTATGACAACAATTACGGAAATTCGTATCAGAACAGACAAGGCAGCAATAATATGTATAACAATTATCAAAACAATAACAATATGCGACGTGATTCAGAACCAGAATTCTTTGACAACTATCGGCGACCCCACCAATTTTCACATGCAGATGATTCATACTTTGATAGGACTAGACGTAATGCTCCAAATGATGCTAACAGACCACAAAATTTTTCCAATACTCCAAGGCCTAATGAGCAGAATCAAGGGCGGTATAGTTTGGGCCCACCCTGGCAACCATATGGCAATGCACCGCCTGCTTCTAGACAGGATATGCCTCCCGCTGCAGCTAGACATTCATTTGGTGGATTTGAAAATCCTCTTGATATGAGAATGGGACAGATGCCTCCAAGAACATCAAATATTGATTCATTTTCAAGAGTAGAAACTCCTCAGCAAGAAAAACCTCAACCCCAACTTCATAACCCTCCTGTCGAAACCCAGCCATTTGAACCTTTACCACAGCCACCAATGTTCAATTTTCCAAAATCAGGAGAACTGGAGAAGTCTGAAGACGAGAAAAGTGATTCTGGTCTTGTCATTGATACAGAAAAGTATGATCCCACCGACCCTACGAATGACGATGACAGTGGAGACGAGCACAAAGATTTGCCGGAACCTTCGACAGCTTCTGTTCCGAGGGTTGCAGAGATCCCAGTTACCGCACCCGCAGTCGCAGTGCCTCTGCCGCCGGAGCCAGTGCCGGCGCCGCCGAGAACTGTACAAAGTATTTTAGCTGGAATAGACACAAGTAGCATGAATGTTCCTGCAAATGTGCTGGACAGTGCAGTGAGACAAGTTTTAAAAGAACATAGGAATTTAATTGTCCCTGCAACAGACACTCATAATGATAAGAGCGATGAGGATTCGGAAGGCGACTGTCCGAATTTCTCAATTTACTCAGCAACGAGTGTACATATAGCTAATAATACGAGTATTTTAAATGACGATGTAGTGCCCGAGCAACCGCATCAGGATGGTCTGGAGGATCTCGTCCAAGAGGACGACGATGTGCCCGATATACCTTCTCCTGCTAAATCCGATAATGCTTTTGATGAAACAATAAAAGCAGAAACAACACTCAATAATAATAAATCCTCCACACCCACGAGTTACGAAACTAATGTTATGAGTAAAACTGAAGAAGAATATAAAGAAAAAATATCTAAACGTTGCCCTATTACGACAAATACTCGAAATCCTATAAAAATCAAGATAAACACCCCTTCTTTGATTAAAAGAGTTTCTTTGTATGACGAAGAAGATACGAATCAAGATGTTAATCCTACAGAGAAGAGTGATGTTATTGAAGATAAAATGGAATCTGAAAATCCCGCCAGCCCTAAGTTAAGTAAGGAACACGAAAAATTATTTGAGGAGGATGAGGTAACGAGTACAATATGCAAACAAAACAAGGAAGTTAAAGTTGATGTCAATAATGTAAAAGAGAATGTTGATCAAGAACTTGAAGAAAAAATTAAATTATGCGAAGAAATAAAAAAGAGCGATGAAACTGTGAATAAAAAAGACGAAGACATGGAAGTTGAAAAAGAGAAAGATTTTCAGGATGATAATAAATCTGACAAATCGCATTCAGAGCACGACAATGAAATGTCCGATACTGAAATATGTTTCAACACACAATCGCCCAAAGACGAAAAAAATAACGAGAAAGGTGAAGAAAATGTAGAAAAAATGACAGAATCGATCAGTGAAACTGAAGATGAAAGAAGTTACACGCCCTGCTTAGACGAAAACAAACCGAAAGACGCGTCTTTTGAAATCGATAAAGATAAGGGTCTAGAGGGGCTCGACACGGAAATGATATCGGAAGAGGAGGGAAACGAAATGTTCTCCGAGAACGAGAGGCCGTCGTCCGCGCAGTCACACAAGTCGCCGCCCAGAGCTAAACCCGTCGAGGAGCCGCCACCCGAAGTCGCCGAGAAAAAGAGAAGTGACAAGAAAAAGGGCGACTCGAGAGAGGACGGAAAGAAGAAGAAAAAGAAAGAATCGAAGAAGGAGGCCAAAGAGAAGAGTAAAAGTAAAAAGAAGACCGAAATCTCTTTCAAGAAACTCAGTAAGAGCGGAAAAGAGAGAAACTACAGGGAGAGAGACCGGGACGACAAAAAGAAAAAAGACAGAAGATCCTCGAGCGAGGCGCCCGAAGTGAAAAAGAAGAGAAAGGAAAAAAGGAAAGATCTCGAGCGCTACGACGTCCGCACGCTCGTCACCGAGAAGCGGAGGAAAGTGAAGGATCCGTTCGGGCGCGACGTGTCCCCCCGCGCGCGCTCCCCCTCGCTGTCCCCGCGCCGCTCCGCCTCGCCCGAGCCCCGCGCGACCGCCCGGCGCCGCTCGCCCGCCCGCGCGCGCCGCACCGCCTCGCGCGGCCGCCGCTCGGTCTCGCGCGCGCGCCGCTCCCTCTCCCGCGCACGCCGCTCGCTGTCTCGCGCGCGCCGCTCCATCTCGCGCGCGCACGCGTCGCCCCGCGCGCGCCGCACGCCTTCGCGGCCGCACCGCTCGCCCGCGCGCCGCTCCGTGTCGCGACTGACGCCGGTAGCGCTGCGCGAGTCGCCCCGCGCGCGCCGCTCCCCCGCCTGCCGGCTGCGCCGCTCGCCCTCTGCGCGCTCGCCCACGCCGCGCCGCTCCGTCCAGCGCAAGCGCCGGCGGCGCTCCGCCAGCCGCGCCCGCCGGCGCCGCTCCGCCTCGGGCGTTGCGCGCGTTCTCGGCAAAAAGAAGAAGCGGGCGCGGCCCGACCGCTCGCCGACCCCGCCTCGTCGCCGCGTCGTCGAGTCGCCTCGCCGGAAAATAAGAAGGAGCGCGAGCCTCGAGCTGTCGCCGGCTCGTTCGATGCCGTCGCCGTCGCTCGACTCGCAGCCGCCGTCGCCGCGCACGCCGCCGCCGGAGCCCCCGGAGGAGCCGCCGCTGCGCGTGGCCGCCGAGCGCGCGCGGCGCCGCGAGCTCGAACGGCCGCGGCGCCGCGCTCGGGACGCGCCCGGCCCGTCCAAGGAGGTGTTCACGTCCGGCGACAACATCCTCGTCAGCGTCAGCTTCAAGGACCAGCAGCGCGGCGAGGAGGAGGAGCGCCGGCGGCGGCGCGAGAGCAAGCGGGATCGCCGGCGGCGCCGCCGCAACCCGCCGCCGCCCGAGGCCGAGACGGCCAAGCCGGTCGCGATCATCGACCTCGACCGCTCGCCGTTCCGGGAGCTGACGCCGTCCCCCAAGAACGTGATAGTGCTGAGCGACAGCGAGCCCGGCGAGAAGGACGCCGCGGAGGCGCCGGCGGCGGCGCCCGCGCCCGCGCCCGCGCTCGCGCCGGCCGAGCCGCACGCGGCGGGCCCCAAGACGCCGCCCGAGCCCAGCGCGGAGGGCGGCGGGCCGCCGGTGGCCGCCGTGGCCGCGGTGCCGGCGCCGGCGGCGGGCTCGCCGGGCGCGGGCGCGGAGTCGCGCTCGCCGGACGCGTACGACCCGTTCGAGCCGACGCGCTCGGCGTCTGCGTCGCCGGCGTCGGGCCGGTCGGGCGCGTCGCCCGCGTCGGCCGCGTCGGCACCGTCCCCCGCCGGCCCGCCGCCCGACCCGCCGCGGCTCATGACGCTGGAGTCGGCGCAGCGCACCAACATGTCTGCGGACGACGTGCTGGACCGCCGCCCCGTAACCCCCGCTGAAAAGGTAAATAGAGCGCCTGACGCGTTTACCCTATTCAGTATCAAAAATTGTCAAAAACGATTTTTTTTTATAAATTACCGAGTTAGATACCGAAAACACACTGCCAATTCCCGAAATGCAAAGAGACTGCAAAGATGTTATTGCAGTTTTTTTTTGCATGAAATATCAATATTAGACCAGGGTCGACAATTATCTTTGGTTTATCTCGATTTCCGACAAAACAAGTCCAACACAAAACACACAAACAGATACAAATAAAAAAGTTAAATTAGCAAAGTTGAAGGTAATATAAAAAGATCTACAACTATTTAAATTACAAATTTTCTAAATCTAGGTGAAAAATTCAAATAACGAAGCTTTTGGTTTCTTATTTTTATCTTTTTCAAAATATTTTTTTCTATGAATTTTGCTGAAAACTTACATTATTAATTACTAGATTTCCGCCCGCGGCTTCGCCCGCGTTTTCAAAGGAAAACCCGCATAGTTTCCGTTCCCGTGGGATTTTTAAGAAGAAAAAAAGAAGAAAGAAAGAAATATTCTATATGTGTGCTAAATTTCATTGTAATCGGTTCAGTAGTATTTGCGTGAAAGAGTAACAAACACACACACACACACACACACACACATCCTCACAAACTTTCGCATTTATAATATTAGTAGGATTAAAACTGCTTTTTACATTATCTCTCTGATTAAATTTTTTAAATTATCTATCAAATTAAATACTTAATTAAATAAATAATAATATTACCTTCACAATCGCCTAACAACGGTTTAGAGCAATCTTCCGTATCCTCTCCCATCTCACGGAACCGTTGTATTAAGTTCTCTTCTGAATTATTTCTGAGAAACACGAAATATAAGGTTATTTACTATGCATACCATGTTTAAATATAAATTTATAGTCGAATCGTGTCTGTCGCCTAATACGTATTTTATCATAATTTATCTATAATAAATAAAAAAAAAAATAAAAAAAAAAATATTTTTTATTGACTTATCGAAATTTTCCTGACTTATAGAAATTTTCCCCACAAAGAGAAATTTTCCTGACGTATAGAAATTCTCCTGTCTTATCGAAATTTTCCCGACTTATGGATTTTTCCTGACTTATAGAAATTTTTGCGGCAAAGAGAAATTTTCCTCACGTATAGAAATTCTCCTGGCTTATAGAATTTTTCCTGACGTAAAGAAATTTTCCTGGCGTATATAATTTTTCCTGGCGTATATAATTTTTCCTGACTTATACAAATTTTCCTGATGTATAGAAATTTTCCTGGCTTATAGAAATTTTCCCGACGCATAGAAATTTTCCTGACGTATAGAAATTTTCCTGGCTTATATAAATTTTGCTAGCTTAAAGAAATTTTCCCGACGTATAGAAATTTTCCTGACGTATAGAAATTTTCCGGACTTATGGAAATTTTCTTGTCTTTTAGAAATTTTGCTGGCTTATAATTATTTATCTATAATATTATTTTTTATTGACTTATCGAAATTTTCCCCACAAAGAGAAATTTTCCTGACGTATAGAAATTCTCCTGTCTTACCGAAATTTTGCTAGCTTAAAGAAATTTTCCCGACGTATAGAAATTTTCCTGACGTATAGAAATTTTCCGGACTTATGGAAATTTTCTTGTCTTAAATTTTCCTTTCTTATGGAAATTTTCCTGGCTTATAAACATTTTCCTGACTTATACAAATTTTCCGTATCTATATAAATTTTGCGGACGTATATAAATTTTCCTGACGTATAGAAATTTTCCTGGCTTATAGAAATTTTGCTGGCTTATAGAAATTTTCCCGACGTATAGACATTTTCCTGGCTTATAAAGATTTCCTGACTTATACAAATTTTCCTTATCTATATAATTTTGCGGCAAAGAGAAATTTTCCTTTCTTATGGAAATTTTCCCGACATGGATTTTTCCTGACGTATAGAAATTTTCCGGACTTATGGATTTTTCCTGACGTATAGAAATTATCCTGGCTTATAAACATTTTCCTGACTTATACAAATTTTCCTTATCTATATCATTTTGCGGCAAAGAGAAATTTTCTTCACGTATAGAAATTTTCCTTTGTTATGGAAATTTTCCAGCTTATAGAAATTTTCCCGACTTATGGAAATTTTCCTGATTTATAGAAATTTTTCCTGACTTATCGTAATTTTTCTGTCAATCGAAATTTCCCTAACTATTGTTAAAATCATTTTTCTAATCTTCCTAAAAGGCTTCGCCCGTGGTACATATTTCGCAATAAAAGGTAGCCTATGTCCTTTCTCGGGTATCAAAATATCTCCATACCAAATTTCATGCAAATTGGTTCAGTAGTTTAGGCGTGATTGAGTAACAGACAGACAGACAGAGTTACTTTCGCATTTATAATATTAGTATGGATTACTAGATTTCCGCCCGCGGCTTCGCCCGCGTTTGCAAAGGAAAACCCGCATAGTTCCCGTTCCCGTGGGATTTCCGGGATAAAAACTATCCTATGTGTTAATCCAAGTTACCCTCTATATGTGTGCTAAATTTCATTGTAATCGGTTCAGTAGTTTTTACGTGAAAGAGTAACAAACATCCATACATCCATACATCCATACATCCTTACAAACTTTCGCCTTTATAATATATATTAGATGTCCCAAATACACTGTAATTCATTTGATTTAAAATATGTATTTGTCGCCTTATTAGTAGTAGTACATATTATATAAAAGCACCATGATTTTCAAATCGAAAATTCCCCCGTAACAATATCAGCTTTTTCCAGTTCAAGAAGTGGAGGGCTTTTTGTTCTGTGTACTTGGGACATAATAATAATGTTTCGGTAATTTTTCACCAAATTTCGTAGAAAAAAAGATATTTTGAAAAAGTAAAAATTGTGATGAAAATACAAAAGTTGTAGATCTTTTTATTACCTACAACTTTGCCATTTAACTTTTTTCCATAAGGCTTGTAGTTTTGCCGGAAATCGAGATAAACTATTTGTTACTCTAAAAAGCTCACAAACTCGTATCGACCGTAATTTATTTTTTCTGTCAATTTTATCATATTTCCCTCCTTTAATGGGTTTCATCCTACTGAAATTTTTTACCATTTTTGAAGGTTTGTCCCTGGTCTATATGACGAACCACGTTTTAAAATACATGATTTTTTTTTTCATTTGTTCGATTTTACGATTAAAAGTTAAAAGTCTAACGGTCGAAAGTCTAGTACCAATAATTCAGTATTTTTTTGTGTTCATTTATTGCTCGTATATAGTGTTTAGCTTCTTTCGAACGACGGGTCGATCATTATCCCGCCACTCCTGCAGGTGCTAGCGTTGCTGCAGTCGACGCGCGACGCGTCGCCCGAGCCGCCGCCGGGCGACGAGGCGGGCGGGGGCGCGGCGGGGCCCGGGGCGCCGGCGGGCGGGCCGGGGGCGCCGGCGGGCGGCGTGGGCGCGGGCCCGGGGGCGCCGGGCGCGGGCGCGGGCGAGGAGGCGCCGCCGCCGCTGCCGCGCATCGTGCTGCCGTCGCCGGGCCGCGCGCCGCCCAAGCTGTTCCCGGGCAAGCCGTCGCCCATCAAGTCGAACCCGGTGAAGCCGATGGCGCGGCCGCCGTCGGAGCCCGGCTCGCCGTACTCGCCCGGCTCGTCCGACTTCGGCGACCTGTTCGAGCCGCCCGCGCGCCGCCGCCGCGCCCTCGCGCCCGCCGCCAACGCGCACAACGCTTACAAGAAGAAAGGTGAGCCGTTTGCCGATTTATTGACGGCCCTCGGTGATGCTGAATAGCATAAATTTACATTCTTGTGTTGTAATTTGGACGACATTAACGTTAACATATATTACACATATTTTCATTTGAGCTAACTAAATTAACTTATTTTTATAATCTAATGAAAACATTTATATTATACTAAATAATGGAAAAAATCCAAGCTCTAGTTGAAATTACCCTAATACTTTACGTTTATCATAAACGTTACTATTTTATAAATAAACGTTCCCTTTTGCAGGTAAAACGCAAGTGGGCGTGAAGATAGACGAAGACAACCTCAAGATCCTGGACGACCTGCCCAGCTCCGCTGTTGAGATGCAGGTCAAGAGCAAGGTAGCTATAATTGCTACTCTTACACCGATCAACTTATTTATAATTTTAAGATCTTTTATAAAACTCTCTGAAAATAAGTTCACTGTCGATCACTACTTCAAGTAAAAAAAAAAAAAAAAAATAGGACAGCGCTAGTCGTCCGCTAAACGGATGAATAAAATAAATTAGTCGTCCGATAACATCTATTTATCTATATAGTTAGGTTATCGGGGTTTCTTTAGAGAACTGCCGCACGTATTATAGGTTTTTTGTGGGGGGAGGAGAGGGGGGAGGAGGGCACACGTAAGTATTTGATATTTTTTTTGCGCGTCGACGGTCCTCCTTCTGTGTAGTTTTTTTTTTAAGAAACCTAACCTTACCTAACGGCTAACCTAACCTAAACTTGATTTTTTTTTTGCGCGTCGACGGAGCCCCGCTTCGCGGGGCTCCTATTTCTGTGTAGTTTTTTTTTTTAAGAAACCTAACCTAATCTAACCTAACGGCTAACCTAACCTAAACTTGATTTTTTTTTGCGCATCGACGGAGCCCCGCTTCGCGGGGCTCCTATTTCTGTGTAGTTTTTTTTTAAGAAACCTAACCTAACCTAACCTAACGGCTAACCTAACCTAAACTTGATTTTTTTTTGCGCGTCGACGGAGCCCCGCTTCGCGGGGCTCCTATTTCTGTGTAGTTTTTTTTTTAAGAAACCTAACCTAACCTAACCTAAAGGCTAACCTAACCTAAACCTAACCTAACGAATTGCGGGCGAATATCTCGGCCATTTTTGATTTTAGAGAAAAGTTGTTCCTATAAAACATGCTTATATTAGCGTAATCTTTGCGATAAAACAATAATAAATAGGTGTTATAATGACACCAACTCCATCAAAAATTTTCTAAGTCCTGCGCCCCCTTTGCTTTAGTCCAACCCAACTAGCTTTAGTGTTAAAAGGTTATCTAGTAATCCGAATAATCGGACGATTAAATTATTTTATTCATCCGGTAATCGGACGATTAAATTATTTTATTCATCCGGTAATCGGACGACTAATTTATTTTATTCATCCGTTTAGCGGACGACTAGACACTTCGAAAAAAATATTATACAGTTTTTAAATAAAATGAGTGTTCCATATTTCTATTCTATTTTTCTTATTTTTTCCTCTGCACATTCTATAACGGTTGTTTTTCATACGTTAGTTCCTGAAGAAGCTGAACCGACAGGAGCGCGTGGTGGAGGAGGTGAAGCTGGTGCTGAAGCCGCACTACAACAAGAAGCACATCACCAAGGACGAGTACAAGCACATCATGCGCCGCGCCGTGCCTAAGGTACGCTACAACACTACATCACGCCATGTTACATTACATTACACCAAGTTACGCTACACTTCACTACATCACGCCACGTTACATTACATTACATCTTTCTACGCTACACCACGCAACACTACAGCACGCTAGGCTACACTTCACTACATCACGCCACGTTACACTACATGACATCTTTCTACGCTACACCACGCAACACTACACCACGCTACGTTACATTACATTAAATTACGCCACGTTACATTACATCACGCCAAGATACATTACACCACGCTACCCTACACTATACTACATTACGCCACGTTACATTACATCACGCCACGTTACATTACATCATGCCACGTTACATTACATCACGCCACGTTATACTACATCACGCCACGTTATATTACATCACGCTACGTTACATTACATTACGCCACGTTACATTACACCACGTTACGCTACACTACACTACATCACGCTACGTTACATTACATTACGCCACGTTACATTACATTACGCCACGTTACATTACACCACGTTACGCTACACTACACTACATCACGCCACGTTACATTACACCACGTTAGCTACACTACACTACATCACGCCACGTTACATTACTCCACGTTACGCTACACTACACTACATCACGCTACGTTACATTACATTCGCCACGTTACATTACACCACGTTACGCTACACTACACTACATCACGCTACGTTACACCACGTTACGCTACACTACACTACATCACGCCACGTTACATTACATCACGCCGCGTTACATTACATCACGCCACGTTACATTACATTACTCCATGTTACAGTACTCACGAAAATCGATCAGTATCACACCAGGGTTGACTGTGCTGTACTTGAAAATGTCACACTACTGATTTTTCTGTACGTAAACCTAAATCATATGTGTTGTTTGCAGATCTGCCACAACAAGACGGGCGAGATCAACCCGGCCAAGATCCAGTCGCTGGTGGAGGCCTACGTGAAGAAGTTCCGCAA
This sequence comes from Colias behrii, assembly GCA_029959065.1. Taxonomy (NCBI): domain Eukaryota; kingdom Metazoa; phylum Arthropoda; class Insecta; order Lepidoptera; family Pieridae; genus Colias; species Colias behrii. The sequence goes on from JARWMC010000012.1 coordinate 12,997,270, forward strand.
GAGACGCAAGCTGGGCCTCGCCTAGCGCTCGCCGAGCCCGGGCCTGCGCCCCCCTAGCCCCTACGGGCGATGTATTCTAATTTAACGCAACGTTTTATTTAAATAAATAATATAATGTAAATCGTGAATGAATTTGTTATTTATCGAATCGTATCTGTTGTCGCAGAGATATATTGTGGACATTATTTATTAGTTACGGAACGCCCTCGGCCGAAACGCGCTCGATATTTTTTTACCGACGCGGCTTGTGGCATAGCTCGTAATGGATGTAATGTGTATAATTATATCCATCTATATTTGCAATAATTAACTTTGTACAAAAATTCATTCACTGCCACGAGAGATCACTTAAATAGAAATATAAAATATAGTTCAATTATTTAGTTACGAGATATTGGTTAATATTATGTTTAAGTTAATTAAGGGGTAGTGAAACAGCTAATAAAATGTTAATATTCTTATACATTTTTTATTTCACTCTCATCTTTCACCCATTTTATTTCAAACTCATAGAACGTCATCATATGCCAGCACCCATCATCACTATTCACCTCTTCCTTTCCTTTCTTGCCTATCTTTAGACAAACCTTAAAAGGCAATCAATTCCTTTACTGAAAAAAACGATACATAGCCATTAATAATCACTTTTAATTTTATCATTTGTCACATTAGCTATAAGAAATGAACACAGAATTATTTTTAAAGATCATGTTTATTTCAATTTAGTTAATGCTAGCTTATTTTTTCATTTTCCAAAATGACACTTAAATTTTCACAATTTCGTTACAACTTACAAGTCAATACAACCAAAAAAGAATTATTCTCAGATCTACTCAATATAGTTCAAAATAATTCTGGCAAATAAATTTTTCATTTCATTTCAATAAGTCTTGTACACAAAATTTCTCGAAAATCAAAATTTTTTTCGTAACTAACATTGTGACACGAGTATTTTTATTTTAATATAACTAATCTGTTAGCTTTATGAACCGTTAAAGTTACACAATGAAATTTTCAGAGATGAAACATTCTGTTAGGTACCGCTCATAAACTGGATGGGTAACTAATTTTTTTTTGCTATTGGTCCTTAGCTTATGTGTACGAAACAGTATAGTGGCACTAGCCCACAGCATTACAATATTTCCTAGGACTAGGCCTACTCGCACAAGACCGATTTTTACTGCAATTCTCAAGACAGTCATTGCAATTCTCAAGTTCTCAAGAAATTCATTATTCTTAAGTCTAAAATACTAAAAAACACAATCTGTATAAAGACTATCAAAGTGTCGAAATACATATTATATTTTATCGCAGAACATTTCAAGTAACTATGCCAGAAATATACAGCCAACCTAACCTCTCGTAGGTCTCTATTTTATGAAATAATGTGTACAAAATATTAACGCATTGAACCATTTCTTAACATGTACATATTTAGTAGAAAGCAGTTATATGTAGCTTTTAGTGGAAAGTAAGTATTCGTTTGTAAAAGAACATCAACCATTCGTCTTTTTTAAATTTAAATGAACCGTTCCTCGAACAAGACGTTCGACGCTTTGTTACAACCCGACGACCGTAAATGGTTTAACATTTTGCCGAGCAAAAGCACGAATGCGTCCAACACAGCGCGATCATGCAGTCGCAGATTTCTTCTATTGCAAGAAAGAAAGATACATTTATTTCCAGAAAAAAAGGTACACACTACACACACACAAGAAGAAGTACAATACATAAAATTAAAGACATCATGTTTGCCGAGAATTTCGTAATGTGGGTGTGCACCAGCACTGCATTTCACTGCAAAAGGGTCTTGAGTTAGCTTTCTGCCATAGCTTTCAACGCTGGTATTCTGTCAAGACCGATTGGAAGGTGTGCTTTCGACTTTTCACTGATTTACTCAATTGTTCGAGTTTATTTAACTTTTACTCGTAAATGTTCTTACATAATTAGGTAATGTTCTTACGTTACCTAGATATGCTCGACAGTGCTCGACATGGAACCATAATATAATGTGATACTGTTAATTTTTTTTGATCACGTACTTCACAGCTCCGTTGGTTTGCTTGCCAACGTAGCTACAGTCGTAGTACCGTGACCGACAGTGACCGACACTGCAGATGTACTAGGTATCTACATCTACAGGAAAAACATTTTGATGAAATTTTGAAATCTGAGGTAATAGGTATAATATTTGAGTTATTTTCACAACGGCACACAATAATAACTTAGTATATTATTATTAGTCTGTGTTAGTAGCGTAGACCAACAGCAAAAAAATTGATTACCCATCCAGTTTATGACCGTGCCAACCGTTGCTTAACCTAGATTTTATATTTGTTGTTAGAGCGGTAACAGAAATGTTTAAACTCTCAAAATTTCATTGTATGACCTATACCGGGTATAATTGCAAAAACAGTTCACCAATACTAATCTATACATATAATAAATCTGTAGAAGGGTCAATTCTGTACATTGAAAATATTGAAAAAATAAATAGCAGGGGGTGTTACTGGATCGATACCAAACCCAAATATGTGATTAAAAAATTTTTTGTCTGTCTGTCTGTCTGTATGTGAAGACATCACGTGAAAACTAACGGTTCGATTTCGATGAAACTTGGTATAATTATACCTTATTATCCTGGGCGTAAAATAGGATACTTTTTATCCTGGAAAAATACGTAGAAAAAAAATTAATCTTAATTTTTCAGTTTTATCCATAGACGTTGTTC